>JAPDVR010000020.1:22561591-23161591 GCA_026230005.1 Gila orcuttii
ATCTGTTACTAGTTCATGGCAGAAAAGCAGAAAAAAAACATGTCCTTGTAACTTCTTGCTTCTGCGTATTTAGAGTGTACACCTTCAGCATCTGTGACCTTGATTTTTGAACACAGACTCCAAATATAATGCAACTTAAGATGAGGAAAGTTTTATGCACTATGGTGTGAGTGCACCTAATAAAACAGGTGCCGAATCCGAAATAATACAAATAGGAAATAGCCTACAGCCGACCTGGTCTATATATGCCCTCGGCAGTGCCACACAGATGGAATGCTGGGATATGAAACACTTCTATAATTAGGAACATGGTGAAGTCTATAGCATAAGTCCATAATGTGCAACATATGAAAACATATCAGTGCCGATCCTGCTTACAGTGCAATAAAAGATTGCGACTACTGCTGAGAATGACTCCGTTTCTGGTTTATGACTTGTGAAACGAGTCCAGAATAATTATTAAAACTAATATTAATTATAATCATAAAAGAGAAAAGCTAAAATGAAGTGTATGAAAATGAAGAAAATGAAAATATATAATTTCTATAATTGAAAAAATTGGTGAAATTTGACCACATATATTTTTAAAAAATGGTCATCTGATGCAAGGTTTTAAGATGTCCAGGTCAAATTTCACCAATTTCTTAAATTATAGAAATAATGTTTTTTCAAAAAGTTTTTTTTCAAAAATTTTTTAGGGCCAATTAATTTTTCTTTTGCATTCCTAAAATGCAAAAATAGATGAATAGTAATAATAATAATAAACAGATTTGACATGAAACAGGATTCATTTTCTTTTAGCAACACAACATATTTCTTTTCTTAATTGTATAATTTAAGACAATTAAGCACAATTACCATTACTGTAAATAAAAAACAATTAAATAAGTAAATTATTCACACATCATAGTATTTGTTACAACAATTTTATTTTAAAAAGTATCAAATGAAAATATTTTATTTAAAATAAATTACTGTAATGATACTAATGAGAGTTAAATAAATATGAATTGCACAATGCGAACATAATTTTTTTTAATATATATATTTATTACTTAAGATTTTTGGGTGAAAGCAGGACGTTTATGTGAAATTCATCCACAAATTTCATCCAATAAGCTGCCCTGTGAGAGCACAGCCTGCTAGTCGTATGCTTGAATAAAATGTTAAATGCGAAGCTAGGATGACGGTCACTCCCAGCATGCTGTGCACAGCGTTCAGATGAAGGGCAGCGGGCAGCATTCAATGTTAAAGATTAACAGCCGCCCTGGCGACCTACAGCAAAGTGATAAACAAGAGCTCCATACGGTCACCTGACCAGACCCGGCCCTGCCCTTCCACAGAAAGAGAGCGACGGAGGGGCACAATGTAAGAACCAAAGAGGAGGAGGAGGGGGCGTGCAGAAGAAAAGGCCACAGCATGGTAGGCGTGATAAAGCTATAAACGGCCATGGCGTGAGGGAGGAGTAGAGACAGAGAGAGCACATGGCCTCACGGAGGAAAACAATTAGCAAAACAAACCTCATGATGGAGAATATAGAAGATGATTACTCTCCACACTTATCAAACCAACGAGCAATGACAGACCTAGAAGAACAACTCTGATGTTCATATCAAAAACAATTTCGACAACAGAAGAAAATCATTCTAGTCTAATATCAATGATACTTAAGCTACGTTCCAAAATCTAGTGAGCTTCCTTGCTCTCTACCGCCTAACACGGGCAGCTGACTTCTAAGTGAGCAGCTTTCCTGAAACAGAACCTCATCAGTGACTGAGTTGGTCTGCAAAAACATGAAGAGGTTTGATTTAAAATGAGTTTCAATAAAGCTGAGACTCACTAATAAGCATAATTGGTTATTTTTATATACCTATTAATTTTTCATTACAGAATAAAATACAAGTTACAGAATAACTAGTTGTTAAATTTACTAGTTTTTACTATTAAGTAAATAATAAATAGTTTAAAATTGTGAACAAATTTTATCATTTTTGGTTGTAATATTTTTATATTTTAATTATTTTGTACAAACAAGTTTAAAATTGTGAAAAAATTATCATCATATTTTTGGTTGTAATATATTTATATTTTAATTATTTTGTACACTAATAAGCATAATTGATTAGTTTTATGGATCATATATTATGTTTGCAATAAAACAACAAACAAGTTATATACGTTTATTGCCGTATAATTTGAGCTATGATTTTTGGTTGTATTTTTGTTATTGGGTGTATTTAAATTTTTATACACCAATAAACAATTTCAAAAATACAAGTAATGTAAGTTACATGCATAAGTTTATAATTGCCATTTAATTTGAGCCATTATATTGGTTGTAATATTTTTATATTTTTAATTTTTTTGAACTTTTTTTATCAACACACTTCAGAATAAAAGATAAGTTAGATAAGTTAATAATTTTTTGTTGTAATTGTTTTGTGCATTACATTTTTACAGTAAGCAGAATTTATGTTTTTTAATATAATTATTTCAACTATGCTTTGCAGAATAAAATACAACATCTATGCATTATAAATTTATAATTGCAGAGTAATGTGAGCTATCATAATTTTTATTATTTTTATAATATATATATATATATATATATATATATATTCTTTGCCATGCCCACTTTGCACCAGAAGCTCAAATCACTAGAAATCAACAACTCAGTTTTGTCACTGCAAACGCTGTACGTGTAAACACCACTTGCGTATGAGCATTAGTAATCGTGACGCTTGTCTTAGCAAACACCCCTAATAACCGGACAACCCCCCCCTTTATAATCACTGTCCACTCTGAGCCGGCCGATAACAGCCAGGAGGTTTACTGCCATGCCTGGCACTGTGTGCTCCCTACTTACACCAATTAGTCTACTGGCAGGACGGCTCATTGTGTCACACTGGCAGGACATTAATGAAAATACGCTCATTCCCAATTAAGGAAGGTCTGTTTTATTCCTAGAGCCAAATGAAGCAGGTCCACAAGGGTTCTGGAGCGCCTGTTGAAAAACAGACTATGCAACAAGGGATTTTCTCACCAATATAATGTAATAGTTTGTGACGGGGGTCTCATGAATTTCCACCTCTGGGGAGGCCAGATAGAAAACATTAAGTCCTGACATACAAAATTTCCAACTGAACAATCAAAAAAACTTCACATTATAAAGTTAAATGCATTGCAAATGTCATTTCATGTTGTTAAGACTATTCTACATTGTATTGTGACAAACTTAAGACTTTGAGTTTCATGGTGCCGCATCCAAACCGGACGCAATTAGGACTGCGCGTTCTTGTACAAACAGGAAAACGCGCAAAGATAAAACGGAGAACCACACCACATCAGATCGGATGAGAGAACAGCCCCATTAGTGCGATCTGGCTTATTTCCTAAACCATCTCTTTTTTACCCCTTTTTAGAACGACATGTGATGTTGATCTTGTGGACCTCCATCTGATTTAACTAAAGACATTTTCAGCCTAATGACTGGACCCACACGGAGCAGTTTCCACATTTTATGCACAGATTGCACGGAGAAATCTGCAGATTTATGTGGAATAGATTAAATATGGTAAAATGCATTGCAGACGAGAGTCCTACATTTTTCCTGATGGCTAATTAGCCAAAGGTTTTACCATGTTATGAGTACATATTTCACACAATTTCGGTGAACAACGGCATTGAGAGGAAAACACATCAAAACAATGTATATTTGCAAAGACCTATACAAATTACACATAACACATGATGCACAAAATGTGTTGGTCTCATTTACATAAACTTCATTAGCACTAAGTTAAGGAAATCCTCGTACGCAAATGCTACACACACATCACACGGCGGTGGTAATCACAGCGCGGGTGCTAATTTTTTTTAACGAGATATGATAACCCAAAAATACTCTGCTGTGAACCACATGGCCCCTGTTTCAAGAGATCTAAAAATATTTGGCCTCCCCTAACAGCTCCGCCAAGCGTTTCTGCGCTCATCCCGCCTATAGTGCTAGTGATTGGGATGTTTACATGTTTTCTTGGAACAACTGTGAACTGGCAAGCTTCTGGAGGCTTAAATTGGATCAGAAGAGCGTGTTTTTTTGGGTCTGACTCACAGTCCAGAGTGGAGAATGGCACGCTGACAGAATCCAGAGCTTCGCTTTGCTTTTCCTTCCCAAACTTGGCTGATTTAGGAGGGAATTCCCCCGGACTCGCTGCAAGGTGACTCTCCACAGCTGTACGAGACGAGGCCAAGCTTGCGCTCTTCACGCCGTCCAGGTGTTTGGGACCGGCTGGCTCCGTAATTACGGTTTAAACGAGCCGGCGCGCTCTTAAATTGAGTGAGGGACCCATAAAACTAGCCGTCGTTTAAGCGATGGCCAAACAGAGTAAACGAAGGAACATCCTGATACGTAACAAATCGAGAGTTCGACATGTCCCAGACGAGTCTCAGAATGCAGGAATGTGGGCTTTTAGGTTAACGCGCTAAACGAACTCAGTCCCCTCTAAAGCGAACTGAATTTAAAGGGATAGTTCATCTAAAAAGACTAAATTTTAAGCAATTTTTGTGCATACAATGGCAGTCAATGTGGACCAATAATGAGTTCTATTGTATAGACAAAAAACAAAAAACAAAATGCAACACAGTTATGTCCGAAAAAGGAAAAATAATAGTTTAGGCCAAAATAGTTTTGGATGCCTGAGAACACCCTAAAAACAAACAAAACTAATTCAATTACAAACACTTTTTTCAGTTTAGGGTTTCAGCTAAATGAAAACTTTAATTTCAGTTTTGGTAAAACAAATTATTTCGGTGCATCACAACAACAACAACAACAACAAAAAACAGACATTTTTCAAAATATATTCTTTTGTATTCAGAGAAGAAAGTTGTAAAGGTTTGGAATGACATTCGGGTGATTTAGTTATGACATTTTTTTTTTTTTTTTCGTAAACTGTTCCTTTAAAACCAGGAAGTGGGTGGGGTTTGCTTATGACATAAATGCCATTTCTTGTAAATGCAAAATTTTAGGTTTTATACGAACAGAACAAAGAGTTTGACTTCTCTAAGTAGTTTGGAAGAAATTCGGCGCACTTTTACAAAGGTTTTATCATGACAAAGCATAGCAGGCTAATAAAAACTAAATATAAAAAAAAAATTTAAAAATTTGACGATTGTTTAAAGGTGCAATAGGTGATCTGGGAAATGCTAACTTTAGCCTGGTAGTATTGAAGGCATACAATTTCACCATGATCCCAGCCAGCATAACAAAACAAAACAAAAATCACCTATTGCAGCTTTAATTAGCTTACTGCGCTCTGGCTGTTAGACTCGTTTTCCCAAAACCAATTTAAAAAGTATAAATATAAATATAAAGTATATTATATATGATGACACCATTTTCATTTTTGGGTGAACTGTCCCTTTAAAACCAGGAGGTGGCTGGGGTTCACTTATAACATTTTTCAATTGTAGGTGATACCCAAAAAGAATAAAGCTACAAATCAAGAGTTTGACTTTACAAAAGGACTTCAAAGCAGTTTGCAAGCTTAAATATGAACACTACAAATGAACTCTTCGAACTCAGGAGATCACCCAAGCAGGGTTGGCCTCAAGTTCTTGGTGAGGTTGGCCTCGTAAATGCTAATCCTTGTCTTTTAGGCATCGCCCAAATGGTGTAGACTACAGATACGGCTACAAATCACAAGACTCTGTCATGTTTTGGGGAGAGTGACATTGAAAAGTTTGTGGTGACTTAGCTCAGAAAGTTCTGGGTCAAATAAACTGAGCTGAGTCAGTGCTCTGTGTGGAAGCGTCCACAGCTGCTTCTCGCTCTCGGGGAAGCCTCATGCTTTGATCAAAAGGCTTGTAACTGAAAAGTACCCAACATCCATGGTCCAACATTAGGGGCGACGAGCATTCGGCAAAGCCAGATCTCTGTGTTCTTCCATTCGTCACTCTCCAGCTGAGGGGTTTTATGATCGAGGCACCAGGCGTCCAGATGTACGGCAAAGTGGAAACGACAACAACAACAGCCTGGGAAAAACAAGCTAGAGGGGAATCTCTGACAGCAACATGTTGAATTTATTTAACGTTGCCTAATTACGAACGGACAAGCAATATATTTGCAGTAATGGCCGTCTTAACATGTTGCTGGCATTGAGTACAAACATGTTGCTTCATATGGCACGTCGACCACTGGTAACCCAAGAGCCACGGCAAATACGGAAACGCCCTTGTAAATGATCTCAGGGTTAAACAATAGGCAAGTTATGATGGATCACATGACCACTATAAACGGTTTGATGGTTTTGCTTTTGTGTCGGACCATTTATCAAACTTTGGCCACGACATCAACACAATCTGTAACTGATTGAGTCATTCGCTTGAAAGAGGAGCGACTGACCCATTAACGCTACGAGAGTGATCCGACAGAGATGCTTTCTAAATGGGCAACGGAGGATATGTGACACTTCCAAGGGTTGAAAACAATCCTCTCATCACCCACAAGGAGGGAGGGCTTGTTTTGCTCACAAACAAGTTATGCAATGCCACCTCCTCTCCTCAATTCATTAAACTCTTACCTTCGGGAAGCTTCAAGCTACTTATTTTGCTCTTTAGTCCACACGTGCTTGCGCTTATTAACAATTATCAACATCCCAATACTCTCATTAAAAGTCTTTTTTATTTTATTTTAATTCTTATCTTTGGCTAGCCGTTGAGCTTATTAGGGCTTATTAATGGCCGCCGCCAATGGTGCCAAAATTGCTGAAGTAAAATGCATACTTGTTTTCTACAACATTTATTTAACTTAAAAAAAAAAAGTGCTATTATTTCAGCATTTTTCTATGTATGTTTAATATATAAAAAGGTTATAGTTGTATACATTTTAAATAATTTTATTTATAATTTACATACATTTTAATATAAAATGAGCAAAAGACTAAAAATATTGAAAGAAATATTTTTACATAGTTTAATTTTTTCACCAATATTTAAACCCTTTGTATTTGTAATTAAATATAACGTTCAATTGAGTACGTTAACTGATATTATTAATTGTATTTATATATAAATGTGTATTTACTATAACTAAATATTACTGAACAAAAATACTAATCCAATTGTCCAAAAATTTAATTATACATCATTTTTATAAAAATATATAAAAGGCCAATAATGTTTTGGCCTTTTCGTCAGGAAATGATCCAAAGAAAAGGCAAAGAAGCAGATCGTTGAGATTCTATTATTTTTATATTTATATTTTCTGCTTTCATTTTAATTCTAGTTACATTTTATTAATCTTGTTGAGTGTGTGTTTGTTATTTTATTCACTTTTGGTTTCTAAATTATGTCTATATAGTTATTTATTTCAGTTTTGAGAAATGTTGCCTTGCAACTAGCTGAAATAAAATAAGTCTGTTTTTTTGTTGCATTTTATTTACAGTTTATTTCCTTGCTATTTTGTGAATGTTTTTGGTGGTTGCAGTTAACTATAATAACCATGTACACAGAAATGTACACCAGTATAGTCAAATTAGCCAAAATATTTAATAAAATTGGTGAATCACGATCATCCCAACCATCTCACCGTGGAGGACGTGAATCCTCGCCACTTCCATAGATTCCGAGACAGTGATAGCAGTGGAAGCGAAAGCTGCCACACAAAGGCAGGAAACAATTCCAAGAATTTTCAGTGAACTTCAAAAAGACGCCAGATTCCTATAGTGTGGATTTGGAATGGTTTCCCCTCATGCAAATTTCTGGTAGAGACACCCATGTGAACACACGCATGCCTTCAGACACATTCGCTCTTCATCACAGCTGCTTCACTGTTACCTAGCAACCCCAAAAACAGGAGCAGCCCACGTGTCTCGAGCACTCGAGACGTTTTGAGCACTCGAGATGTCGAGATAGTTGCATTTATTTGGAAATAGTCTTCAACTTTATCAGGTTCTCAGATATTAAACAACTTTTCGTTTCACCAAAAATAAACAAATAATATGGCTTTCAATAGAATCACATAATCAGGATTAATCTCAAGATTTCCAACCATGTTAAATTATTGCATTAAAAAGGATTTAATTAATATGCTACATAAAAAACAAATTAAAGATAAGTTTTACATGCTAAATTTAACAACCCCCCCCCCCCCCATGTGATAAACATTGATAGCAAATCAATAAATAAATGCTGTTTAAAGGTTTAAAGGTTTTTTTTTTAAAGAAATGTAATACTATTATTCAGCAAGGACACATTAATTTACATTCATTATATTATATTCATAATTTCCACTGGATTATCAAAATGAATTAGCATACAGTTATCCAATAAAAAAAGCTATATCATGACATCAAAATAATGCTGTATAACATTTTGATGGATAGATTTTGATTTGTTTGCATTCAACCGTCATTAGCCACATGCAAATACTTCCTCCGGTTATTCCCCATGTTTGCATGCATGTCAGAAGGATCTGGTTTCTGAAAATGCCCCCGTGGCTCTTCCTTTCCTTTTCTCCGAAGGACATGAAACAGCGGGAACGTGCAAGCGCTCAGCGGTTTGTCAGAATAGCGTGTCAGCGGTAATATGCAAATGCAGGGCGTAGAAACGCTCCCATTGATAACGTCGAGGACACAAGCTCCTCCATCTCCCTCAGGGCTTCCTGTTTAGCTAATGAATGGAAGTTGGCGTAGATGGTAGTTGACTGCAGTGGCGCACACACACACACACACACAATCATGGAGGAAGTACAGCTGCTAATGTGATTCTTCCGAAACAACTAATCCAACACAATCTGCGCTTCCTAATCCAAACACAAACCACCAGAAATAAAACAAATGGATATTTTAAATTCCCATTTAACTATGATCAAAACATGTTATGCATTAAATGCAATGCACATTCATATATATATATATATATATATATATATATATATATATATATATATATATATAGGCCTATATGATGCTTGACAAGAGTTCATTTTGACTTGACCCCGGCCATGCATCACAGTTCGTTGCTTCCCTGTCTGCGAGAACCAATCACTGTCAGTTGCCGGAGGGCCTCATACTTCCTGTGTGAACACAATATCTGTACCTGCAGGCATACGCATATACAAACTGCACAACTAGCAAACACATTAACACATTTACTTCCCTTTTTCCATACACAAAAGGTCACAAACACCACTTGCGTGCAAATGTATACTGATGGTTCAGACGAGCTTACAAAGCTATACTGCGAGAAAGTATCTGTGTGAGAGTTCAAGCAGAGGGGTAACTTACACCCTGTAGCTCACGAGGAAGGACACGGACGGTGAGCGCTGGGATCATGGATCAGATCCTCTATCAAGGGGGTTTCGTGCAAAATCTACAGATTTTCCCTTCATAACTGTAAGATCACAGGTTAAAATTGAAGTGCATACTACAAAAGTCGCTGGACTGCAAAGTCCAAAGCATGTGAATATAGGCTTATTGTTACTTATTAAAACTAAAGGAGTTAATACAGAAATAAAATAAATGTAAAAAATAAATATTACTGTCAATTTTAATAACGAATAATCAATAAATAAACACAAATGACATAAAAATGCATTAAAAGAGGACTGAAAATATTTTGCTTCTATAATATGCTTTTTGCAATGTTTCAACATCAGATGAAAAATGTATCAAAATGGGACTTAATATAGAAATTCATATTTCAACACTTTCGCAATCTTTCGACACATTTGAGTGAAACAACATTCAAATCCAGGGCAGGGCTAAAACATATGAGGGCTTGATGATGTCATCTGAAAGGAAAGTCATTTAAGAGTTTTTTTTCTTAATCGGAAAAACATGCACTGAAAAATTTTGCGCAAACAATGGTTTGTTCACACTATGGGCAATAACTTTATATAGTTTTAATCATGTACGATAATGTAGCTATCGTTATGGTTATCATTCTTGGTGTGAATGGGCCTAAACGAAAACTATAACGATAAAATTTACATAATCTTGATGTGAATGGGCCTTAACAATAACTATTACGATAAAATGATCTAAAGTTTTAATAAACTTGGTGTGAATGGACCTAAATGATAACTATAATGATAACATTTTTAATAATCTTGGTGTTAACTGGTATTAACAATAACTATGATGATAAAGTTTTAATCGTTTTAATTCTCTGAGAATAGCGTCGTCCACACCACAACTATAATGATAATGACAGAGGCACGATATTCCTTTTAGAACAATATTTTTGTTTAATTGATTGACAATAAAAACATTGACAGCCAATCAGAATCCACCCCAGAATTTAAAGCGGCAGTGCTCACTTATAATTACCAATGTTAGTGCGTTTGTGTGGATGCTAATATAGTTATCGTTCTTGGTGTGAACAGGCCTTAAGACCAAGAGAGTATAATGAAAAAAAGTACTATAAACATCATAAACATTAAAGAAAAAGAGATTAATAACCGTGCGACCTCTGAAATATAGCAATTGTAAGTCGCTTTGGATAAAAGCGTCAGCTAAATGAATAAATGTAAATGTAATAAAAGTATTTTACTATCCATCATACTTTTTTTTATATTTTCTACCTTTTGTGTTTTCGTTTGTTAAATAATTAGGCTAATTTCATGATACCAACACACAAAAAATAAACAGCACTTTCAGCTCAAATTAACACATTTAACCATGTTTAAACTCATTTATACACAATTCCACAGTTTTGTCCTCAAAAACAGTGCAATAAAACCCCTGCAGATTTCATCTGGGCCTTTACATAAGGCTTTCTGACTGATAGCAACCATCAGTTTGCCTGCTAAAGAAAATCAAATCAAGTTAACCGACGAGCGACTCCTATTCTGTTAGAAGCGGTGCCTGGAGAGCTTTTTTTTTCGAAATTCTGAGAAGCACTACAAAAAAATAATCCGTTGCTTGCTCAAGCTGTGCAGACGATCCCCCAGCCATTCCACTGTGAAATGAGTGTCGGCTACAGTGGGGAAAAGAGCAGTAAAGTGGGAGAGAGAGAATCCTCACAGGCTCCTTATCCGTCATGCTAAGGGCTTCTTTACTCTGAGGTGGGAAGTGAATGACCTACTCTTAGATTGTTATAGGAAAAGTACCCTTACCCTCCGGCACTTCCGAGGTGCTGATACTCGGAAAACCGCTTCCCCTAACAGCAGACGGAAGCTAAAGCGCCCACCTGTCGACAGGCATCACGCGACACCTCAGCTCAACCCACGCAAGGATTTCTGCGCTCTGCCGCCATTGTTATGAATTCCGATAGACAGGACAAACAAGAGTTTAACCGCAAAGTGCTTCTGAAAATCATTATCAGCTGTTCAATCTAATTCAGTCTGATTCATCAACGCCCTTCTGGTTTGAAAAGCAGTTCCAGCTTAGATAAGATAAAACAAACAAGTATACAAACAACTGTCAAGGTCAGACTGAAGATCAAGAGATGCGCCATCAGGCTTCTTCCCGAATCTTTCACCTGGACCACGAAAACAAGAAAATCACCTTCCTTAAACTCACTGAACCATGTGATCTTTTCCAAGCAAATGTGTCAGATTTATTACTGGATGTCAGCACTTGTGGAGCTCCGCATTTTTCCTTCTGTTTTTCCTGCTGTTTTTTCCCCGTCTCCTTTTCTAAGAAACCAAAACGCAGCTAACAGCACTCAAGAACATGCCAGGGATTTATCTAGGTCCTAAGCGCAGAAATTATATTATTTATGTAATCATTTTTAAATTACGCAACATTATTATTATTATTATTATTATTATTATTATTATTATGTGTTCTATTATAATATAAAAGAGGTATTTAAAATGAATTATTATTACTACATCTACTACTAATAATACTAATACTACTTTATTTAAAAAGTATTTACAATTTAAATAATTTACTATTACTATTATTATTATTACTACTACTATTAGTAGTAGTACTATTATATTTTATATTAAACATAGCACAATCTAAAGAATATTTATATATGTATAATTATTTTTTATAAATATAAATACATAAAACATAATACTACTACTACTACTACCAATAATAATAATAAAATATATAAAGTATGTTATAATCATAAAATGATATTAATAATAATGGTAATAATACATTTTAAAGCAATAATAATTATTATAATTATTATAATTATCAATAATAATAATAATAATAAAAAAAATAACAACAACAACAACAACTACTACTACTACTACTACTACTAGAAATAGTTGTAGAAGTACCAGATTTAAAAAAAATAAATCACTATTATTAATACTATTATTATTAATATGAATAATAAAATATTATAAGTAATCTTATATTTATAAATTATTTTTAACAGTATAAAATAATCTAATGATAATAAAAACAATAATAATAATTATTAGTAGTAGTAATAGTAGTATAATAATAATAATAATAATAATAATAATAATAATACATACGCCATAATTTTTTTTTATTAATTGTTGCTCTAATATTGTGTTTAACAAACTGTTCCAATCCCACTTAATGGCAACATTAAAACAAACTTATACTAGAAAGCCCTAATTAAAACACATGGTTTGCAATGAAACAAACAAAAAAAAGACATTGTTGTCAATGTTTGCGTTCGGTTAATCAGGTTAATGTTAAGTCAGGTTAATTAAGAGCGATTTATCCAGACAAAAAAACAACAACTAAAGTCCACAACGCACAATGCTCTGACATCATCAGAGGGGAACAAAATGTCTATGACAACAAAAAAAAGCGCAAACCCGCGGCTGATGAACTTTGACCTGAAAAGGTCCTGGTTGCGCAAGAGCCGCTGTCGGCTCAACAGAACAACGCTCACAATAACAGAACACGATGTGCCAGAGCAAAAGATATCACTGATCTGACAGCAAATCTACTGTTTTCTCTCCGACACTCCGCCTCTTCCCATGTTTGCGTTCGTGACGTTTTTATGGAGGAATAAAAGGACCAGTTTTAACACCGTTGCTACATTGAAGGCAGAGAGTTTTATCAAAAGGAAATAAACAATCCCTGAGATACAGGATGATGTGTGTCCATGTTTATGCTCTTATTATCAGCTACACTCTTGAAACTACCACAAAATAGCAAATAAACCAAACACTAAACATTTCATACTTCAAGCATGCTGAGCTTTTTTTATGTCTAGCTAAGAATGGAAAGCGACGCTTACAGAAGGAACTGCACAGATTTTATCTTTCCACTCAACCTCACGTCTGCATCCTCCGTCTGAACTCCAAACGGTTACTGACACTAAATGCCTGCTTTCACAGAAAACAGTTTAGTGCATTCATAAATGGATCAAGCACTTCGCCACGTTAATTCATTTGGTAAACATTTATACAGTTGAATCAGTGCATCACTAAACAGTTTTAAGCATTTAAGACTCAACAACATGAAATCGAATTAGCAATTTATTTGGTTTTATATATTAAAGTTCCCATGTAGTCAATCATTTTATCCCTTAAAACTTATCTTTGACCACCAAAGTGACATATTTAAGTGTTATTTCTTTGAAAAACATTTCTTCATGTCTCAAAATAGCTCGAATGTAACTACACCCTTCTCTCATTTAGTATACGTGTTCTACGAATATGCAAATGAGCCCCGCCTCCACTCACTCACACCAGCTCAGAGATCCACTGACGATCGCACTTTGACGTGATTGGTTACAAGGTGGTTTGCGGCGTCAGAAACACCAGCGATTTCTAACCGCGTTTTTGAGACTGTCTTTGGTTCACTGCATTTTTAAGGACAAAATACTCAGCAATGGTGTTGACTTATGAATTTGCACATGGTTTGTCTTAAATCATATTAAAAACACCACATCGATATATAAACAACATTAAAAGCTGGATTTTCACTATAGGGGGACTTTAAGAATTGATTGGAAAAGTTGTTTGTAGGTGAAGCTTTTTTTTTTGTTTTTGGAATAACAAGCACTGATGAATGAAAATGCAAAATATCAGAAAGTAGAGGAAAGGGACAAAAAAAAAAATCACAAATAATAATATTATGAATATGATTCAATATAAATCTCTTGAACTAAATGGAAAAGAAAGTCAAAACCCTTCCACCTCGAACACAAACTTTTTCCTTTCATTATTTGTGGAAAAACAGAATTTCTAGGAGGAACAGAAAACATGAATGTCAGGCTAAACAAACAAACACGGACAAGTTATGTTTATTTGGCATGACAGAGAGCGCGTGTTTCTTTGGGGATTTGATATCTTGCTGTAGGGTTACACACTCGCTCACCCCAGCGCTTGCCCAAATACAGCGCCATTGCATCATACTCCAGAAATGGGGTTTCACTTTGACATTATGCCCGACTAAACTTTCACCTATCACATGACAAAAAGTGGGTTGCTTCATGCATGTATCCCTTTGAGGAGCATAGGACACCTACCAGTTACCAAACGTGAACCTTTATTTGGGCTGGTCTTATTAAAGAACCTGACCTCATCCATTCGAATGCTGTTGTGATATCACTAATAAGGGACGCACCAAAGTACACACTTTTAAACCAACCACTCACTGTTATTCACGGCTAGCCAGTCTTCCCTTTTGCCCAATAGGTAAGACAACTTCAACACCCACAATGCACTGGGCATGTTGCCGTCCAAGGCCACTCCCACACCAGTCTGCTATGGATACGCTTGACCAGAGTCAAATACAGCCTTGCTTTAGTAGGAAATACTTCTTAGCAAACTTTATTCATAAAGGTGTCGACTTGTATTGTTCCCAGCTGAAAGAGAACTCAAAGAGTAAACGTTTAGCGGAAGTGTTACTTTTGGTTTCCAGTGAAGGATCCAGTGCGCTGTAGGCAGCGGCAAAGAACCGTAAATATGGAGAGAATGCCGCGATGGAAAATGTGAAAAACCTCTGTTTGTAGTCAACATTTCAACTGGACGACCATGAACACAGTCCTGGTGTATTACGGGCTTGATCATAATTAAAAGTTTTGTTTTGTTTTTAGTTTTATTTTCCTAGTTATTATTGATAATTAGGTTACACAAACTGTATCTGGGATTTAATTTATATATTTAATAACAAACTCTTGTAGTTTCTCTCTATGCTGCCCTGTGAAAGAAAAAAAAAGAAAAAAAGTACATGAGTAAGAGCATTATTTAACACATGACGCAGATTTGAACTAGTATCGAGACAATGTGTTCATTACACTTAAATAAATATTTACATAATTATTAAATACAGTTATATATATATATATATATATATATATATATATATATATATATATATATATACATATATATATATATATATATATACACACACATATATATATTATATAAAAGCAGAAATATTAAAAAACCTAGTGTACTTTGGTATTCTAATAAATTTAAGTAATTTAGAGGAAAAACACATTGTTTGATAAAAAAAAGAAAATTCACGACTCTTAAGTTTTTAATGCATTCCTCAATTTTTCAACTTAAGAGCACATGTGCTTCTGTTCCTTCATTCAAGGCTGAACGGACTCATCGAGTCCTTACATATCATTTCCCTCCAAAAAGAGGTGGAAGTAAACAAGGTACTTGAGCTGAATCAGGTTGAGAGGGGTGTGAGGTGAATAGCGAGCAGGAGCGGTACACGCTGAACCGGCGGACAAGATTTGTATTGGCACAGACTGTCCTTCAATGTACCAGGCTGGCTTCCTCCAGCCAAACACAAGCGCCATCTTGCTCACATACACACGGTTCATCTTTGCTATTGTAGCTTTAACTTGTAAATCAGCCAAGCTGTCACCCAAGACCTATGTTTACTAGAGCTGGTATAAAAAAAAAATAAAAAAAATTTGATTTCTCGATTTTAATCGATTCTCATTTTAATGAACCGATATCGATTCTTAAATCCCAAGAATCTATCTTTTAGGGTGTGTTCAGACTTTGCATGTTTGGTTGGATTAAAACGAACCCTGGTGCGATTGCTCTTTTTGTGCGGCTCATTAGAATAAGTGTGAACGCTACCACCCGAACCCTGGTGCACACCAAAAAATTAGACAGAGAAAAGATGGGTCTCGGTCAGCTTCCAAACAAACTCTGGTGCAGTTCGAATTAAATATGAACGCAACATGGACCAAAGACATGCAAACGAACCAAAAACAGGACATGATGTCACAAGATGCGACCCTAAAAAGGACAGAATCCTAAGGCATACCCGTTTTTCTCATCATAGTCGCGATGTTACCCATCACAGTTCCGTACAGGCATTAGAACAGCGTCTTTTTGCAGTAGATCTTGGTTTGTATGTGTGACAAAGGGATTCCTGGTGCTGTTTTGACACCTTTACACATATTAAGCTCTTCACGAGTTCTCAGCTACATCATCGGGTACGTTGAAAGATACAGTACAGTACAAGTTACCTAAATCCATATAATGTCACATGTAATTGCTCAGTGTTTCAACAGCGGAAAGACATCAATAAAACAGCTTGTAAAAAATGACACGTAATGTTACATTTACCTCAGAGAAGCCGATTAGTGACCATAAACTCTTTAGTCAGCTAGAAAAATGAACTCTTGAGAGGAGCATTCTGATAAATTGTATTTTTACTTAACCTGTTCTTCAATATTATGTAATGTAGGCCTATTTTGGAATAAATCTGTTGTGTTTTTGAAAACCACCATTTAAATGATTATATTTAAAAATAAGTGGTCGTTAATTAATAATGTATAATTATTATAAAAACCTTCTTATGTGTCATTTAGTTGTAAGTAGCCTACAAATCAGTTAAAACCTTTAATAGTATAGTGATGTACTAACTCGGGTTGTCTGTATAGTTTACAGCATTAGTTATATTTTTTCCTTGAGGAAATTTGCCATGTACTGTGCCTTATAGGCCCCAATTAATCAATATCAAATCGAATTGAAGTCAATGCTCAGCCCTAATTTTTACTTCAGAAACATTCTCCAGCATATTTTTCAGACAACATATGTCTTAATATATACTTGCTGTGAATCTGAAATGGCTGAACATTTTTTTTTTAACAGAGGAACATTATTTTCTACCAAACAGCCATTGAACGCTAAATAAAAAGCACAATACAACTGCAACATTCACAATTGTTGCTTAAATTTATAATCGCCAGCAAAACCATCGCAAATATATTGTGGATATTCGAAATATCATAAAGCTCTAGCTCCTATGGCCTCGGAGAGCAGACATACAACTTACATAACATATTTCAGCACTAATTACATCAGTCCACAAGTGACAATTTCAAAACTCAGTAACTGGAAAGACCAAGTAAAATCATCTATGGTGATTCCAAGAGCCCAACATAGACTTCTGGTTCATTTTAAGCAAAAATCCGCCTCCATTTCAGGGTAAATATCAATTGTGGACAATCTAATGCTAAAAAAAAAAGCAGCATTGAGAGGCAACTTACTTCTCTGGCAATGGTTTTGGTTCCAGCAACGCTCGCCGAAATTCCCATTGATGGTGGTCTGTTTGCAGGTTATCGTTCCCTTGATGGTACCCGGGCAAATGTCTCCGCACTCCTGGTCATCCTTGTTTGCCACGATGTAGTTGTCCTCCATCGAGTCCGAGATCTTGGACCAGTCGAGAGTGGACAAATAACAGAGGTCGGGGTTCTTCTCAATGCGTACCGCCCCGCGCGTGATGTTGGTCAAGCTGTGGAGGCCGATTTCCTTCAACTGGATCATTTCGAACATGACCAGGGCATAGTTGAAAAAGAGGTTGTTGCCGCGAATGACGGTGAGGTTCGGGAAGAGGCCGCCGAGACTCTCCAGGCCGTAGACGCGGAAGAGGAGCAGGTAGTCCGTGACCACGACCAGCTTTGGAAAACTCAAACCCCGGAAGTCCTCCGGTCTGGTCTTGAACATGAGCAGGATCTTCAGGTGGCCCTCGATCACCGTGCAGTTCTCGAGAACGCGCAGGTTGGTCGCGTTGTTGCGGATGTCCGTGCTGGGGCAAACTGCAACAACAGAAAATACAAAAGTTATTAGCATGTGAAAGTGTTTATTTGGACGCAATTGGGAAAATGCCAACATTATACGTCATGTCTGTTGCAATTTTTATATTGCCGCAATCAGAGATAACTGTGATTCACTGAGCATTTTGAAAACAAAAAAGTCACTATTAGAATCCAGTGTTGATGTAGTTTCTATTAAAGCGGTCTTATCCTTTTTACATTTTCAACTTTTATAGTTTGTAATGTTGCAGTTTGAGCATAAAAAAACAAAGTCGTCAAAGTTATAAAGCACAAAGTCACTCATGAAAGAGTTATCCTCTATAAGTATAAAACGCCTCAATTGTAGTCTTGTACAATGAATGTACACGTCACAATATTCCTCATTTAAATAATTCCCACCCAATTCTCGCATAACAAAGGGGCGGAGTTAGGCGTGTATTGAAACTCATGGTTATGGTTAGGAGCGTGACATTTCCCAAACATGCTCGAAGTGCTTAACCAATCACAACACTCTGGTCCAGGCGACCAATCAGAGCACATTGAGGTTTTTTAGAAGGAGGGGCTTCAGTGACAGAACATTACTGACAGACTGGGAAGAGAGGTGCTGCAACAGTGTCAAATATGTGATAATGTGTTTTTTGAACATTCAAGCATGACCTATGCTAGAGCCCAAAAACAAAATCAAGACTTTGAAAAATGGTATAATAGGTTCCTTTTAAAACAAGAAGTTTAGGACATGTCAAAAGGAATTGTTTAAATGTTTTGAGCCTTTAACATACAAAGCTAATGAAAAATATCTATAAGAGCTATAAGAAAAATATCTACAAATAGAAATCATAGTGTCTTTGCTTACATGCTCGTAGGTTTAACCGTAAAAATGTCACAAAAAAAATTTACTTGGGAGTCGGGACCTATAGTGGGGATCAAATGTACCACTATGTCAATACAAAATAAGGAAAAGTTATATTCTGAACGATGTCTGAAACTTTGTGTTACTAGCACTTATGTTTATTGCCTTTAAGATAAATCGCTTGCTGTATTCCTCAATTGTAAGTCGCTTTGTATAAGCGTCTGGTAAATGAATGCAGATAAAAAAGGTAAAGGTATTAACATAATAAAAAATAACTTTCTATAACGCAATAGTATTAATCAAAATGGGCAAAAAGGAAAAGCATTTTATTTATAAAAAAATAAATAGTTCGGTAATAAATAATTGAAAAACATAAAAATAATAAACTTAATAAAAGCAATGTTTAATCCACACAATAGGTATTTACTGAATTGCAATATTTAATGCATTTTAATTTAAAAAAGTATTATTAATTTTATTATAACATTATTATTAATATCATTATTTTTGTTATCTATTGTAAGGCGGGTGCCAGAAAGTCTGGTCTACCCCTCAAGAAGGCAAAAGGCAAGAGTGAGAATTACTGAGAATTAACATTTGAACCCTCCCTTGCATAATTATGTAACAGCAACATCTGAGACACAGCACACAGTGCAATTCACACCTCACTTTAACAATCTCCCCCCTTCTACCCCCTTCTCCTCACCTGAAACACACTGAAAACCCATGGAATGTTAAGTGTGTACAAAAAAGTAACTATACATGTTTGGTATCATTTAAAGTGTCTCAGTGCGCCTGGCAAAATGGTCTCATTCTCCCATCCATAATGAAAAGCTAAAAGAAGTTATAAAATATGAGAAAAGGGATGTGACCCTTGGTGTTCCCTGTCCCAGATCCTCCATTCTGATCTCACAGTTGTGAGCCCCTCACTAGGGGACAAAATCTAATTATAATGACAGACACCACCATTTGGTAAGCAAGAATTATCTGAGTTTATAAGGAAAATGGGCAAAAAGGTTCGGGAAGTCTGTAGATAGACTTCCCACACGTTCTCTGTGTGTAGTTTTTCGTTGCCAGGTAAACATTTCTGGAATTCCTCAATTTCCGAATTGTTGTTATATTTGATATATTTGATTGATGAATTGGATTTTGAATTACTGTTCTATTACCTGGTCAATAAATTGTAAACATTTGATTTTATTCTGACTGACTCTGACTAAAATTGTTCTCCCAAGTAGATTAACTGGATTTGTATGTTCCCGCAAGTTTGCGTCAGATTAGTGACGACTAATATTTGGCACTAATTCAAGTGTACTTGTTTTGCAGAGAGTGTTATTTCCGTTTAGGGCAGCAAACGCACTGCTTGACCAACCTAAATCTGGGTGCGCCGAATGAGCCGGGTTTACACTATATTAATAATACTAATAGCAATAATAACAAAATCTAAATATTAAACATATTGCAAAATACATCTGCAAAATCATCTTACTCTTTATTAAAATTTTGCATGATTTAGAATTCATATATATAAGTAAATTGGTATGATTGATGTGTACTAAGCTGAAAAAAAAGTAAATTCCAAAATTACTATTTTTTGTATGACAATTAACCGCCTGCCACAATTTCATGTTCACGTAAAAAGCGCAGATGTAGGCCATCCTAACAAGAGCATGAAAGATTATCAACACTGAATAATGCATAAAGTGTGTCTCCGAGCGGCTGCTTTTCTTAGTCCATTCATAATCCAAACCCGCACACGCTGAGACGAAGCAGAGAGAATTCATTAGCAAAGCGATTCTCGACAAGAGAGCATCTGCTAATGGATAACATCAAGCAGAATTCCTTTCAGACCTGCTCCATTGATTCACCATCAAAAGAATTCTCACAGGCCTTTTTCAACGGGTGGGGGTTTCCTCGTTTCGTGTTGGAAATCATCACCAAATATTCACTGCGGCCCATTCATTTTAAACGCTGAAGTGTACTAGAAACACCCATTTTAAGACACTGCAAGACTAAATCATTCAAAAGGATGATTTGGAACATGCAATTTAGAGATTACGACGAATTCTCAGCGGCGAAATCTCATCGCTGGAAAACAAAGGGCTTTTTTGACAACCGTTTTTCTTGAGGAGACAAAGAGAGCATGTGATTTGTGGTGTGAGCAGGTGTCAAGGTCTGAGACTTGGATGATCTCAACCGACTCTGTTGTTCCTCCATCTTTCTGCAGGTTAATGGGTTTCACATCACAGCCTGAAATGTCAGTTTTACCACATCTTATCATGATATGTCAGCCTAATGTGGATAAAACCCAAATAAACCTGCACAAACTTGCTGTTAAGGATCCACATATAACAAATTCAGCAAGCAAAACGCAAACTTTTCGAGATTCAGGCCCTTCCTTCAGATTAAAGTATAAATAGAAAATGCTAACTTTTGAGGTGAATTTCACCAACATAAAAAAGTCATATTATACTCCTAAAAAAATAAATAAATTACATTTCGCATAAAGAAAGAGTTATTTAAGAGATAAAATTATTTTTACCACACGGTAAAAATGACAATAATAAAATGGTTTGTTTTTAAGTTGAAAATAATATACATTATAAACAGTAAAACAAATAGTACCATTATGTCAACAATATTTAAAATTTGATATAATATACAAGTTGTTTTGCATTATAGCAAGGTAATGAGAATCATTCACATTGAGGTAAGGAGAATTGGCGTGGAAAATGTGCTTAATTTTTATGAAAACAATCCCAAAAATAGGCCTAAAAATATAAGTGAAATACTTCCTAGATGTTAGATTATGAGGTATAATATGGCCTCTATGTGTTTGAATATATTTTCATGAGATCAACGAGCAATTGTGCAAACCTGATTTCCCTAAAACAACCAACTTACGTAGACACTAGATAAAACTGACTGCGTTTCAGACTGACACAGAAATCATTGATCTCGTAAGGTCAGTAAAGCAACATTAGTACAGTAGGAAAACTGAAGACAAGTTCCTCATCCAAACTCTAATATTACTGCAGCAAGACTTCACAGACATACAAGATATTGTTACATCAGGTCCCTAAAGATAATTGAGCAAACATCATAAAATGGCAACATCTCTCCATAGCAACAAGTCCCAGCATGCACAAACAGAGAGCACTTGCCAGGCAAAAATGCACTTCAGCCTGTTTACCTCTGAGGAATAGTTTTTTTTTTTTGTGGGGGGGGGGGGGGGTTGGGGTAAAAATATAACTATAAAACAAATAATATCTTGTTACAATCTGGTGCCAAAGCTAAAGGACATTCAGCAAACAGTTAAACTATTCCACACACAAATTTGTTGAAATATTCTACATTTCACACAAAATCTGATGAGGATGTATGAAATGATGTAATGATAAATTAAAGTTTGTGTTCAACCACATATTGCATAACTGTGTTTTATATTCAATTCATTTAAACTGCTGATGTTATTATTAAAGTGTTTGAATTCGCCACAGTATTAATAACAACGCTGCAAGATCTAGTGAGAAGCATTCAAACTTGGCGCAGAATTCTCTGTTATAAACCATATATATCAGATCAAATATCACTAACATGGACAGACCAGGAGAAGCATTGTCCCATGAATGAACAAGTTATAGAAGGCTTTCCAATCCACAAATCACCAACATTCACTATGGATGTAATTTAGTAACTCTAACTGTAACCATGGAATCGTGGCAGAAATAGTCGAATGTTTTTACATTATCCATTTCAGAGTTCCTACAAGCTTTTGAGAGTGAAATTCAAGCACTTTTCAAGAGCTTTCAAGTGCTTCACACTTTTCCCAGCCCTTTAAAGCTCTAAATAATATGATCCTTTTTTTGCTTTTAAATTTATATTTGAGCAATTCCAGCGTTATGGACGTGACATTTGCAGTCAAAACGTAAAATATAAATTCTCAGAAAATGCATTTAATACCAATATATTTAAACGTCTGTTTATATGTCCATACTCCTTTAATAAAGGAGTCCAGACGTTAGAAAAATATCAGTCTACAAATGCGTTTTATATTTAATATGAGGGAAATACACATGCGTTACGGACGTGACAAAAAAAGACGTGAGTTTGTGGGAGACAACATACTTTGTAGAAATCCTGCGAATTAAAATGCACAAACCAAAAAAAATAATACCAACCGAAGGGATGAGTGTTGGCTCTCTATAGAAAAAATTATTTATTTTATTTTATTTTTCGTTTTTTCATTTATGAGGAAAAAACGTTGTTACGGACGTGACATTTTCGTTATGGACGTGACCTTTCCGAAATCGACACTTGGCTGACGCTGGAAACTCAGAGAAAATGCTTTAAAAACTTGAACAGAGACCTATTTGTGTGTCTTTGTTGGGTATTTAAAACAACCAACATGTGAGACATCAGTAAGGTAAGGTTGCACAATTCATCAAATTTAAACTGAAATCGCCGTGTTATAGATTAGCCTCCGTTCACGCATATCTCTCTCATGCTGCTAAAATTTAACCAGCGTGGGCATGTTCAAAACTCAATACGGGCATGACATTGTTTGATAATATGGTGTTTACTATAGACCCCGAAAGATACAGAATTTCTAAGATACATCAGCAGCTATAGCATAGGGCGCACGTGGGAAAGAAAGTGAGTCGTCATCACGAAAGGCGCGTCTCATATTTATCTCGCTCGCTCGATCTCTCTCTCTATCTCTCTCTCTCTCTGAGACTGTAATGATGCTAACATTATGGTACTAGTATTAATTGTTTTCTAAAATGTTCTGATGCACAGTAATAGAGATATGTGCGGGTTTTTTTAGCAGTAAGTTTGACTTCTCCCCACTCCGTTTCAAGCAATAGATCGATTTATGTTGTAAAGTTGATGAATTTATCTTTTCATATTGATTTAATCAGAATGCTTCTTGATTTCCTTTGTTATGTGTCATTATATTGCTCAAAATAAATAAATTCATTCATTCATTCAACAAATATGCGCTGGTCAAATCATGCATGATTTAATATGAAGCGTCCGTAACAGTCACGTCCGTAATGCATAATTAGGTTGTTTAGAGCAAATAAGTGAGATGAATTGTCAATCATAACTAGAATGGACATATTTTGGCTTTGTACATACATTTTCAAATTAACTGTAATAATAGTTATACAATATAAACTTATTTTTTAAATCGTTACGGACGTGACACAGCACTGAAGCGTTGTGACTTCCTAAATATAGCCGTTATAAATTTAAAGGGCAATGCAGTTATAACAAAGTGGGTGTATTTACATCTCAGTCATACTCCCATCTTTCTGCAAAATGCTTACTGTCAACATAAAGTATAAAAAAATTAGTCTTTGATCCCTCTTTTTAAAGCATGAAATATGTTTGTTTGAAAAAGCAATTTTAGTATCTGTGCACACCTTATTTGAGGCGAATAAACACAGAAATTTCCTTAAAATTTATGACAGCACATCAATACAATAAAATACAGACCCAAATGGACAACTTAGAAAAGATCTTGATAATAACTTTATTTTTTCATGGCAAGGTTGACATTTGCATGGAATCGCCCATTTATACATTATAAAATCACTATTATAAAATATAAAATCAATTTTTGTCAAAGCTTGACACTTTTTTGTGCTGAAGTATCAAAAACAAACTTTCTTCAAACTGAAGACTGAATTAAAGCAAGTAAAGGGCGCTCCTTTTATAATCACTGAAGCTGTCGGTCAGTTCATTGTGATACTATAGAAGAACAATGGTACATTTAATAAGAGTACAATATTGACATTTCTCCTTATAAAATTAGTTTTTTTTCTAGGTTACTGATGTTAATAAAAGTTCATTTTATCTGCATCTTAAAGGTGCTGTATGTAACTTTTTCACTCTACTAAAGCATAAAAATACCACAATATGTTTGCATATATTGAGGAAACATGCAAAGTTCACATACTCGTTTCTCTGAAAAACACTTCTACAGCCAGTTATTTTACTTTTAAATGTGCGTTCCAGGCTGGAATGTTTGTTATTGTTTGTTATTGTTTTGGTCTGTGATACTGCACGTTGCCAATTTTCATTACCCATTGCGCTCGTTCCTGTTGCGTGTGCTCAAACTGGCAACACGTGTGTGCGTCCAGTCTGAGGAGCAGGTGGCGGGAGAAACGACGATCTCCGACATTTTGAATTCGACTGCAGTACCTATTTCGACCACTAGTTGTCACTTACATACTGCACCTTTAAATCAAGCTCGATGCTTTACTGTCAAATGTGCATTTCCAAGAAATAAACGTAATATTATTTGTAACTGCACTTATACTTAATGCAAAACAATTTATTAAAATACCTTTATGAATAAAAATCCCAATAAAGCGCTAACAAATCAGGTGCTGGCACCACCATCTGTAGAACTTAGTGCTGCTCTCAAATGTTAGCCTGGAGCCCTGGAAGCGCTTAGATCTGAATGAGGACAAGGTTACATTTTATTGTGTTGGTCAACATTTCCAAGGTCGGCTGTAAACAGATATGGAGCTTGTTTGTGTAATAGCATGAGACCTCGTGCGCTTGTCTGTTCACACACTTTACAAACTTCCCCTTTTCTTGTTCGCTAAACAACTAAAACTGCTCTTCATCCATATGGAGAGAGGCAAGCGTCCTGCCTCAGCCTGACTGAAAGCGGACACCTAGCCGTCATTTAGGACCCTGATTTATAGGTATCACCGCAGTGACGTCAGGTTTTAACTTTTAAGTTGCTGCCTGTTTACGCCACGCTCTGGGAATGAACAGGGGGGCTTTTTAGATGCTGAAAAGAAGCTGCAGCTGGTCTAGTAATGCTTACTGGGTAATGTGGGACGAAATAATGACAAACACTCCATTTAAGCGCTGAAACAGATGGAGCTAATCGACAACTCCGAACAGCAAAACAGTTGAGCAAAACTTTATTGCTGTCGTACATGAAATATAAGATCTGCAGTATACAGGTCAACAGCCAAAATACTTAAACTACAGTATAGTCATAGAAAGCAAGCAACAACTAGTGCATGAATATCTAGAAAGATCTACAGATAAACAACAGGGAGTGTTGAGGTGGCAACTCAGCTTCTGAAACACAACGCTAGTGCTTATCATGAAAACCATCAACCAGGGCGCAGACAACTGTGAAAGTAACAGCATCTAGTTGCACGGCATCTAAACAGCACCTGACTGCAGCTATAGCAGTCGGGTCAACCGGCGCTTCCGAACTGTAGAAAATAGACCAGGTGACTTTTTTTAAAGATGTTTGAGAGGTCATGCTACAGCTGGAATATATTCACAAAATAGCGCAGACTCAAATGCCTTACTGGTTTTATAAAATTGTCACTGCACAATTAAAACATTAAGGACTCAAATACTGCAACAAATAAAAGAAAAAAGAAAAAGAAAAAGAAAAGGAAACCTTACCTGAGAAAAACTGAAACTAAACTAAAAATAACTAAAATTGCCCACAAATGAACCTGAATTTTTGGTAATAGGTATATATGGTACAGTATATAATAAAACTTTTTAAAAATCCCAGCATTAAACATAAAAACGCTAGCCTAGAAATCTACACGCACCCTAGCGGCAGCAAAAATTATTTTGCAGCAAAGTGTGGTCTAGCAACTCTCCGTTGGCATTCGAGCTGGAAAAACCAAACTCTGGTCAGGCCAATCACATCGTGTATAGAGTTGGTGGGCGGGCTTAACATAATGACGGCAGAGTTGTGACGGTTCCCCCGCGTGATTTCCATAGGTGATTTGAATTCCCTGCTATTTGAAAACAAAGAAGATGCTGCTGGCGAACAGCGGTCTTTCGAATCGGCTTTGGCCGCGACTCTGGATGATTTGGAGTTAAGAGAACGTCACTTAAGTCATTCTTAAAAAAGGAAAATGTGTTCGGAGTTTTGACGACCGGATACGGCAAAAGTTTAATATATCAACTAGCTCCACTGGTGGAAAAACGCATGGGACTCACTCAGCCACAGCCGTTCGTTGCTCTGGTTGGTTGTAGCGCTGTCCTATTGCGTGCAGAGGGATTTTGAAAGACAACCGTTTATCCCGCCCCTCGGATTGAGGTATGCCAATTGGGAGTTCCCGGACCAATTGGCATACCTCAATCTTCAATCTGGAAAATTATAAATCCAGAATTAAGAAAACTAAGCAAAACTAATTTAAGTAGATTAAAATAAAATAATTTAAAACATAATAATAATAATAATAATAATATACTAACACTATTCCGAAGAAATAGTACCCGACAATTGCAACGATGATTGATCCATGTGTATTTTTATTTTTTTATTTTATGTATTTATTTTAGCATACTTGGATTGTTGTATTGACCAATAGCAGGGTTATTATAGTTATCTATCTACTCAAACTAAAGCATAAATAAAATTAATTTGTTGCTTAAAATTAAAAAGAAAATTCAGCTATAGCCAGTACAGTGTATTAACTTTATAAACTAAAACAAGCAAAAAAAATTAAAACAGACATATTTAAAACAAACCATAAAAAAATAATTAATTGCTTGAAAACCCCCACCCCACCCCCAGCTATAGCCAGTACAGTACAGTATATTACCTTTAGGTACAAAAATAACCAAAACAAAAATATAATACAAAAGGGTATATACCTAGACATTTTAAAAAAAAAAAATACTAAAAATGTAATGAAAACAGGAAATGTAAAAATAAAAATCATTTAAAATATAAATAAAAACTATGAAGTATGTTAATGACACTAAAATAACACTGGCCAATCGGCATCCAGGAACTGTTTTAAAATTGCAGATCTGAAGGCTGATTCATTCTGCGAAGCTTTTTTTGGTTGAATCAGGTCATGTTTCCAAAATCTTCTCAATAGATCTGGGCCAACTACAAACAGCTTCTGAGACACTATAGCAGGGCCGTTTGTGAGTTTATATAAGGGCCACACCAGAGACGAGGGGCCCATCGAAGGGACACTGCAGGTTAAAAACATTTTTTTTTTCTCCCCATCGGCACACATCAGGCCGAATAAAAGGGGGACACTTAAGCTGTAACATGAGCCTTGCTATCCATGACGTAAGGCGAGCAGGACGGTTAGCGATCACACGCATGAATAGATGTGCCAATAGCCTCTTATGTGAACACAAACACACACCCAGACAATGCCACTGGAAATGTGACTTCCATAACAGGGCTGGAAATGAGGCTCGGGGGAGGAATCTTGCAAGGCAATCGAGAGGCTTCAACCTTCAACACCCACTCGAGGATTCAATTTCACACTCAAAGTGAGCGGCAAAACCTTTGCACTTTGGCTTTATTCAACAAGAAAATTTAGTAGCCATGGATAAATGTGACGATCGCAATAAACAAGCTCTCAGAAATGACCATCAATGCCTTAGCTAGAATGTCCCACTGTTTACATTATGAGATGCTTCCTTATTTTTAGCATCACATTCCCAATAGAGAATTTAATATGCTTCTAGCAATAGTGACTAGCGCTTGGAAATTGGAGCATGATGGCTCTTACACCACGTCAGGAAGATCATGGATGCTCAGAGAAGCCATTGCTTTAGCTAATCTTCACTAACATTGCCTTTGTCTTCCCACAAAATTAAAGTAATTAGTTATAAAGTTGAAGTTCATAAGTATATAGTCTGTGTTACTGGTGTTACACAGTGTTCGGCCGTACACGGATTACATTACTTGCCAACCGCTGCACTGCCCCCACTGTCTTTTGCTTTTTTATAGAAATAAAAACAATGAAACTGAAAGCGTCTGCTCTGCTCCATACAGCACAAGCTGCAGAGTCGCAGTCAGATTTCATTTATTACGTGATGAGCGTAAGGAGAGATGACTAACAGGACAATGGCGGACGATTTGGTGCACAACAGATCCTGAGAGTCATTAACAAATATGGTCAGTACCGCAGCTACCTATTCACAGAGTACGCGTGATCGCGAATTTGAAAGTAAAAGGTGAGCGCACATTCAAAAGCGATTTCAGTAAAAGTAAGGAGTGGGTCGCAAAACCGTTGTGGGTTGTGGAGTGTGCAGTCAACAATAAACTGAATTCTATATTTTTCTGATGCGAGACTTTTATTATGAAAGTCATGAGTGAAAGCTGTTGATTCTTCTGTCAGACGCATTTTAAGTAAAGTTTACCTGAGAAAAACACGTTGACCGCACAGGAGGTGCGGTCAGATGAGCTGTTTTTAGACTATATGCCGGTGTCATTGTTCTAACGTTATTTTCGTAACTTGTAACAAAATAAAGTCTCTCACCTCAGAAATACGAACTTTACTGTCCTGTCAGATGTTATACTGTGCTCATAGTGCGCACTCTTCAATTGCATGTGCAAATGCTGAGGCACACACTGTATATCACTTCAATATTTATAAGCCACAAAGGATATTACGTGCCTGCAACGTCGTAGTAGTACCAATAAATTATGTAACTGCTTTGTCGTGTGTTAGCTGGGAAGGATTTGCATGCAAGTATGTTTATTCAATTCATTAAAGGGATAGTTCACCCAAAAATGAAAATTCTGTCAGTATTTACTCACCCTCATGTTGTTCCAACCTCGTAAGACCTTCGTTCATCTTCGGAACACGAATTAAGATATTTTTGATGAAATCTGAGAGCTGGATCACTCCCCCATAGGCTTCTTAAGGGATTGAAGCTTGCCAGCCCCTAAAAGTTATTAAAGATATCGTTAAAATAGTCCAAGTGACTACAGTGGCTCAATCTTAAGTTTATCAAACGACGAGAATATTTTTGTGCGCAAAAAATAAATAAATAACGACTTTATTTCAACTATTCGTTTCCTTCTCTGTAGGCCTCGAGTCAGTTCACTAGTTTAACAGCGCAGTTCTTCTGTTGTTGTACGTCACACGCATCACACACGACCAGCGTCGGCCAATAGTGAGCCTACGTGTGACGTAGCACTATGTTATCACACTAAGTTAACTGACTCGAGGCCCACAGAGAAGGAAATGAATAGTTGAAATAAAGTCGTCATTTTTGTTTTTTTTGCGCACAAAAAGTATTCTCATCGCTTGATAAACTTAAGATTGAGCCACTGTAGTCCCTTGGACTATTTTAACGATATCTTTAATAATTTTTCGGGGCTGGCAAGTTTCAATCCCTTAAGAAGCCTATGGAGAAGTGATCCAGCTCTCAGATTTCATCAAAAATCTCTTAATTCGTGTTCCGAAGATGAACGAAGGTCTTACGAGGTTGGAACAACATGAGGGGGAGTAAATACTGACAGAATTTTCATTTTTGGGTGAACTATCCCTTTAAGAGTATCATGTTGAGTACCCAAAATGTACTTTATTCTCGCCGTGTTATTTTGTATATTTTTAAATAACTGATAGCGCATATCAACTTACTAAGTTTATTGCATTAACAAAAACAATTTTAGGACTGCTATTTAATAGCCGTACCTTATACTGTTTATTCATCAGTTTATTCAGATCATTTTAGCTATAAAGCTTAACTTTATAGCAAAGAAAATATTCGATTCACTTCATTTTAACGTGACGCAGTTATATTGTACTTACTACTGAGTAATATCAATTACATGTACTTACTGTAGAGTTACATTTACTGTAGGGTTAAGGTTTGGTTTAGTGTTAGTTACTTATAATTATGCATAATTTACTTTTATTACTATAGTAAGTACATGTAGTTACGTCACTTTAAAATAAAGTGTTACCAATTTTTTGGGGATTAACAATAGGATATATGGTGTCCTGAAAATGCAAATTTTTTCCCTAAAACAGGTTTAATGTTCTAGCAAAATATAATAATTACTTATATAATATTATATTAATATAATAATATATTCATATTTCAAATTTATTTTTTGGTGTGAAATATGAGACATATTTCTTGAGATTTATGCATTAAGATTTAAAAGAGGTGCTGAGGTTCTGCTTCCCACAATGCAATGCTTCTGTTTCCAAACATTCAGTTTAGTTTACATAAGCCATTTCAGAGAACGGTCTGTTAGTTTGTGCAAAACTCTGACAGACTAATCCCTCTGAATACTAAAATGTTGTAAAGTGGCCCGTTGGTAGTAGTATTGCTGATGACACAACAAATTAAAAACAAATTAAATGACCAATTTCCAACAAACACAAACGGAAGGTACAGAAAATGTCCATTAAAGTAGCAAAAAGGTGTACCAAGAACATCTTAATTTTCTGCATCATGCAATCATGTCTCAAGTAGGAGCATTGGAATGAATGGCTTTTAATTAGGCTAGCTTCTGGCCAGCAGAAAATGCTTTTAGCCTAAACAGGAAAAATCAGTCTAGGCCTAAAAAGCCAAAGAATTTATCTGTCAGGACGCCAAGTTGCACATGACAAACAACAATGTGGATTCTGTTCGAAATGCAATTTGTAGAAACATGCTTTTTTGAGCAAAAATTTATTGTGAAACAGTGAGTGCATCAAATATCAATAGCTGTGGGGTAATTACGCTCTCTCTGAAAGGCTTCTGCCCCCATTAACGCTGAAGAGACACTAGAACACATTTCCTAGTGCTTCTAAAAGCAGCTACGAGGCCCTCGGGTCATCAGGGACGCGGCTTCCGACAGCAGAGGTATGTTCCTCATTGCACACTGCCCCAAAACCAGATGGGATCTGGCATCTTGACTAGGCTATTTCTTTCAACTCCAGAAGAGGAAGCTACGTTTTTAACACGCCTTGGAAGAGCAATAGTTTTGGCGAGCAACAGTTTCAATTTTTTCATTTCTCAGAATTTTTTAACAGTCCACCAGTTAGGCTAGAAATATATTTTACGTGAACACGAATTCAAGTACGCAAGCACACAACCGATGGCTCGATTGTACATAGTTCTTGCATTACTTAGGTCCTAACAAAAATAATAGACATGCTCAAGATTTCCAATTCTAGCTTCACCCATTGCCTTCAAAAAGAAAAATAAGTTAATGACAATTTACATAATAGCGAGCTTTGTGCCTAAGAATGCAACAAACATGCACATTTTAAAATGGAATGCATAAAAATGATGTTACAAAACAGAAATATCTGAGAATTTTTACATTATAGTGTCTGCGCACTAAACCCTTGTCATGAAGTTGCATGCAAGAAGTCGCCTTTACCAATAAGACTCAAAATATTTAGGCCGATCTGTGAAATCAAGCTAGCCTAGCTTAAAATATCATCATTCAGATAACTTATAGCCCTATGATTTCTGCGATAAAGCAAATGCGGATGGAATTGCGGAATACAGTCATTAAAATAGAATTCACAATGTAATGGAACGTTAATGAAATTTGGATAATTTTGGATGAATAAATCAAGAGTAGGGCAGTACAATTAAACCCATTACTGATCATCTAAATCATACATCCTGAATTTCTGAAAATAAAACTTTTCATAGGGCCCCATTATTAAAAAAAATCAGATTGTTTTCAGAATTCGATTGATTTGACATGCTTTTTGATTATTAAAATTAGCATACCATTAAAGTATACCATTAAAACGGAATAGAACAAAAAGACTAAAACAGACTTAAAACTAATTTTATAGAGCCCTAAAAAAAATTATTTGTGTTAAACTTTTAATAAATTGATGTTAAATTGCAGAAGTTCCATGGTTTCAATTAATCAGATATTTATTGCGTTTGACTGCTAAAATGTTATGTAGCTTAAAACAGAATCCAGAAAAATTGATTCATTAAAATTACATGGGGAAAATAAAATGGATTTTATAGGGTATTATTAATCGTTATTGTTATCATGCTAAATGTCGCGTCTTCGGTAGCAAATCCACCGCTTTCAACATCAAATTTTAGAACCTTTTTGTCAGACTAACTGATCACCTAGAATGATTGCATTTTGTGCCATTCTGTTACACTTAGTCGTGCCATGATTGAACAGACAAGTGTTTGGTTTTTTTTAACGATGTTTGCTGTACCTTTTGCAGTATTGGATGTTAATTCCTTATGACGACAAATGCAACCGAACATGCTTGAAGACTTACACTACACAACGTGGTGTGTGTAGTTGGGAGGAGAGTATAAAGGATTATTACAATGTTTTTCTACGTCAAACACTAAGCTCCTCACCGCCACACCACAATCTCACAATCTCATCAGCGTTTGCTGCTAACGTCGCGTGTTGAGTTTTTCCACAGCATCTTGAGAGAAGGATGCAGCTAAGGAAGAAAAGCTGCATAGAACCAAGGAGACAAAAGCCAATATTGATCAATTCAGAGTGCTGATGGGCGCTGCGTGTTTGGGTGAGACTGTGCGAGATGAATATGGCCATTGCAGTGCGCCCCTCCCCTGCCGTCTCTGGAATCGGTCCACACAGTTACCGCAGGGAGAGGAGCGGCCGAGCGTCTGCAGGAAGAGACAGGTCAATTTAATGGGCTGTTTGTCTGTTCTGGAGACCACCGGCTCAGACTGACTGCTGCTGGGTAAGCCCACGTCTACCCAGAAACCCACAGACCCTGTCAGACTCTATGGCTCATCATGAAGCCGTTTTGGGTGGTGTGTGATCATTATGGGTAAAGCAAGGACTCCGATTTAAAAACAGATTTAAATGTTTAAACAGAAAAGCATTCAATAAAAACCAAACTGGACATAATAAGAAAGTATCAAACAGACCATAACAGAACCCAACTGAACAGTAATGGAAAAAATATTTAACCAAACCAAAACCAAGCAGAACCAAACTAAACAGATTCTAACATAACCAGAAGGAACCAAACAGAATATAATAGACTAAGATAAAAATAAATGAAATAGATGGAGGAGACCCGAAAAAAAAAATGGAATCCAACAGACAAACAAAACCAGAACTGAAAAGCTCAGGAGAACCAAAGAGAACAAACACAAAAGAACTGGCTAGCAACAAATAGAAATCAATCAAAACTAAAATGGAACCAAAAGGAACCTAACTGAATAGAATCAGGTAGAACAGAATTGAACCATAAAGAATTTGGATTATTTTCCAAGAAACTAATAGAACAGAAACAGAAGCAGAAGAACCAAATAGATTAAAATAAAGAAAGTAAAGAACAGAGGAGAACTGAAAATAACAGAATCCAAGACACAAACAAATGCAGAATGAACATAAAATAGAAGAGCAATCACCTAATTGAAATCAATGAAAAACAAATAGAATCAAATGTAACCACACTAAATATAATAAGGTAGAACTGTAAAGTAGTTGGGATTTTTTCAAACTTCAAAGAAACTAAAAAAACTGAATAGAACAGAGTCCAAAAGATACAGAAACAGAAAGAACCAAAAAGAACCGAATAGAGTAAAAGAAAAAGAAAAAACAGAACCAGGAAAAAAAACTGAATCCACCTGACACAAACAAAACTGAAATTAACCAAATTGAACCAAACAAAACAAAATTCAACAAACATAAAAAGAACTGGCTAGCACGAAATAGAAATCAATCAAAAACAAATAGAACCAAATGAAACACAGCTGAATATAATCAGATAGAACAATAAAGTATTTGGATTATTGTCAAAGAAACTAATAGAATAGAATCCAAAAGATACCGAAACAGAAATAACTAAATAGAACTGAATAGATAAAAATAAAAATAAACTGAAGCCCAGAGAAGAACTGAAAAGAACAGAATCCAATAGACACAAATCTAGATTAAACATAAAACCAAAGAGAACAGAACAAAATTCAACAAACACAAAAAGAACTAGCAAGCACCAAATAGAAAATCAATCAAAAACAAATAGAACCAAACGGAACCCAACTGAATAGAATCAGTTAGAACCGTATAGTATTTGGATTCATTTTAAAGAAACTAATAGAACAATCCAAAATATACCAAAACAGAAATAGAAAGAACTGAATAGAGTAAAATAAAAAATAAAAAACCAAGAACACAAAAAAAAACGAATCCAACAGACACAAACAACTGATTTGAACTAAACTGAACAAAATTCAACGAACACAAATAGAACTGGCTAACCCTAGAAGAACCAAACACAAATCAATCAAAAACAAATCAGAACCAAACAGAACCTAATTGAATACAATCGCACAGAAACCAATAGAACCAAAAGGTGTTTGATTATTTTCAAGGATTCTAATAGAACCCAATAGAACAGAATCCAAAAGAAACTGAATTAAGTAGAAACAAACGGAATCAAATCGAGCAGAATCAAACAGAAAGATCCAAATAAACTTAAACGTTTGTTAACAATGTTATTGATTTCGCTACACAATCCTTAAGCACGAAACTCTCCACTACAAAAATTTTATTCCACAGCATAGAGGAGCCCCTTCATAAACGATGTCCAATATTCAAGCATTTTTGAATATTTTTGGACATGTACCTGCACCATTAGACAGCAATGAAATATCAATTCATTACGCCGAGTCTAGCAGCTCAACTAATATTTCCACTATTTGTTTTTCCGTTAGACTTCCCTGGACACTAAACAGTTTTCTAAAATATTTTCAAACACACGTGAGCATGTTGGTTTTTCCATTCTGGATATCCTTAACCCAAGCAAGGTGGGACACGTACAGAACCTGCAGACTCAGAGTAAGCAAACCCACAAATCACTCACTGTCGGCTCAATGGACCTAACAGACTCAAAAAACAACATTTCATATATTTCATATTTGGATTTATTTGACAACACAGTAGCAGCATTCGCTACACAATAAAATCCCAATTCGAGGAACATCTCTGTAATACAATATGAATAAATGGATAGTTTTGGTGTTTCTGCAGTGACGCTATCCTCCAAGCATCCCACCATCTACGTGAGCCTGTTCAAATATCTCACGGGCAGTTGGGCACTTAAAGACGACTCAAATTTTTGGGCTTTAAAACAAGACGTTACACAGCACATGAAAAGGGAGAAAGGAACTAACCAAAGCAAACAAATAAAGCTTGGCGAGTGTACTTTACTTCATTAACAATAGATACACTGTTTCCTTTGCCACTGTAGTAAACCACGGTTAATTTCTTGCCCTGGTTAGCTGCCAAGTGCAGTATGAGCCGTCGCCTCGGCGCTTGGCTCGCTGTTTGGACACATTTCTGAAGTTTCCTCTCACGTTGAACCATCTGACACAAAGACAGACTAAAAAAACGTTGTGAGCAAAATTGTGTGTCAATGTGTCTGTCTAAAATGATGCATTATGGCTGCGAACATGTGAAGAATGGTTGAATGCAAAGCTATAAAAGCCTCCAAAAACAAAACGTGTACATCACATCTGACTGCATAAACTAATTTAGTTTAGTAGTAAAATAATTTTTTAATGAGCTGTTATTTATGCTGCATTAATTGCAATAACAAATCTGTACACTGATTTTGAGTACATTTTTCAAGAAAGTACCATTTCAGTTTTTATATTTCAAAATGTCATGTTTAATTCAATGTGTTACTTGCCGTTTCTTCGCAATTGTTCGTGAAATTTTAATTTAAAATTTAAAGTGAAATTTGTTTCTACACTAACTTTTTTTCAGTGCAGATATTTCCAAAACATTGTTTTAAAATAAAAATGTTCCTAAGTTTTATCATTACTTTAAAGTTCAAATTAAATAAACATTTGATGCTATTTAATAATAAAAAAGTACAGTATTAAAAAGTATATATATATATATATATTTTCTTTTGTTTAAATTTGCCAAAGATTAACCGTATCATTGTTCAAAAATGTTAACTTTAAATAAGCATTTGATGGCGGAAAAGGTAATCAAAACGTAAAAATAGAGGAAATTACCATGCACAATTAAAAATCCAATATTGATTAAAACCAATAAATTAAGAAAATCCAATATGGTATTTTGCAAACTTACAATTTCTTGTTTACTTTAAAACTGTAGTCTCCCTTTTTCTCAATTGAAAGTAGGCCAAAACTTGTGTAAACGCTCCATTAGTTATGCATAACTGGATTGGACGAAAACAAGCAGACGATAAAGGTGAATGGGTTTGTGTTCACACTTACAAACTGTACAGGGCCGGATTATTTTAGACAGGCATTGTTTCTATGTGTTATCCAGGCAGGACGGCTGCAAATACGTGTTGTATGAGGGGAAAAACAAAACCGTGGATGACAGTGAACTCTCTCACCTCCCTTTAAATGAGAAAAACTCTGGGACGACGTGCCGTCTGACAGCAGCTCTCGGGCACAGAGCCACAAACTCACAAAGACACCCGTGCTTTTGGCCTCGGGTGGGGAACGTGGTCCAGCGACGGGAATGTTCACTTTTGAAATGTGGTCTACAGCATTAGCGGTAGAAAAATGAATATATACAGCTAAAAATAAACCAAATAACATCCCACACCTCTAAAAAGAGTAAAGCATGGAGCAATCCAACATAAAGGCTCTAAACTCAATCCAGTTAAAGGAGGAAAGAACTACGCTGCCACACAAGATTACGAGAACAACAAAGACTTGGAAGTCATCCTGCTAGAGTATGATCTAATTCTTCATCTTCAGCTATGTCTCCTAATGCGGTCAGGCTCAAGGCAATGAGATTTCAAGCTGAGAACAGAGCAAAGCGTAATACGACAGTTCATTCAATGTAAAGTTACTTGACAGGATCTGAGTTTGACTCTTCTGAAGAAGCCTTTAAACAGTCAAAGTCTAGATCAAACAGTAAAAAACCCAGAGTCAAACAAAACACTCAATTAGTATTCACTCCTAAACCACTTGTTAAATGTCTCCGAAACCTGAGATGTTATTGAAGTCAAAATGAAAGGATTGCGACTAAGGGTGTCACGATTTCGATTTTAAATCGAAATCGATCGAAATTAATTCACAATCTCAAAAATCGGAATCGTTGATGCTGCCACGCCCCCATGTCACGTTTTACTGACTCTTATTGTTCAATTTTGTTCATCAAAATTAACTAATCTTTTTTCTAGTCATTTCAGGGGCTTTAAATGTTATACTTTTAACAGGCAAATTCCACGAACACATCCACCTATGCAATCTTGATCATATTCTGAATTAAGAAATCATTATAATGCAGTCAAAAATAATTTACAGGGAAGATTAATAATTACTTGACCTTCCGAGTCTTTTGTTCATTTTGGTAATGCACTCACTCTGTGTGTGCGGGAGAATAAAACGATTCGCGGGACTCCCGCAAACTAGAAATATCTATGAATAAAACATATAAAAACTAATACATTTTTATTTATCTGTTGCAGAAAAGCAACAAGAACAACTAAAACAAAATAGAAACGATTTACAGGCCAGAGTTTCTATTTATAACATGTTTGCAGCGTTGAGCAATTTAGCCAATCACAGACATTTGTGTTGATTTCTTGAACGCAATGGCCAATCAGAAGCATTTAAGATAGACTCTCCTCACCGCTCAAAACGGACTTTTTGTTCAGTGCTGAATTCTGTAAGATGGCAAATCCTCTAATTATAACAAACAAAGTGTAGGCTATATATTATGAAAGATTCATTGTGCAGTCAGCTTCATTGATAATAACAGAGATGTGTGAGATTGCGATGAACTGATGTCAGCTTTTTAGGAGCAACAGCAACCTGTGCTTAAAAAAAAGAAGAAGTAAAAATCGAGAATCGAATCGAACCGTGACCTTAGAATCGAAAATGTAATCGAATCGAGGATTTGAAGAATCGTGACACCCCTACCTTTTTCCTGAAAATTCAATGAGGAAAAAAAAAAACTTTACAAGTTTCACAAAAAGACAAAACCTGTCTTTAAGAATAACATGCAGCAATGAATTGTTCACAATAAGTCCAAAAACATTTAAGAAAGTAATAAAGGATCAGTTCTGAATTCACGTCGACTAAAGTCTAAAATTTTTATAAAGCCCACATTAAGCAAACTAAAAATTAAACTGAGGTTATAATATTAGCAACATTGCTAATTACGTTGAAATGAGAAATTATGTAGGCTACAGTCTAAAAACTTGTGATGTGCCGATATACATATTTTAGCCGAAACCGATAATTCTTTATATTTGAAAGCCGATAAAAGATATATATTGGCCAATAAATCTGAATTCTAATTTTTATAGAATTGTTGAGAGCTTGATTACAAAAAAAGTCTCACCATTAAATCCATGTCCCAAGCACACAATTATGATGTTCTCATTATAATTTCATGTAGACTCTGACAGTCAAACTCGTTTTTGAAGTGATTCTAATCATATTTCAAGCAATTCAAAACCATCATGGTGAACTGCGCATCTGAAGTGTCTTAGCTGAAGAAAATAATCCATTATTTATCGGCTTTAATATATCGGCCAAATTTCTTTTCAGTCCGATAACATTAAAAATAAACATATCGGGCGATACCGATATGGTGGCCGATATATCGTACATCCCTTCTAAAAACTATTGGCAACACTTTAGTTTAGGGTCTAATTCTCACTATTAACTAGTTGCTTACAAGCATCCATATTAATAGGATATTGGCTGTTTATTAGTACTTATAAAGCACATATTAATGCTTTATTCTGCATGATCATATTCTAAATCCCTTAATCCTACACAATACCTAAACTTAACAACTACCTTACTAACTATTAATAAGCAGTAATTAGGAGTTTGAGTAAAAAGCCGTAGTTAATAGTTAGTTAATAGTGAGAATTGGACCCTAAACTAAAGTGTTTTAATTAAACCGAAATATCAGTAAAATAACTTACAGACAATATAAAATAACAAGTGCGACAATATATTTCCTAATTTAGACAATGTTTTGCAACTCAGAATTTTGAAAATACGACATAAGATGTAGGGTTTTCTTGCAACTTCTCTTTGAAATGAAACCCTGGAGATTAAAGTTTGTTTTCATGCATTGCTTCAGAATCTTTTCCCCGTCTCAACTATCTGATAATATTTACTTGCAGTGAGAAAAAAATAATTTAATTTACCGCAAAGTAAAACAAATTAATGTCACCCCCTTAACCTTGTTGAAAGGTTTATTGGCAGAATAAAGATGAGTATCGCTCATATTTACGGCTCTGTAATTGAAGGAATAGCCACACACTTGGAGATATGCAGCTCAGAAGAAAAAGGAGCTTGTCTTCACTCATTAAATGATTTTATACAATACTTCCTCTAAAAACAGCCCTAGCAGTGCTAACCACTGAAGAAAAACAACATCATTCAAAGTAACATTATTTAGTTGCAATATATTTAACCCACTTATGTTTCAGCTACTGTATTTACGTCAGTTGCTATTTATTTTATAGACATAATAATCAACACTCGTTTGAATGCAAACATCTAAACTGCACATAAGGCAGTTTTTGCATTAACTTCTAAATCTAATTATAAAATTATCTCTTTACTCCAATATAATAATTTACACAGTGGCCGTAATTTTCATGCCAGATTTATTTAAACACGTGCATTAAATAATCATCACTAACTGGTTAAGTAAAATATAATTAATATATAGGCTAATATAGTGCATATATGAATGCGCAGAGAGTTCATTTCTCCAGCGAATAACAAACTGGACACTGAATGACTTGCCTGAGGTAAATGTAATGCTGATATTGTTTACAAGCTGTTCTATTGACGTTTTTCCGCCGAGATATGATACGTTTCTGTAAGTTGTAGTGTATCTTTCAACATACCTTCAGATGTTTATTCATATTTATTCTGCCACTGGTATTGACGAGGAAGAGATGATTGCATTCACTCGCGCCTCGCGCGCGCTGCCGTTTGAACTGAGGCCGGCGTCTATACTGTCACGTCACATCAAAGAGCATAAAAACTGAATTTTTTGTTTGCATTTCGTTATAAAATGGACAGATTTTGAAAGATGACACTTATGAGGCGGATCTTATAGCAATTATTGGTGGTTAATGGTGGTTACGCTTCAAAGCTGTATTAGTCGTGTACACATAAAGATCATGTACCGAACATTTGCAGGACGAATACTTGTACAGTTACAACCCATAATTACTATTTAATCAAATGTCAAGGAAGAAAAAATTGTTTTGTGACATAAGGTGAGGTCAACCTCAACAACTGTCACAGTTGCTAGGCGACAAAAACAATCCTCCTTAGGCTAGACAGTCCCATTTAACAATGCTTGACTCGAACTTCACGGCCTTCGAAGGATGCAGCCTCTGAACTGGGACACAGCTTATGTCTATAATTTTATTAAGCCCGCGTTTATCAAATACAAACTTCTTAGGCAAACTAAATCTAGTCTTCTTAGATAATTGCTTTGTTGCACAGTTGATGAAATTGAGGTTATAACATTTTTAACATATTGCTGTTGCCGCCATTTTATAAAAGCAATAAGCCACTCAAGTGTAGAGATAGTGCGCCAACATATAGTGCAACTGCGTCTCTGGCGATCCGAGCTCGATTCCCAGCTTGAGGTCTTTTGCCTATCCCGTTCCCCGCTCTTTCCTGTCAAAATCTCTATTGTCCTATCCTATCTAATAAAGGCACAAAACATGTAGAGATTGGCATCAAAGCTAATCGACACGGAATAAAAAAAGCCAAAAACGTCCATTTTGATTTCGCCCTTTCATTGAGATCTGATTAATAATTAAGTCAAAATAACCCCATTTAAGGCATATAACAGTCCTCAAAATACATGTAGCCCATCAGGTAGCGTAACAGAGCTGCCAAAATTCTCTAAACCCCACAAATGCTGGAGACAAGCTGTCTTTCCACCCTCTCATATGTGCTGAAAGGGCCCCAACTCAACGCTTACTGATCCCTGCATTACTAGCATGGTTTGACAGAGACATTATGGCATGAGATCATTGACAGATAAAGCCGGATGGATACAAACAGCAACCGGCTCATCAGATCAGATTTTTCAGGCATGTTGTAAGAGGCATCGACTTCATTTGTGGCCCACAACAACCCGACATGGAGAACTGTGTCAATAAAAGAAACAAGCTGCCTTGTATATTTAGTCAATGAATATTGAGTAGAGGCATGACTACGTTAAGACTGAACAAGTCAACAGGTCAGTCGAATGCGTCAATGTGGAAATTACGGCGTCTGCAAGGTGGAATAAGGGCAGGTTGCTCCGTTCACGCCCTGGAACATCTTGACATGGTAAAGCGAGGATACCGAATTAAATCCGATGTGCTCGTAACAAGATCACAAACAGAAATGAGTGTAACGAGTGGCTTAAAACGGTCTAATCTACAACACCTTCTACTTCCTTGTTTTCTCACCATCGTAAAAATTTATGTGAAAAGTTATATAATCAGAATCAAAAATGTCGCTGCTTATGTTAATTCTGATATACTTTTTTTTTTTTATTATGTATAACATTATGGGTCGGTTTCCTGTGCAAGGTTTACATTAAGCCCGGACTAGACCTTAGTTATATTAGGACTTAAGTAGTTTTTACAAATATACCTTACAAAAAAACATTACTGGTGTGCATCTTGAGACAAAACAATGGAAATTATATATTTTAAGATATGTCAGTGCAAGCTGTTTTAAGTTAAGACAGCTCAAACATGCATTTTAGTCTGGGACTAGACTTAAACCCTGTCCAGGAAACCGGCCCTATAAGTATATAACAGTGATTAGCCTAAGTATTGCTCTACAAGTTGAAACAGCAATTCTGCTTTCTAGGAAAGTAACAGTCGCAGTTTCTTTGGTAAAAATGTTTTGCAAAAAAAAAATACATCTTCTGTTAAACAATGGCACCAGTTTTTTTAAAAGAAAAAGAGCAATATTGGTACATTATTTCTATATTATGTGATTTAAGAAATGTACAATATACATTTAAAATAAGTTTGTTTTTTAAATACAAACATTTTAATAATTTTATTTTAAAAATTCATACATTTTATGCATGCATTTAAAGTTTTAAAGTTTGTTCTTCTATGTGATTGTGAATGTATGACAAAAACAGTTTTAAAGTAACAACCTCGAGAAAATGGCCACACAACAATGAACCTGCGAGAAAAGCCAGTAAAAATGCTCAGATTTCCTGGGAAAAGCCCACCCTGGAGATTCGAAGAGCTGAACATAGAGCTCACATGCTACATGGCAAATGTTCAGATACATGACCTGGAAGACAAGAGGTCAGCAGGCACCAGACGCCGAAATGAGTCCCGAAACCCTCAACGGCAAGAGCACCTACAGGGTGGGCCACTTCAAAGACATTCCACACGCTTGGAATTCTGGGAGACATACCAAGGCAAACTGCAGAGCGTCAGAAGATCCCAAACAGGTCCATGGAACTAGAGGCCAACAGTAATGTTAAAACTATTCCAACGTATTCTAACATCTTAATATTAGAGATTTTAACTGTAGATGTTTTCTAAAAGAGTAACAATTACTGGACAGTTTGGTTTAAAAGATTGGCTCAGATTTGGAACCACATGGAAAATGGTTTTAAATAGACCAAAAATTCCCAATTCTACATTTTTCCAAGTTTCTTTACCTGAAAAACAAACAGATTGCATAATGGTTAATCAAGTTTCTGATAGAAAAATAATGCCACCTGCAAACACCTCATGTTTTCCCAATCTACAGTTCAAATGGTTCCCTGGGATGCAACATTTACCTATAATAGGGAAGATCCAATTTTTTCCAGATCATTATTTATAACACCATGTTACTATTGCAGGCATCAGTCAAGCACTTTCTTGAGACGGCAGCTCTAAAAAAACATTACCAGGCGACGATTCTAAGTGTGCCCATAAAAGTGCCTATCCTAAATTTATATTGATGTGCAGAAATGGAAAAGCTGAAGGCGTTTAGATATAGTAGCTATATATTTCACAGCAATACAGGATCTCACTAAACGTGTGCTGAAGCTTCTCCATTGAACACATGAATGAAAAATATTGTGTATATAAAAATGTAATTAGCCACAAACCTGATAACGCATGTATTTATACATACAGTACCGGTCAAAAGTTAGGAAACATTACCATTTTTAATGCTTTTAAAAGAGGTCTCTTATGTTCGTCAAGCCTGCATTTATTTGTGAAATATTAATTTAAAATAATGATTTTCTATTTGAATTTCATCAGCTATTACTGCAGTCTTCAGTGTCACATGATCTTTTAGAAATCATTCTAATATGCTGATTTATTATCAATGTTGGAAACAGTTGGGTGTGTGTGTGTGTGTGTGTGTGTGTGTGTGTGTGTGTGTGTGTGTGTGTGTGTGTGTGTGTGTGTGTGTGTGTGTGTGTGTGTGTGTGTGTGTATGACTTGATAAATGTACCACTGGTCATAGCATTGGTTAATGACAAAACAATTAACAAGAACTAGTATGAATAAATAATTTTCATTTAAATACATATTGATTCAAATATACACAAACCACTGTTCGGTTAAGTATGATATCATGTTTGTTTGAGAGTTACACCCACACACCGCTTAAAATATCTCCCAGTGCAATATTGTGCACGCAAACATTCTTTTACTTCTCATCTGGGAATTATTAATTAATATCACACAGAAGACGAGCACACATCTCTGAAAATATAGATAAAAAGAAAACCAATGTAGGCTAATCCTGCACTTATGGGATCTGAGAATCTTCTTAAAGCCTCAACTTGTTTACAACACGCTTCCAAATCGAACGTGAAGAACGTGACTGTGCGTCTCCGTGACTGGAATCCAGGCGTGCGCGCGCTCGCGAATCCCGCCGAGTCCAGTCACGAGCGCTAATCTAGCCTTCGGGCTAACGCACAGAACGCCAGGCCTAAGGAACAGCCCATTTTGAGAGGAAGCGGGGGAACCATTTATGAAAACATACGTTTAACAACCAAAACAATAAGATTTCATTCTACAGATTACCTAAATTGTACCTTTAAAAAATATATAACTCATAAAATGGCTTATAAAAAGCCATTTTTAACACAAAAAGTCATTTAAAAACAAACTAATATGTGCAACATCCCTCGCCAACACGTCGGAGCAGTCCGAAGTCTACATGAGTGAATTCCACAAGTCCCCTCAGTTGTAAACTAATAGTACACACATAGCAGAATAACATATCTACATTTTGTGAATTAAAACGTGTTATTACTCACTTTCTCCATGTAGCGATCCGCAGAGGCACACGATGTAGGCGAAAGTGACCAAAACAACCACTGATGTGTCCAGCCGCATTATGTCTCGCGACACGTTTTAGTTTTCTTGGAAAATTAAATCCACCTCTGGCGTGTTAAAAAACAACAACAACAAAATAAAATAAAACGTGAATTATCTTAAATAAAGTCTCAATCCCAGCGACAACTTAAATGAGGCCCCCCAAGAAGGGGACCCGGGGGTCCACCGTGCTTCAGTTAAAAATAATGTTCAATTTAAATAGTTGTTGCCTACGCAGCACGGGTTAAATGACTATTAAATAACATGATCTTGCACTCTAGTGAAAAATAAATGAACAAAAATCATTTTGAACGATTTTTCGGTTGCATGTCTTCTTTCAGTAGATCAAGCATGAAAAACGTCCATGCATTTCTTCCATGGAATCAATCCCACACTTCTAGGAATGAGGTACCCTTAAGGGTACAGTAGATTGCAACTTTTTCATATCCCTGTTTTAGTTTGCAAATTCCTGTAAAATAGTATGGTTGCCTTGAAAAAAAAGAGAAAAAAGAATCTACGGTTCACAGAAAAGCTGATGTGCAGATGTTTCCCAATCGTCAAAATTTCCAATAATTTGACCGATTTTAATGTCTCTGAGGGCAGAAGCAAAATAAAGGCGTTATTCCACAGGTCGTTTCATGTATTGCCAAATGTTCTTATCAGAAAAATGTCTCAAATCTCCTCATCCCTATATACACATGCATAAACCAAAAAGGCTTTTTTTTTTTTTTTGCTATTCCGCTGTCAGATAAGCCACCGTGCCCTAAAATTAAATATCCACACAGGTTTGTGTATATTCGAAGTGTTGAGATCCCCCCAAAAATATGGATATGCCCCTAAAGCCTTTGCTTCTAGCACAATGCTCCCGAAGTGTGTGAGCGTACGCGCGTCACGGCCGCGTTGCGTTTTAATCTTCCACGTTTAAACAGACCAGCGTCCAACGCGTGTCCAGACTGCCCACAAAATCACTCAATTCCGTCCACAAGATCCCAGTGTGCGGTTTAGATGAACTCATTGGCGTGGGAATGGGCTGAAAGTGGGTAAAAACTTCTCTCGTGTTGTCGGCGGTATGGTTTTCCCCCTCTCGTCTCTCCCTGTGTACCTCCACCAGTAAACAAGTACTGCCAGTCAGCTGGGGTAGAGCAGCGGATAGGCCCAAAACACGGAGCGGAGCGCAACGGATCGTGACACCTGGAATGGAGTCTGTTACACAGCCACATAAAGAGAAAGCAAGAGTCATGAATTAAATAAATTGGCGCTTTCCCATGTATATAAGGCTTAAAACTGAGAATTCTGGTGCTTGAAATCTGAATCCATGAAGTATTTTACACGTAAAAATTGATTAATTTATTAAAAAGTATATATATAAAATGTATTTTTATTATATAAATGAAATGAAATTAATTAAAATATAGTTTATATGCATTTTGTATTATATATTATTTTATATTATTATTTGATTTTTCAATCAAATTATATGTATTTAATGTTAGTTGACAAATAATATTTTAAAAATAAAAAAAATAGGGCAGGGGGTATATAGCCTAATATAATATAGTTTTTATTCATTTATATTTTGGTTTTAGTTTTAATTATTTTAGTATTTTAGTTTAATTATTTTTATTATTTAGTTATCAAATTTAATGAAAATTATAAACGTTTCTTTGACAACTAATAAAATCTTTTTTTAATAATTTTTATATTATTTTAAGTATTTAATTTTTTTAATGTTTGCCAAACATTTTTTTTTTAAATGTTTTTAGTTTTTGTAATAACCTAAAGTCTCTGGGAGACTGAAATGTGACTTGTTTAAACATAAATTATGCCTGTTAAGATACTAACATTGAAGGCGATGATTTGCCACTGAAGTCCCTGTGACATGAAGGCGTCTGCCTAAAACATAAATGTAATTTAATTGGACAGTTTAATCTGTGAAAGCACTCAGGAACAGAACATCTTGTTTGCTTTAAAGCTGTGATTAATCTATCTGTTATACAAGAGCTCATACACTGACTGTTCTAACACCAGTAATCCAAAATGATTTCTGTGATCAGATTATTCCCGTCCCCCTTCATCAACCAGACACACACACACCTGTCAGATGATGAACGCACATGTCATTTCCTGTGCTTTGCTGTCATTTTCTGTTCTCACAGCCAATGAGAACTCATTCTCATTACCATATTAAATATCACATTTGTATTTGCATAATGTAAAAAATAATCCTCATCCTCATGATGCAGAAAAACTACAATATATTATTCAAATTTTAAAGCATTTATAGATCATATGCTAATGATTTTGATGCTGTGAACTTCAAAATGTTGTCAAGGGATTCACTTTATCACTGGCCAAGTCACTCATCTTTGATGAATCAAGGGATTCACTTTGTCACATGCGTGATAATTTGAAAAATGTGTAAGTCTCAATTCTGAACATTTAACATAAAACACTAAATTCAAAGGAAAATATGCTATTGATACACCCGGCCACACCTGTTTTGTTTGCATATATGGACTTTTAAAAGCCATAACTTAACTAAAAGAAACACACAAGCAAATGAACAAACATTGATATAGAGCAAATATTTATTTAATGTTTCATACACCCCTTTGTCAATAACACAAGATTTTTGTCAGTGGGATATTGACATTATTAGAATAATGAATAGATCTGATGTCCACTAACATTTGTTTAGACACTCCTACAGTAAATTTGAACTCTTGCCACATCAAAATATGTGTACGTTCACTCGTGCCATGTAAAAAAAGTTATCAAGTGAATCTATCTATCTATTTATCTGTACTCAATGGCAACTGCTCATTATCGCAGATATCTAGTAACCAATCAATCACATGGCAGCATCTCAATGTATTTATTTAGGCATGTAAACATGGTCAAGATGATCTGCTGAAGTTCAAACTGAGCATCAGAATGAGGAAGAAATCTGATTTAAGAGACTTTAAACGTGACATGGTTGTTTGTTCCAGATGGGCTGGTCTGAGTATTTCAGAAACTGCTGATCTGGGTTCACAGAGAATGATCCAAAAAAGAGAAAATATTGCAGTTCTGTGGGTATAAATGCCTTGTTGATCCCAGAGGTCAGAGGAGAATGACCAGACTGGTTCAGCTGATAGAAAGACAACATTAACTCAACTCATTACAACCAAGATCTGCAGCCCTAGATCTGCAAGGGCTACAGCAGCAGAAGACACACCGGCGACACTCTTGTCAGCTGAGAACAGAAACTGAGGCTACAATTCACACAGGCTCATCAAAACTGGACAATAGAAGATTGGAAAAACGATGCCTGGTCTGATGAGTCTCGATTTCTGTTGCGACATTCAGATGGTCAGTTCAGAATTTAGCGTAAACAACATGAAAGCATGGATCCATCCTGACTTGTATCAACGGTTCAGACTGCTGGTAGTGATGTAATGATATTTTCTTGGCACACTTTGGGCCTCTTAGTACCAATTGAGCATTGTTTAAACGTCACAGTCTACCCGAGTATTGTTGCTGACCATATCCATCCCTTTATGAGCACAGTGTATCATCTTCTGATGGATACTTCCAGCAGGATAACACACCATGTCACAAAGCTCAAATCATGTCAAACTGGTTTCTTGAACATGAGTTCAATGAGTTCACTAAACTTAAATAGCCTTACAGTCACCAGATCTCAATCCAATGCAGCAGCTTTGGGATGTGCTGGAACGGGAGAATTCACATCATGGATGTGCAGCCAACAAATGCTATTGATGCTAATCATGTCAAGCCCAAAATCTCTGAGGAATGTTTCTAGCTCCTTATTGAATTGATGTCATGAAGAATTAAAGCAGTTCGTAAGGCAACTAAGGTGTACCTACACAGTAAAAAGTGAGCAGTTGACTAAACTTAAAAAAAGTAAGGAAACCCTTTGCCTTAAAATTAAGTAAATAAACTTCATGCTTAATTGAAAAAATTAAGTTATGGCACACAACTTCATTTTTTCAATTACGCATTAAGTTGATTTAAAGTGGCCGGTGATTGTCATTTTAGATAGATATATAGAAACACATAACCATAAACAAAACAGCCGCAAGATACAACTGGATAAGATGAGTGACTTGGCCAGTAGTTTCAGAACAGAAGAGGTTATTTACCACAACACCAAGGAGGAAAGAACGAGAAACCAGGTAACCAAACAGCTTCCTGAACAACTTCCTCTGTGTTGCTCACCATTAGTGTTTACAGGAGGGCAGATCCCCCATACCACCCATCCTGGAGGACCAACGGCGTAATTATAGCGACTCCTTCTGCGAGGATCAAAGCAGAAGAGCGTTCCCACACTGCACTTCCTGCTGGGACATGTTGCAACAACTTTGTTTTAAACAAGCCCTCTGCCCCCCGCACACCACAGAACTGTCTTTACTTATTCACCGACTTCAAAACTTAACATAAACCCGACATGAAAATGTCTTGCCTCAGTAAATGACTGAAAAATCATGAAAAGTTGTGAAATATATGCGCAAACCAGTCCGTCACCATTCGTGGGACAAGTTTGACCTTGATGTTTCAATTGTTAATGTTGCACAAAACATTTGACGTCAGAATCAACCTTGGGAAGATACCACATGCTGGATCAAAACATCGGCTTTGGCAGCGCCAGGCGCGTTTATACAATCGTGACCAAAAATGACATGATTTAATAAAAAAATCTTCCCGTATTAATCAAGTAAAAGCTGTTCCATGTTACGGTTAAAGATCTACTGAGAAGGCGGGTTTATTGTGTCTTAATCTCAGTGAACTTGAGCGGTTTCCAGGAACTCTGCAGCACCTGCTGGGTTCCCAGGGGGTTGAGCAGAGGCCCGCGGCCCGGCGGAGGTGTCGCTTCAATCCCTTCGCCTCAGCTAACCCGCGGCCTGGATCAGAGCTTTTCCCTGTCAGGAACCGCGAAATTAAAGCTCACAGCTACTTTATCTGCTCGCTTTACTTCAAAGGTGGATCGACCTGGTTTTGGAAAAATTAGGCCTTTGGGTCCACAGGAGTCTTGTGTCAAAGTAACAATGATTTATGATGCATTAGGGGAGTGCTAAGCTAACAACGACAGGGGTCATAAAGAACATTTTTCCAAAGTACATATATTTCCGTGTACATCAGCGTTTTTCCGAACATAAAATAGTTTTTAAAAGACGTAATATTACCTGATGAAGTGCAGATGTGTTGTTACTATATAGCCTAGCAATAGAAAAGTTGTTATGACTGGGGCAAATTGTCACACTTTTTACTCGAGTGAATTCTTCTAAGGTTAGGTTTATTGAACACCACTGTCTGTGTCACAAATCTTAAAGTTTTGACTACAAAAAAGTAATTTCTACCATCAGTGGTCAGGGGGGAAAAGATAGGTCAACAGGTCATTCATTTATTAGCTAAGGCATGTTGTAACAATGCATTTCAACAAAGCTAAATGCAGGGTAGGCGATTTCTTCTAGAATTTTTTTTGTTAAGCTGGTTGAAAATCTCTTCACATCCTAATAGCAATCAATAAGTTTAACTGGTCTTCTATACATATTGTCTGTGGAAGGCGTATGACCATAAAATGTTCGTCCAATCATTGTATTCGGACCGAGTGCAATGATTAGAAGAACATTATGGCCCTATTGATGTCCTACCTGCCTGCCCACATATGTATTTCCATACCTCTGCGCACCTGCTCACGCAGACATCACACGTCATCAGCGCATTTCATGTAATGAAGAGTTAGACAGATGTCAGTCACTGAGCACCGCAGCAGTCACCTTTTATAGTTCCTCCCGAACCAAAACAAGCTTATGCAGCGTTTACATAATTTAGAAGAGATAGAAACCCGTGACATTATACTCGGAGCGTGACTCGAATTTATGTTTCAATGGCAACACTCCCAATGCTTAAATTAATCTGCAACAGTCAGATGGTACAGCTCTAAGTTGTTTATGTTCATTATTAATGTGTCCTTTGAGACATGAGGAGGTTTAACGCCGTCTCTGGAGACACTTTTGTTTGCTCCCCACTGTGCACGTTCATGCGTTTTGAAGGAGACGTGTCTTTGGAGACCTTCTGAAGGGAGGGTGGGATCTTATGCTTTCAAAGCCAGCTCGCTATTGCTGGCCTTTCCGAAAATAGCCTACCCTACCTTTAATGTATAAAAAAGCAAAAAAGTAAAATGTGACTAACTATCCTAAAAATAATTATGAGAAATATATACTATTAAAAAGATTTAAAAGGCAAACCGGCTTTCTATTGGTGGTCAATGCAACGATTTGACATGACATCATGCGTGGGAAAACCTTTCATCCTCAGGCGAAATTCCAGATCACGTGGGTTCCTATTGAAATTACGCTACTTAATTTCGCCAGGAAAAAATTCAACGTACAACGGTAGATGTGACAGCACCTTATAGCCACTATGTAGGTCTACTTGTGAACAAAATTTAAAACATAAAATTAGACACCAGGTATAGGAGGACAGCAAACTGTTTTATTAAAATAATATGCTGTTTTTTCTTCACAGATGAAGAATCAATTAAAGGAGCGAACAAAAGCACAAGGACATAAAAACAATCAATAACCTCCGTTTCAGATGAACATTAATAGAACCATTAAAAGAGCTGCACAGTTGAACAAACACGTCTATCGTAGCAATAGCACACCGTGTGCTATATGGAGAATAAACTCAAATAGATCTTTAGCAGCTAAATATGGAGCATGTACACTCTGGGTGGAGAAGACAGTATCCATCTGTGCTTCCGACTAGCAAAAATACTTCCTGCATGCTTGCCAGAACATTTCCTGATTGACACGGCAAGCCTGGACAAGTCGACTGGACCTTAAAACAGCTCGGTTCGTTTTTAGCGTTCGTACGTGAGAAACGGATTAACTCTGATGAAACGGTCAGTCAAGCATTTCAAAACGTGATCATATTTGACCATATCTGTATATTAAACAGATCCTTTATGTTGGGAATGCCGACAATTCAGGGAAAACTTTGTAAGCAGCTAAGGTGCGTGTCTCAAAATTAGTAGGCTAAAAGAACTTTATCGTCAGATTACATGAATTGTAAATAAAATGACCGATAGACTTACCATTCATTTTAACGAACATCAACATGTTTTTGATGGTAATTCAGAATTAGCTGCGTCACAGGGATTCAACTCGAATTCTTCATGAAATGCATGCAGGTAATGTAGATTTTTTCATGGGAATGACATCGAGAGATTGAGGCTGTCAGTCAACTCTACGACCATTGGCTAGTGTCTACACGTAAATCTGCTGTTATAGATAAATTAAATCTAGCACATCTAATGATGACGAACATCATCTGAGTCTCGGGAACAGTCTTATGAACAGGATCATGCTGATAAACGTGAAGGAGACCAAGATCAGCATCAGCCACAGGAACCAGTTGACGGATTTCTTGGCGTGCTGTTCCAGGCGATCCGACTCGGTCTTCAGCTTCTCGAAGTTCATGTCGGCCTGACGCATGGACTGAGTGAGGGTCTAAAAAGGAGGAGGAGAACATTTTACAGTATGTTCAATGCTATAGGAGATTCAACTTTTAGGCTATTTTAAGAATGGCAAGGGTTAGTTCAACCAGAAGTGAAAATTGTGTCACATTTACTCACCCTCAAGTTATTCCAAACCTGTATGAGTTTTTTTTCTTCTGTTGAACACAAAAGAAGATATTTTGAAGAATGTTGGTAACTAGACAGTTGACGGACACAATTCCATGGTATTTTGTTTCCTACTATGGAAGTCAATGGCTATCAAAATTCTTCAAAATATCTTCTCGTGTTCAACAGCAGGAAGAAACTCTTACTGGTTTGGAACAACTTGAGGTTGAGTAAATGACAGAATTTACATTTTTGGGTTAACTATGCCTTTAAAATTGTCAATAGTGAGTGTACAAATACACTAATACGCTGCTGCCCTCTAGTGGTCACACAACAAATACTCCCCGAATGACCTCTTCAAGCTGCTGCTTTACATTTTATACATGGTCTTTATTACGTGACTTAAAACAATGAATGGCATACAATACATATATGCCATATATAAAAGATGAAGCATATATATCCAGCTTCATGTTTTATATATGGCATATATGGATTATAAAACATATATATATATATATATATATATATATATATATATATACACACACACACAGAAGAGTACAAATTTATTTTCTATACATAAATTGAAAAGATAAAAATTACAATTAAATTAAAAATAGTACTACCAACAATAATATACTTCTATTATTGAATCATGCTTTTTTTATTCCATTCTTTTGAGCTGGTAATAATTAATTTAAGGGAGATAAGAAAAACGTGAGACCTGGTTGTCCTGCTTTATGATGTTCTGGGCCGCGAGCGAGTTGTTCTTCAGGTTGCGAGCGAGGTTCAGCATATCATCGGCCAGTTTCTCCTGGAGATTGTTATGATGCTGTAGAATAGCGTCCAGCTCTGTGGCCGACTGTCGCTCGTCTACAGGAAAACTCCTGAGAAATGAGAAATTAACCCAATGCCGTAGATACCAACGACATCCACGCGTTCAATAGAAAATCAATGACAGCATAACCTACTTTCGGTGTCTGAGATCCGTCTCCAGTGAACCTAACCATGAAGATCAAAGAAAAATGCATAATCTGTAATTTACTTTCTTAAAATGTAGCATTTAAATTAAAATACAAAACACAGCTTACCGGAATTTGACACACCCCGCTAAGAAGAGGAAAGAGAAGAGTCAGTAAAAATATACATTTTGACACTGTAAAATAGTGCAAAAGGAAATGTTTTTTTGTCTCAAGTAAATTCCTGGGATATAATATTGTCAAGACCAGGGTTATTACCGTTAACAAACTATAAAAAAAAAAACATTGCTACTTATAAAATAAACATTAAAGGGACACCAGGCAGGAATCCCGTTTTTGTCAAACAGCGACCCCTAGAGTCGCTGTGGAGCACTTGTATTTAACGTTACTGTCGTGAATTTCTTTTGCCAAGTGTGTCAGAGGTTCTGGGTTCTAATCCGTACTAGTAGTATAGTTTATTTTCCTCATCAAAACCGATTGTTTATTAGTGGTTGTATTTCAAGCAGGGACACGTTTTTTGTGCATTAGGTTTTGTGATTTCACCGTAACAAATATAGAGTCTCTCCTCAACGGATTGAGGCGCGCGTTTGTGTGAAGACTGTGCGCGTCACAACAGAACACTCTATCCGCGCCACTGATCGCAGCGGCAACAAGCACTTTGGTCACTTGATTTTTAAAAACAACACATTTCAGATCGCCTCTTATTTAACAAACGAACGAAATGAATGCTCTACTAGAATTACCTGGAGATGTTTTATTTGTTTGTATGGGTACATCCGTGCCGCGAGATGTTTCAATGGGGACATATAACACCCGCAAATTACGCTCGTGTCTGACTCATCGCTCGGTCAGTCTGCCGTTTCCTCTTTCTCTGTTCCTCCGACAATGCTTTCTGCATCTTATATGCCGGCTCAGCCATGACGATATTGTGACAAACTCCATCCTTCTCTACCTTCCTGGATGGGGGCGTGTATGTGTGCAGTGCCGTAAAGGAATATGTTACATCGCGAGAGCTGATATCACGCGATACTTCCTGAGGCTGAGGCCGGCGGCCCGCCGCACCAAAGTTGCAAGTGAGATTTTTCCGCTCACAGGCACCAGGGGGTGCGAGAAGGCCACCATTCAACCCGAAAGAAGTCATATAACCATTTCAATAACTCTGAAGCTGTTCAGTTAAGCTAAAAAAACTGCATAGAATCCCTTTAAATGAAAGAGAATATAGAAAACAATTAGTTTAACTTAAAGGTGCTCAAAGCGATGTCACGCGTTTTTTAGGCCAAAACATTTTTTGTCACATACAACAAACATCTCCTCACTATCCGCTAGATGCCTGTCCCCTGAACACACTAGTAAAAAACACGGTCTCTGCAGACACCTCAGGCTACACAAACGGCAACAAAAACAAACTGGGCTTACCCGCACCACAAAACATAACAAACTGTTCCAGCCAATAACCGATAGGAAGGGTTTGGGGGGTTAGTGCGCGGATGAAGAGGAGGGAGGGTCTAGCTAGCCTTCGTTTTGTTTGACAATACTTTAAACGTCAACAAGAAGTGATGTCACCCGACATCGCTTTGAGCACCTTTAAGGTACTAAAATAACAACTAAAATAAAAGTTAATCATAATGATAATTAAAGTTTTATATATGTATGTATATATATACACACTTATTAACATTGTTAATATAATGGTATATCAATTATATAAAATAACAGTTCAGACAATATTTTGACAATATTGTTGCTTGTTTCTTGTTTTATGCAAAAGTGCTGTCGGATTGATTAATCGTAATTAATCATATCTAACATAAAAGTTTGTAAATATGTGTGTGTGTGTATACAAACATTTATGTTACATATGATTAATTCTCATTAATCAATTTGACAGCACTAGCAAAACTATAATACAATTTAGAAATGTAATGTTTTTGTTTTGTAAAGTTCTTGTTTGAAGGATGTTTTGGTAGTTTTTGGCTTTATGAAAGAAAAATGTTTTATTGTTACAAATTGTTTAATATCATATAACCAAAAAACTCCATGAATATATAAAAAGTACATTTGTAGTGTAAAGAGGTAAGAGTCATACATTGCTCATTAGTTCCTTCCTCATTTCTTCAGCACATCTTGCTTTACTCTGTATGTGCACCGTCTTACTGGCCGGCGTTCTCTCACTGGATATCGTAGGTGTCCGTCCTGGTGCCAGAAACTGATTCGCTAAAGACTTCTCAGCTGGAGATGGCTAAAAACAAACAAAACATTTCTTTACTGTACTATGATTAGCATGATGTATTTTCTGCCTATTGTCATTGATCACAAATAATATAATGACTGACCAGTTTGTCTGCCTCTAAGAGACCCTTCAGGAAATCCACCTTGCGGTTGTAGTCCGTCAGTATTTCCGGTGTTGGTTTGCTGGGAGAATCAGAAATAAATATGAGTCATTATTGTTTGTACTGTATATATCACAGTCTGAGATGTTTCACAAATATAGGAGAACAACTACTAGCTGTCTGTTTTTTTAATCTCAACATCACCTTGAGGTTCATGTAAACATTGACATAAACATTTTCACACAATAAATGTTGAAATGGTTTATAATTATTTCACTCATTGCTATGATTTGTGACACATTATTGCCTATAATGTTATATTAACATACCTAGAACTCTTTTTAAGGGTGACAAGCATCTCCTCCAGAGCACCAACATACTTGAAAAGACATTGAGGTATACAGTTAGGACAGTGAGCAAATAAGAAATGAACTAATTATAGTGTATGATCCATTGATACGAATGCTTATTTTTTATGACACGTAATTCATATATAAATGAGTTTGGTATTATTACTTTGCTGTATTCATGCAGAAAATTCTCTTGTGTAAAATAAAAATATTTACTTCAAAAGCAGATAATTAAACGTAAATGTAATGTTGTTATGAATTACCTTCTCTAGTCTCCATTCTGTCTCGCCTCTTTTCTCTGAAGCCAGAGATTCACAGCGCGATAATAACCTAATGAAATTGATCTCTAGTCTGGACGTGGCCATATTTAACACACAAGGCGGAAGTCGCGCGAGTTTTACATTCAAGGCGGAACCGAGCGACAAATGAAGAGTCCTTCTAGTGACGCAGGAGAGCCTAGGTAAGAACTTCTGCAAATGCGCTGGTAGTAATTTACGGCAAATTAAGAGTCCCTTGATGCAATATCTATCGTAAATGTCGACGGTAAACAAACAACAAGAATAAAAATGAAAATTACTTTTTCTAAAGGTCAACTGCAGGGTTAAGTCTGACGTCAAGCGTCACCGTAAGCTTCAGATCACATGGAAAAATCCAACAAGCAAGGTTTTTTAATGACGGACACAAACTTTCTTTCTGAATATATGCCAGTTACCCCCACACATTTAGCCATAGTCATGGGAGCAATACCAACAGGAATATGTATCCTCTTTAAAAACTGCATTCAGTCTCCTACTATAATTACTACTTTTCCTGAGCCAACTGAAATATGTTTTTCAGGAAAAAAAGATAGAAACAATAAAGTTAGATCCCTTTTTCTTGTAGATATCATTTCTGTTTCTCCTGCAATCTCTTACTGGAATAATTTATTAAAAAATTTAAATTGGAAAAAGATTTGGTCCCTACAACAAAAATATTTTCTAACTAATAAAGTAAAAGAAGTATCCTTCAAAATAATAAATACATTTTATCTTGTTAAATGTTTTATGATTAAATATAAAAGTAATATTGACACAAGATGCTCATTTTGCCAAGTTCACACAGAAACTGTTATCATTTATTTTGGTCATGTTTCTATACTGAACAACTATGGAAAAATATTGACATATTTATCAAAGATAATATCAAACAAGATATATCAGTAACCTATAAAAACATTATTTTTGGATACTTTGATTCTGACCCCACTAAAAAAAAGCCTGCTTTGTTACTAATTTAATTTATTTTATTGGCAAATTTTATATCCATAAATGTAAATTCACCAACAACAAACCAATTTTTATTGTTTTTTTTTAAGAATTTAAAATGTACCTTAAGCCTATTTCATCCTCAGTAAATAAGAAAGCAATTGAAACAATTTTAATTTATAATGTCTTTAATTTGTGTAGGCCTACTCTAAATGATGTATAAAATAATATCTTACCGATCATCAACGTCAATGAGTGCTTTGAGTGAGTCATTAAGTCCAGCCCAGAAGAAGATGTTTCATAAAAAAACATCCCCCCCATAAAAAAAACTTCTCCTCCACACTGAAGTTGGAACGCTTGCTTCAGGGGTGGTTGATTATGACTAACTCTAGTGAGTGTGTAATGTTGCTGTTTGAGCATAAACAACATCTGCAAGTTACAACGCTCAAAGTTCAAAGCAAAGGGAGATATTTTCTTTTAAAGAAATTGCTTTTTAAGGACTGCAACAAACGGCTGGTATGGACTAGCATACACAACATTCCTCCCGGGTTAGTGACATCACGAACCCTAAAATTTACAAAAACCCCGCCCCGGGGACGCGATTTATAGATTATCATGCATGACAGAATCAATGATTAGAAGATAACTTCACATAAGCTACATAAATTCATCAACTAACCATTCAGAAATGTTGTCTACATTTTGTCACTTCTTTTTGAGTCTGTCCATCATTGTCGGACTCCAGTTTGAACATAAAACGCTAAAAGTTTTTTCCAGTGCATGTCTCTGTGAGTGCAAGCTGTTGTAGCTTCACCCTCTGCACCGGGAGCAGCAGCTCATTTGCATTTAAAGGGACAGACACAAAAACGGTGCGTTTTTGCTTACCCTCAAAAAGTGACAATTACAACATGCTGTAGGCCTATAAAAATATCTATGGGGTGTTTTGAGCTAAAACTTCACATAAACACTCTGGGGACATCAAAGACTTATTTTACATCTTGTGAAAAGGGCATTATACCACCCCTTTCACAAATTCACAAAACATCTACCAAGGATCATCAACGTCAATGAGTGCTTTGAGTGAGTCATTAAGTCCAGCCCAGAAGAAGATAATGAGCGAACGGTCAGGAAAATGGGTCTAATAGGCTAGGCCCAAAAACTCCTGGGTGTGATCCTCAGGGGAACGATTCCCCTGACAGAGTCTTTTGGGTAAATACGTTAGTACATGCAGGTGTGCTTGTGCTTTTGTTAACTAGCTTGAAAATATGGAACATTTATAAAGTTAATAATTATAGAATATAAGAAATGTATTACATTATACATTTCTCTCTATATGTGTGTGTGTGTGTGTGTGTGTGTGTGTGTGTGTGTGTGTGTGTGTGTGTGTGTGTGTGTGTGTGTGTGTGTGTGTTTATAATGCATGAGTAAATATATCTGCAATATATTACACATGCAGTACCATATCTGATCACATTTAATACATCTATATATTATGAAGTGTATTACTGAATATGAAATTACATACATTATGATATATTAGTAAATATATTGTCACATATTTTTCAATATATGAAAAGTGGCAATTCCTTCTGTATTATTCATTATATTGTAATATATTAACACAATATATTATTCTGTATATTTTCAAATATACTGTTATATCATTTAATATATTGATCATTCATATATTGGGAAATATATTTTCTTTTCGTAAGGGAATGCAACACAAAATGTTTATTAACAAACATAAATGAGTAAATTCAGGCATGGGCCAAGGCAGGAAAATAAAACTGTAGAGTAAATCCAAACATGAGGAATGCAGGCAAAAACAGGACTGAACAAGGACACCAAACACTGGGGTATCATTGCACAGGATAAAGAGAGGCTAATTAGGAACAGGTGAGGGTTATCAATACTGACTGATTTGCCTCCATACCTTCGAGTATCAAAAAATCTCTTGTCGTTTGGTACCAAATTTCAATACCTAAGCGGTTTATCTCTTCAACGTCAGTGAGCCAATCAGCATGCAGCATGATTGGCTGTGGCCAGAGTTATTGCGAGGCATCAAGGAAAAACACTAGTTTACGCCGGTCACGCCCAGAGAGCGTGTCACAAATTAACCGAAACTCAGCATATAGAAAGCTTAAAATGTCTACTTTTAAACTAACCAATTTGAATCGAAAACAAATACTCTGATTATGTAATCCAAATGAAAGATACATTTCTCTCTTTAGGCCGTGTGCATTCACTATACCGCGGAGATGACGAGTCATCAAAAACGACTTCATCTTTGCAGCCAACACGGACTCAGAAAACACTAGTTTATTAATAAACAATTAAAATGTCTCCTTGCTATTTTTTTATTTATCCTTGCCTGACACATTCATAATCAGTTGGCTACTTTTGCCAGTGCTTTGCGGCAAGTTTTATGCATGCGCTTGAGCGCGAGGCATATATTCGGCCCCCCAGTGGCCTATATGAATCTTTGAGTCTATAAAAAAAAGTCAACAAACTGAAAAATAAAACCAAAGTTTTTTTTAGGTAATATGTAATGTAATCTTTTTAAAACAGATTTCATAAAATTAGTATCGAAAAAAGTTTCGGTATCGAAGTCAATTATTTGGTATCGATATCGATTTTTTAAATTTTTTTAGGGATACCCAGCCCTAAGTTATCAATCACTTTGGCAACAAACATGGTTGACTAAGGGGCTGTTTACACGACACCGTTCTCAACTAAAAACGTAAATTTACCCGGCATTTTGGCTGCCTGAAAACGCAAACTTTTGTAAACGGGTTTCAACGTGCAAGTTTTTGAAAACGTCTCTGTGTAAACAACATAAACGGTATCTCTGAAGATGATTATGTCATGCACATGCATATTATGTGTTCAATCTATAGTGTTTCATCGCCATCGAATGGCCTGACAGCAGAATACAGTGTTTTTAGTCGTTTTTGTGGATCCGTGTGAATGGGGATCGTTTTGACAAAGGAAAAACTTCTCAGTTTTAAGCATTTTTAAGCAGTTTTTACCCTAGAAACAAAGTAAAACAGTAACTAAACATAGAATGTGAACACTGGGAACAGAAAATACACTTTAAAATAAAAGTCCTGCCAAACAAGAAACACAAAACCAGGGAACATGTAATTATTAATTCATTAACAAATCACATCTATACATTAGGGAACTCAATATGCAGTTAAAAACAAATATGATGATCAACATCAAACTCTTTTGCAAGAGTCTTTTTTTGTTGTTGAAAAAAATCAAGAAGTGCTAAGTTGATAGACTTCTATTCATGATTTAAAGCAGAAAGTGATTGAACTAAAGCTGTTGTTCAGTTTTGTTTGTGTCTCTTTATTTGGTCTGGAAAGTAACTGGAAAGCTATTCTTAACATCTATAAAAAGAACTTGATGAATCTTCAGGAAATTACGCAAACCGACCGACATGATCTACTCCCATTTCCAAAAAACAACAACTATATTTTTGCAACTTCCCTTATTTTGTATTAGATTAATTAAAACTAAAATAATATTTCAACTGATTTAGAAAGAAATTATATTCAGATGTATATTTAGGCCTATAAGTTCTCCAAAACATGGCATCACTTACACTTCGATCAATAGTGGTAAAACAACAACAACAAGAGTACTAATAATGAGGTCAGTGTAAGTGCAAATTTCATCATTTCTTCAGATTCATTTAGTATTAAGTTCAGCAGAAGCACTTCCTCTAAGAGATGCTATAAAGTTACACACATCATCAATCTCCACACAAGTTCAACAAGATCACAAAATGAAGACTCTGCTTTCACTCCTCTGTAAGTTTATTTCATGTCATTTTGTGTGATTCAATGTGATCCTGTCATGATCAGATAATCTGAATGGTGTGTTTTCTGTTTGTTCAGGTGTGTTTGTGTGGTCTCAACACACAGAAGGTGTGATTGATCAACAGGTGACTTTAGGACAGAGTGTGACTTTAGCTTGTGATTTTAGATTAAAAGCTGTTATTTGGTTTGTGATAAAACCTTCAGTTCGTCCAGTGATGATACTGCGTACGTTTGGATCGGATAAGCCTGAATATTACGACGAAAAATTCCGCAACAAATATACAGAGGGAAACAGGAGCAAATTAATTATCAATACTGTCACTGTTGATGATTTAGGAACTTATTACTGTATAAAACCAGGCCATGTAGAGATCAGTGACGGTATGAGACTGGACACCACTGGTAAGCTTTAAACTGCAATACATTCATACAACTGAGAGCTATATTATTATTTTTGTTATTTTAAATAATTGTTTTGCATTACAATTATTCAAACAACAAATGAAATAAGATACTTTGCTTTTTTAAAGATGTATCTCAAGAGGGCGGTGCTCGTACCAAACTGTTCACCACTGGTAAGTCACTTGGGAAAAAATATAAATCGGAGATATATTATTATTGTTATATAATCATAATTATGTTTCTAATAATAATAATAATGTTATTTATGCAAAGTTATTTTGCAATCTAAATGGCAAGGATGCATGACAAAAAGTTTAATAATTATCCAAACTATCCAAATTATCTGTAAAAGATAAAATGTTTCTCAAAAACACAGAAGCCCCCCAAAGTCCAGATGAACCAGAGGAAAAAAATCCCTCACAACATCAGATCCTGATTGTCATGTTCACCCTGCTGATGCTTGTGCTGTTTGCTGCAGTGATAGGTGAGTAAAAAAAATATGTTTAATCACAATATATCTAAATCAGGAAAATTTCCTTTAAACTTAAGCTTATTTGACATATTTATTATATGAATGATATGAAATACTTGATATTGATATTATAATCAATTTGATAAAAAAAAAAAACTATTGTGTAAGTTTGGCTGTATTACATTTGTCAATTAATTTTGACAGCATTTAATCAGAGAATATTTTGCGGTTTTAGGTTTATTAATTATGAACCGTAAAATGTCTAGGAAAATTCCTAGATATGTAAATTCTCAGCAGGTAAGACATGTCTTTTTGCTGTTTATATTAATAATTCAGTTCAGTTCAGTTATAAATGGAAATTAGCAGCTAATTTATATTTTTTCTTATCATTCGTTTAGATTTTAGACAGGAGAATAACATCTATTCAGACCAACGACACAGTTGTTCCTCAGAATCCACTGACCGATCATGAATATATAGAAGTGCTGCCAAACCCTGAATATGAAATAGCAACATACTGAAAGATTGATTGCTGTTTGATTCTAATGATCAAATTTGTGTGCTGATTTTAACATTAAAATGTCAATCAAGTTTTATAACTTTTGACTTGAGAATATATCAATTTTGTAATGTTTTTGATTGTTTATGTCTCTTTCTGAGTTGCTATTAATTGTGTGAAATGGGATGTAGTGAATGTTACTTTTAAAAGTAATGGATTACAATATTGCGTAACTCCCTTAAAAAAGTAACTAATTGGGTAGTTACTTTTTATGAAAAGTAATGCGCTGCGTTAATTTTGGGTTACTTTTTCTCACCTGGGCTGGGCTTGCTTGTTTGTTTTCTAATAACAAAAATAAATGAATAAATAAAAGTTACATTTTTGGCTAATGTAAAGGCTCTTTCACACCAAAAGTGATATGAAAAAGCCCGAGGCTAAAGTAAATGCAGATTCACGGCTATACAGAACATACTTTTTTTTAGCTGTTGTGAAGTAATTATTCAAATGAAGTATCTAGAGTATGTGATTTCAGACTTCTGCAATAAAAACAAAAAAAGAAACACAAATGTGACGTTTATCTAAAGTCATTTTTGCTCATTAGTATGGTTAAATTGGATCGAAGGTCAGCAAAGAAATTGGTTAATAAAGTGAGATTAAATACATAAAGTATATTTGTGCAATTTAACATTTAATAATTGCAGGTTTACATAATGTTCTAAGTTTGAATTTCACTGTTTTTATTTATTTTGAGGAATACTGAATCTGTTTTTGTGCAATTGAGATGAATAAATGCATGTTCACATTAAGTGTAGAACTACAATAACCATCATGTTTACACTTATTTTTAAGTGGCACTCCTGGTCCTCCATATCCTGATTGCTTATGTGAAAATGAAACTCATAGCTGGATGTAACAAACAAGATTGATAACTTTTTGTCAGAACTTGCGATGGTAATCGTAACCTCATAATGATCTAAAAAAAAAAAGTAAAATGGCAAAAATAACAATTCTGTCATCCCTCAGCCTTGTGTTGACATAAAACCACATGACTTTCTTTCTTGTTTCATTGCTTATACATTCTAGAAATCTTATTCTATTTATAAAGAGTATGAAATTTAAATGTCACATTGTAAATGCCACACAGGTCTTTGGGGGCTAGGGTATGTGAACTGTATTGAGAGTGTTCGTAAATAGTCTGTTGATTGTACTTTCTTACTTTTCTAGTGTGAATGGAAAGCGTTTGAAGTCACTTATGTTTAGTCATTACATTACCAACACATGTAAATTTCTGTGAATAGTCATGTGCTGAGGTAATGTAATGTTCTGAGCTGTTGTAATGTGTATATGCCTTTATTAATTTATTCAGAGTAAATACGACGACAAGGAAGCCGTCACTGCAGCACTCGTCTTTATTTCTATTTTAATCATTTTTTTCCATACTTTCTTTTCAGGAGTACAACATATACTAGATGGAGTCACATTATATTTCTCACGAGAACTAACATATAGGCCTAAATGACTTACTCAATGACACCCTACCCTAGTTATCTCAGTAGAAAGTATTTTAATATAGTCTTATACCAGTAGGTAATTTAGATAGCGCTATCCACAAATCATGATGATGTGCAGATATTCTATATAATATATAGTCATTTACTATAGAAGTAGTAGCACAGTTTGACGAGCAGCAGTAAACAGGACATTGCAAGTGAATATACCAAATAATATATAATTAGAATATAATTATATATAATATAACGTTAAAATAGAATACCACAAAAAAAGTGATTTTCACATACTGTTTATTTGTGAAATTATAAACAGTATACAGTGTATTTAATCAAATAAATGCAGCCTAGGTGTAGATTAAAGTTTTTTTTTTTATGTAACAACCCAAATGGTAATTAATATCTGTATTCCTTTTTGCCATGTTATATCAATGTTTTTATTTAAACAGTGAAAGAATGAAGGCACTCACAAAACAATAACTTTATCATTTATAAGACTTGGTTATCAAGACAAAAGCAAAGAGAAGCCATGCTGAAAACATATGAGAATTTTGCATTACATACATGTTTATGTAACAAACATCAGTCAATCTTAAACAACAATCTAACAATATTTTTACGCTCATTATTTAACAGAATATACTTCAATTAGACCGTTTGAGAGGATGTTCTGTTGATTATGTTTGTGGTTTTGTCTTTAGTTTTTAAAGTGTTGTTGGTCAGGCAGAACAGACGAAACTCCACTTCAGAAAACTATGAAACAAAAACAATCACACAAATCATAATTTAGCTGTAGAACACATAGTGCAGATTGAATGCTGAATTATCGATGTGTTTTACCTCTTCATCATTTGTTCTGTAAAGCTCCAGTTCCTCATCTTGATATTGTCGGTGTGTTTTCTTACACACTTGAAGTTTGATCTGCAATAGACCTAAAATACCAGCAACATTTCTGATTAAACATTATACAATTCATCACTAAAGGAATGAAGTATCAAAAACATAAACATTTAAAGGAAGTCATATATTATTATTATTGTTGTTTTATATTGCAGAACCCTGAAATCTCACTTATTATTGCTAAAAACATCACAATGTTCAGTATGACGTATAAAACGATCAGAGTCTGCTGAGTCGTCTGACTCACTTCTGTCTGATTCTGATCTTGAGCAACTTCTGAGAAGAGTTTTGTGTTTAAGAAATATCAAATATGCATCAACATTATGTAGATTTTTGTCCGAAATAAAGCTCATTTAATGCTGTATTTATAGATGAATCAGGACAAACAGGTTTGTCATAACTTTATACAAACTTACCAGAGGTGTAAATTCTGAAACCATCACTGAGCAGTAGATTTGAGAATGATTTTGCAAAATATTATTCCTAATTCATCAATAGTTATATTATTAATAAGTAATATACTGAAATTTCATGATGAATAGTCTTTGAATCTTTCATCACAGAAAAGAGCTGATGTTGAATCTGATCTGAAGGTTTGCATTATCAGCACGGGAGAATCTGTCAGTTTCTGGAAAACCCAATAAATGTCTTTCACATCAATCTGACCGTATAGACCCATACTTTACCCTAAATACACCCCTGTTCATCAGTTAAACTGTCTGTAGCTTGACAGAAACACACAGATCATTGAGATTAGACAACAATAAAACACATGAGAAGATCACTATAAAATCATGCATGAACTTAAACTTACAGAACAGTAAAAGCTGCGCCGTCATCATTCTGTGTTTTTTAACTCGTATACAGTAAGATTGTTTACTATGAATCTGAGCAGAAGTTCTAATGCCGAAATTAAGACGAAAAAGGAAACCCACTTCCTTGAAAAAGAAGATGTAGTTGAACTTGACTTGACCGACTACTGTCTATTATTAGCCTACTAATATTGTCTATTAGTATTTAAGATCTGTGTTGGTGAAACTGTATTTGGGAAGTGTAAGAATCAAGTAAGAATCAAATTCACAACAGCCGGTTGAGCGATTTACACTGCAAACTGACAAAAAGTTATCATTCTTGTTTGTTACATCCAGATATTTTCAAATGAACAACCATCCCATGATTTTAGCAATTCAGAGAGAGACAAACAAACAGTCAGAAACAAAATTGGATTTTGAAACAAAAACAAAGATGATTTATTTTGAAAGCAAATGTTATTGTAAAACTTGATTGACATTTTAATTGCAGACTTTAAAATTATGTTTTAAAGTCATTGAGAGTTCAATGATTACATTTAATGTTAAAATCAGCACACAATTCTGCTCATTTGAATCAAACAGCAATCAATCTGTCAGTATGATATTCATGATCGGTCAGTGGATTCTGAGGAACAACTGTGCCATTGGTCTGAAACTGAATGGATGTTATTCTTCTGTCACGCTCATGAAACTTCACGTCAGACCTCTAATGAATAAAAACATACATTATAACATACATCATAAAAAACTGCTAAATGAATTTTGAAATGAAAATTGCAGTTTAAAACTTACCGTTGTCCAGTCTCATACCGTCACTGATCTGTAAAGCAAAGCCTGGTTTTATACAGTAATAAGTTCCTAAATCATCAACAGTGACAGTATTGATAATTAATTGGCTCCTGTTTCCCTCTGTATATTTGTTGCGGAATTTTTCGTCGTAATAATCAGCCTCTTCAGATCCAAACGTACGCAGTATCATCACTGGACGAACTGATGGTTTTATCACAAACCAAATAGCAGCTTTACATTTAAACTCACAAGCTAAAGTCACATTCTCTCCTAAAGTCACCTGTTGATCAATCACACCTTCTGTGTGTTGAGACCACACAAACACACCTGAACAAACAGAAAACACACCATTCAGATTATCTGATCATGACAGGATCACATTGAATCACACAAAATGACATGAAATAAACTTACAGAGGAGTGAAAGCAGAGTCTTCATTTTGTGATCTTGTTGAACTTGTGTGGAGATTGATGATGTGTGTAACTTTATAGCATCTCTTAGAGGAAGTGCTTTTGCTGAGCTTCAGAAAATACTAAATAAATCAACGACTCAGAAAATTATGCAAACTTAAAGGGTTTGTTCACCCAAGAATAAACATATTGTCGTCAGTTACTCACCCTCATGTCGTTCCAAACCCGTAAGACTTCCGTTGTACTTTGAAACACAGATGAAGACATTTTTTAAGACATATTTGAACCCTTTCCAGCAGTGACTGAATAATTTTGAGATCTATCAATTGAAGGACTCATACACAACTATTACAAAAGGTGAAAACTTTTACTGATGCTCCAGATGGAAAAACACACAATGCATTAAGAGTCGGGTCATATTTTTTTATTTACTGCCCTTCGGAAGCTACAGAAGATTCTTGCATGTTTCTTGCACGATTTTTGCAATGTTTACTCTAATCTTCAAATTCAAAAAGTTTTCACCCCCCGCCTCTTAATGCAGTGTTTCCTTCTGGAGCGTCAGTGAATGTTTTCACCTTCTGTAATAGTTGTGTATGAGTCCCTTAATTATCCTCAGTGTGAAGATATGAATTTCTAAATCATACAGTCACTGCCGTAAAGGGTTCAAATGTGCAAAAGATGCTGGAAAAAGATATGAAACTAGTATGTTTGCATAGTGTTCATCTTGAAATGTTAACATATTTTGCCCAATGTGACACATTGTATTGTATTTGTCAATACTAAAGGACTGTTAACACTGTTTTCAACAAAAAAACAGAAAAAGTAGTATGTATTTTGGCCATTCATTTTAACACCTACGTATATGAAGTATGCAACGAAGTGGCCAGAGGTTTTTGGCCAATGGTTGCTGTCTTGACTCTTTCCAGACCAAATAAACAGTTAGTTTAACAGTTTGTGTCTAGTTTTTCCAATTCATTTATATTATTAACCCCTTCTTGACACACTTTATAAAAGATCTTTATAAAAGATTTACATAACATTTTTGTTGAGTTTATGTGACAATAAGGTATAGTTTTTATTGTGTTCTGATGTTTTGTTGTTATTGGCATATGAGGTTTTATGTTACTAAGTGATGATGATGTGTTCCGTTCAGTTTAAGCCATATTTAATTTTAGGGAAAGTGATGCAATTCATTTCCAATAAGTAGTGTCTGGAAATAAAGAATTTGGGCGATTAATTTACCCAAAACAATTGTGTAACCACCTTGGGTGTGTTTCCCAAAAGCATTGTTTGCCAATTCGGTCGCAATTTCAATTGTCACTCCTAGTTGAAGAACAGGGAAGAAAATAAAGCTGGATCTAGAAGTCCTTTATTTCCAAACTTAAAACTCAACACAACAGGATTCCCTGGATTAAAACACGAATTATGGAACAACCAACTTTACACAACGAATACCAAAGACTGACAGAATCCAAGCTCATAATATCAAACCAATCAAAGTAATGATTAACAGTAACAGGTGTTCAACTTAATCAAACAATGAAAACAAAGTAAAGAACACAGACAGGCAAACTCAAGACTAAAACACAAACAAACCAAACATAACACTGATATCACAAACATAAGTATTAAAAATTCAGTCATTTTCCATCATTTTGACAAAAGAAAACCCCAGACAAACAAGAAAGCACCTATACACTGTAAAAAGTGGTAACCTGCATGTTGTTAAAGAGCAATTCTTTTTATTTAACCCATGAATATTTGTTTTGCTGGTATAAATAATATGTTTTTGATTTGAATAAAACCAGTTCATTTAGATGTTACCATTTTCATCTAAACTGAAAAAAAAAGCACAATTTGTTGATTTTAGGGATGACTGGGCAGTTTTAAAGGAAAGAAACCAAAATGTGCCAAAAATGCTCAGCACATGAAAAAAGAAAAGAAAAATTAGGGTCTATATTTCAACTCAACCTCATGTGGTGGTTACACAATTGTTTAGGGTAAATGAACATGCAAATTCTTTATTTACAGAACTACGGGATAGTTCATAATTTACTCACCCTGGTGTTGTTCTTATGCCGTATGTCCCTCTTTCACAAAAGGAGAACTTTTAAATTCTCAGTGCAATTCAGTGGATGCATGTCTACGCGACGTGCTCATTGACCAATTGCCAAGGTCAAGATTTTCATTAAATAATACATAAAATTTCATATTGCATACTCTGTGATAATTCTGTGATATTTTTGCGTCTTATGTAGGTCGCTATTCACTGGCATTAAATGGACGAGCGCGAGCGGGACAATTGTTTAATTTTTTTACCAATTCTCCTTTTGTGATCCATAAAAGAAAGAAGGGCATACGACATTACAACAACACCAGATTGAGTTACCACTTAATTTTCATTTTAGGGTGAACTATCCCTTTAATTTAACAACTAATGGAATTGAATTGCATCACTTTCCCTAAAAAGAAATTTGTGTTGAATTGAACTGAACACATCATCATCAACCTCATATACCAATAACAACAAAACATAACAATACAATAGAAACTATACTTTATTGTCATATAAACTCAGCAAAAACTTAATATAAATATATGGAATGTCTTATAAAAGCTCTTTTAAAACTAGAAAAACTTGACTCTTACATTTTATAATGTTTGAACATTTTAACTTTGACTTACTAAACTTTTACTGAAGGAAAAAGTTTCATTCATTGATATAATCTGTTTGTAGATATTTCCAACGGGATTACGTAATGCGCGAGGTCGTGGACGTGCAAGACGAGCATTTGTTGTTAAAAAGTATATAAATAATAAAAAAAAATTCAGACAATGACAGATCGTTTCGCTATATAAGACCCTTATTCCTCGGATGGGATCGTGTAGAGATCTTTGAAGTTGCATTAAAACTGGAATTTGGACCTTTAAACCCTTGGACCCCATTGGAGTCCACTATATGGAGAAAAATCCAATGGGGGGGATTTACAAGGGAATTTTAATTCTGAAGTGAACTAATTCTTTAAATATTTAAAGGCCCCTCACATACTTCTGTAAATACTTCAGTTCCATGCAGTTAAACCTCATCTTCTTTTCAAGGGAGGGGTTTCTTTTTACTTCTTAAGTTCTGCATTAGCAATAGACGGAAGTGAATCAGTCACACCATCAGACAACACAGCAGACTCTGATCGTTTTATACATCATACTGAACATTGTCAAATTTTTAGCAATAATAGGTGAGATTTCAGGAATCTTCAGGTGTAATATACATATATATATAAAATATATAAAATAACATATAAAGGTTGTGTATGACTTGATAGGCTACTTTATGCTTCTGTCACATTTGGTTGAAACAAAGATACCAAAATAAAACGGATTTAAGTGCAGCAGTCCAGTGTTTAATAACAGAAAACAAAGATGACAAAATACTCAGAAAACTCTTTAACTAGAGACACGGGAAAGGAACAACCAAACTTCATAAGATGAGATCGGTCAAAAAACCGAACAAAACACAGGGCTTAAATAACATTGACCCAATCAAGCAAAACAACATCAGGTGCAGCTAATCAGTATCAGTAACCAAGGAGACAACTGACAGGGAAAAACCACAAATACACATAACACATCAGAACCCTGACAGCTTCATTCCTTGTGATGAAGTTTATAACGTTTAATTAGAAATTTTGCTGGTACTTTAGGTCTATTGCAGATCTGAAACGGTTTTACCACAGAAATGGGGATGAGGTAAAACACATCTCTAATTCAATCAACTGAATGAGTTAACATGATGAAATATCTTTCAACAGACATTAGAAACTAATTTACGTTTTTTTTTAAAACCATTCTGTGGTTTTCTGAAGTGGATTTCCGTCTGCCCAACCCAATCAACAAATCTTTTGTTCCTTTTCAAAAACTAAAGACAAAACCATGACAAACATAATCAAGAGTAAATCATCTCATACAGTATGCTAAATAATGAGCGTAAAATATTCTTATCTTGACTGTTGTTGGTCTTAGATTGACTGATGTTTGTCAACTAAACATGAATGTTATGTAAAGCAATATAACGTTCAAAAGTGTATGTTACAGTTTATTAACATATTTCAGTGTCAATAAAAAAGGCCTTTGACTGTGCGCCGTGCTGCACATTTGACTGGTAAAACTTGACGTGCTGTAGTGAGTGAGTGTAGTGAGTCTTCTGGTTTCTAGGTGTGTTTATCGTGTCTTTATAGTCTCACTGCATTCATCGCTCTGAGTGTGTTTTCTCACAGCTGTGGGTTAGTTGGCTTCAGCTCTCTTATGTTAAGATCGTGTACAGAGTCACACACTGTGGAAAACATCACGCATCCGGCCTCTGATATCTTTGTCTTCATCGCTATTAAGAGTGTTTGCTGGTGTCCTATTGATTTCTGCAGTAGCAGTTCTGCTCAGTTATATAATTATAGTAAAATATTTTATTACATATAAATGAAACACTCACAGAATGAGGACGGCGCAGCTTTTACTCTTCTGTAAGTTTAAGTTACTCAATGTCTTTCACTGTGATCTTCACACGACTGGATAGTTTTGAAGGTTGAAGGTATTGTGTGTTTTACTGTGTGTGTTTTATCTTCACAGTTCTGCTGGTGTGTCAAACAACAGAGCGTTTAAGAGATAAACGGGTGAATTTAGGGAGAAACGTGACTTTAGACTGTCAGATTGATAACAAAGACATTTATTGGGGTTTCCAGAAACTGACAGATTCTCCAGTGCTGATTCTCCGGACTTTCACATCGGCTTCTGCATCACCTCTCTTCTATGACGAAAGATTCAGAGACAAATATTCAACACTAATTTTGAGCCGATTATTTATTATTAACATAACTATTGAAGAATTAGGAATATATTATTGTGTAAAAACAGGCTCAGATCTACAGTTTAGCAATGGCACCAGACTTTACATCTCTGGTAAGTATTTCTAAATCACATTTACAACTGACATCAAATGTGTGAAATATATTTGTAACTATAAAATATCTCAAATTGAATTATCAACTATTGCAATAACTGAAGTGTATGTGCTTAAATGTAACTCTATCATAAAGTTTTAATCATATTTGGCATTAAAAACACAAAACTGATCAAATTTTTCTATTCAAACAGAATCTGCCCAAGATCACAATCAAACAGAAAACAAAAATCATCCACAACCACACTGTGAGAAAACATCTATTCTGACCGTTACATCCTTCATATTGAACATTGTGCTGATTATCGCAATAATAGGTGAGAGTTCTGTGCAAAAAAGTGGTATAAAAAATAGAAATAGACAGAAATGAACAATAACTCACAAAGTCCGAATACACAGCAAACTCCAATAAGTTTGTACTTCATACTGAGCATTGTGATGTTTTTGGCAATGAAAGGTGAGATTTCAGGGTTATATGTATCAAATAAAATGATAAATATAGGCCTAATATAATAAAACATCTTTCCTTTAAAAGCTTCATGTTACATTCCTTTAGTGATGAATTGTATAATGTTTAATCAGAAATGTTGCTGGTATTTTAGGTCTATTGCAGATCAAACTTCAAGTGTGTAAGAAAACACTCCAACAATATCAAGATGAGGAACTGGAGCTTTACAGAACAAATGATGAAGAGGTAAAACACATCTATAAGTCAGCTTTCTTTTTCATTGAAAAACTAAATTTTACATGGACATTAGCTGCTAATTATTATTATTATTATTTTAATTATTCTCTAGTTTTCTGAAGTGGAGTTTCGTCTGTTTCATTTGATCAACAACACTTTTGGAAAAAAGCCTGGACAAACATGATCAAGTGTGAATCCTCTCATTCAGTCTAACAGAAATATATTCGGACAAATAATGAGTAAAATATGATTAGCTTGATTGTTGTTTATTTAGGTCGACGGATGGTATAGATTGTTTACTTAAGCATGAATGTTATGCACATTTCAGCATTGTTGCTCTTTGTTTTTTTCTGGATAAGTAAATTCTTAGGAATTAAATTTCTGTAATAAGTTGTCTTTGATTTTTTTAGTGTTTTTATGTGAACTCACAATGATGGAAAATGGCAAAAAGCAAAGTCAAATATATATATAGACCTAGATTATATACAGGGCTGTAGCCTTTTCTTCATTGACCTGTTATCTGCCTCAGATCAAAATGTACTACACAGAAAAGTGTTGGTTACATTTTTTGATTATCAGTAATATATATCACTATTATAAATACATGAGTATACATTAAAGTATTAGTTAATGTATTCTTCTAAATAATGAGAGTAAAATATTGTTAGCTTGTTGATTGTTGTTCGTTTAAGATTGATATGATGTTTGTTTCCTAAACATGTATATAATGCATAATTCTCAATATTTTTTCAGCACAGCCTTTCTTTGCTTTTGTCTTGATCATTTATTATAAATTAAATATAAATACAAGTTCCGTATGTAACTTTTGAGTGGCTTCGTTCTTTAACTATGGATTTTTTTATATAGCCTAAATAGCTGCTAAACACACAATGATGTAAAATGGCAAAAAGCAATCATGGCCATCATTGTGCGGACATCATTTTTGGACAGGCTGTCATAAAAAAAAATGAACACATGCAAACATGAGTGAACCAATGATATATTAATAACTGATTACGCTGTAGTCAATGTATGTTTTTTCCTGTGAGCCTTTTGTTTTTCTATATGCATTTTATCTTGCATAGTTAAATTAAACCTGTAGCTGTATAGTTTGCTCTTTTTTGCCAAATAATTTTGTCAGATAAATACCTTAACCAAGTTTAGTGTTTTGTTCTTCCCTCATATTAAAAATATTTAAAAAATATTCTCATATATCATATTTTCACGGTTTAAGGGCCATAAAAAATCCCTTTCTATACGTCACTTTTGGGTTTATTAACATATTTCAGTGTCAATAAATAGGTCTTTCACTGTAAATAAAACTTGACGTGTGTAATGCTGAGTGCTGTAGTGAGTCTTCTGGTTTCTAGGTGTGTTTATCGTGTCTTGATTGTCTCACTGCATTCATCCGCTCTGAGTGTGTTTTCTCACAGCTGTGGGTTAGTCGGCTTCAACTCTGGTCTGCTTTATATGTTATGTTTGAGTGTAAAAACATCAACGCCTGTGCCTTTTCTATCTTTGTCTTCATCTCTGATCTACTTCATCGCTTATTAAGAGTGTTTGCTGGCTTCCTATTTTTATTCTGCATTAACACTTCTGCTCAGATTTATATTAAAACATTTTATTGCATATAAATTAAACACTTACAGAATGTTAGTGTTTTTATTAATTGAATTTTGAAATGATTTTTTTTATTTTATAATAAAAAATATACATTTCTGTTTAATAAATGTTTTTTGATTATTTTATGTAAACTCACAATGATGGAAAATGGCAAAAAGCAAACCCAAATAAGTATTGTAGCTAGTGGCCTAAGATCATAATGTATTATAGGCTGCACACAAAAGTTTTTACTTAGTATACATTAAAGGATTAGTTCACCTAAAAAAAGTCATCATTCACATTCCCTCATGTTGATAATGAAATCCAGGCAGACAAGCTATGACTATGGCAAAGATCAAATCTGAATAAGGATTAACAAATTTATTAAGTAAAAATGTAAAATTATAGAGACAAACAAATGAATCAAGTAGGCTACATAGTTTATAATAAAATCAAAAGTATTGTACCTAACACATAAAGATTGTGAAGATCAGAGTATAGAGAAAGAAGGACAAAAGAAGTAAGATATTTGCAGAATGAAAGAAGAGGCATAAGTGAAGAGCAAAATATACAGGAAACTTACATCCTCTTAAACGTATGTTTTAGTCTGATAAGAAAAGGTCAAACAGACTGATCCATTATGTCAGTTGGTGTAATGGCTAGGTGTGTGTGACTGGTCAAATGTCAAAGACAGAGGAAATCAGATACACCTTTAATCAAAATACACCTACTCGATCTTACAGCGCATAGAGACGCCAAATATCTTACATTTGGAAATTATAGCAGAAAATATAGGCTATAAATGATTAAGGAAACCAATAACATGCAAAAGATTAATAATCTATAAAGAATACAATTAATAAAAGACATTAATCAAAATAATACAAATGTAGCCAGAAAAGAGTCTCTGGTTGTGCATAAGAATAACTGGGTGTGCCACATTTATTGTCAGATTAATGTGCAATAAACCCCGATCACTAACTTTACAGAATAGATTGGGCTTTATATTTTAATCCGAATGTCGGCAGATATTTTTTTAACGATAATAATTAAAACATTAAATTACATTTTAAAATAACAAATTGAAATTAAACAACAATAGGGCAAGTTTAGAAAAACATTTTTTTATCAAGACTTAAAAAATAATTCTGTATCTTTTTTTAGGTGTGCCAGCTGCCACTGTGGGTGGCACCGGCACACCCTGGCACACCCGTGGCTATGCCTACCACAAACCGTATACATTTCTTCCGTTCAACACAAAAGCTTAAACACAAAAGTTAGTGACAGAAAGTCTATGTCACTATTCAAAAAAGCAAAGTGAAATCTAGACTCACGCGTCTGCCGTAGCCTACGAGGCTCTCGTCCTCCTCTATCACTGTCACTTTAATTCTTCTATAAGTTTTCTTGACTTTCTAGATATCATCTATATATGTTTATAATATCAAATACAGACGGAGCAATGTTTAGCATCGCCTTTAAATGGGAACGGCGCCATCTGGTACAAGTATCACAGTCTGACGCGCTGAGGTAAACTAATCAAAATAGTGTGGAATATATCCTACTTTAGTCATTACTACATTTTATATTATTTAGTTATGAACATAAAGAAGTTTTAAGATGTGTTTGGGATCAAGTATAGCTTTATCTGACACGTGACAAGACGCAATTTAAACAAAGTCCCTAGAACTTGCATTCAGACGTAGGCCTACATTTTGGGGTATTCATTCCTTAGTCACACAGTCTTTTTATGAAGTTGGGAGCTATAAATGAAGTTTTATGTAACAAAGTTCGAGAGGAGCACATTCAGGTAATCAACCAAGCAGCACAAGAGGAAACCGGTATAACCGGCCCTTCCCTCACCTCTGTCCCATGACAGTTTCACAGCACCCCTCCACCACCCCATCACCTCACTCTTGGCTGGGCTTCTATACAAGGTCAAAAGGGGGAGTACTCTGGGTTCGGGCCAAATTCCGACACCGGAGCCCTCTCCCGGACAGCACGCCAAACGCATAAATTACTATATATGATTTCATGTAGCCTACGTGTGAACTCATGAAATACTGTGAGATTTTTCCAGAAAGTGTGAGATTTTAATCCCACAAACCATTTGCTTCTGTGATCCCTCCACGTGTCAGGTTGCCGATCCCTCGGCTAGTGCCCGTCTATTTCATATACACTTCTTTTTGTATGTATTTACAATTTAATAAATGTAATTTATTACATAAACTCTCGTAAGGCTTGGGTTGTAGAAATTAAATGTAATTAGAGATGGCATCATCAATCGGTTCATTCTTCTGCACTAGAAGATGACAACAGCGAGCTAACTGAAAAGGATACAAGATTTTTAATTTGACCTTTTAGCTGTGATAGCTGTGATATATCATGTAATATGTGTCACCTGTACTTTGAGTAATTATTATTCATAATTTTAATCTATAATTCTTATTATTAATAATAATAATAATAATAACAGACTAATAATAATAAATTGTTTTATTTGCATAGTTAACACAACTATTGCAGGATTCCTGCAGTCAACAGTCACTTTGGGGTCCAAGAGATACAATCTTGGTTATCTTGTTTATCCAGACGCCGTATAAATACTAGCTAGCACAATCAATGTTAATGTCACCATGATATCAATATTGGCAATTCTTTCCTTTTTTTTCTCTCTCTATGGAGCATTGCCATATTTATAATAAATGATTTATCCGTTAATTCATGTTCCCTCTTAATCTTTAATCAAAATAACTTCCACTCCCTCCTATATTTTGGTTTCCCTATACTATATAGTAGGCTACAGGTGAAAAACAGTAGGCCTATGTGACGAATGAATGATGTCCAATTTCGCAGTACTCATAAAAGAGTAGGCAAAAAGTACCTGATGACCTTCTACTTCCAGTGAGATTCTGAAGTTTGCATTTGATGGACTTTTCTATTCCATGAGGCCACAGGAGAGGATTTGTGAATGGCAGTGAAGCGACGCACCGGTAGGTCACATGACAATGACAACAAGGAGAATGTAGTACGTCCAGATTACATTCATACTACACACATTCATACTATACAGAACATACTTTTTTAGCGCTGGCAAAGTATACCTACTCAAGAGAGTGTGTGATTTCGGACGCAGCCATCTTTTCTTCTCTGATGATGTGTTTACTGGCGTGAGGGCGGGGCAACCTGTCGCTCACATGAAATTGACCAATAGCAAACTATAACTTATCCAATGAACAATATCAAGTCCCTTTCCCTTTCAAGCTGTTACACTTGGATATAGTCTATGTTACAATAGAGAGGAAAAGACTATTGCAACTTCTGACTTTTAAAGACTTTATACACTCACTGGTGCTGAAAACACCCTCACTCATTACAATGGCAAGTTTGGCCTTATTTTTTGTTTGAAAAATAAACTTCAAAATTAGATTTAGTTCAAGTGATAATATAGCACTTCTGTATGAAATGTAAAACTAATTGAAACTTGAAATTAGTCTAAACAATCTGTACATGTATCTCATGGACTTTGACCAGTTTAATAGCAGTAAACAGTTCAGTCAGTGCAAGTTCAACTTCTACATCCTCTTTTCAAGGGCGTCTGGTGGTTTCCTTTCAGTTTTTTCTGTATGTGTGCAGTCACACTTCCGCACAGATTCATAGTTGTTAACCTTCTTACAGCATATGAGCTCAACAACCACAGAATGAGGACGGCGCACCTTTTACTCTTCTGTAAGTTTAAGTTACTCAATGTCTTTCACTGTGATCTTCACACTACTGGATAGTTCTGAAGGTTGAAGTTATTGTGTGTTTTACTGTGTGTGTTTTATCTTCACAGTTCTGCTGGTGTGTCAAACAACAGAGCGTTTAAGAGATAAACGGGTGAATTTAGGGAGAAACGTGACTTTAGACTGTCAGATTGATAACAAAGACATTTATTGGGGTTTCCAGAAACTGACAGATTCTCCAGTGCTGATTCTCCGGACTTTCACATCGGCTTCTGCATCACCTTTCTTCTATGACGAAAGATTCAGAGACAAATATTCAACACTAATTTTGAGCCGATTATTTATTATTAACATAACTATTGAAGAATTAGGAATATATTATTGTGTAAAAACAGGCTCAACTCTACAGTTCAGCAATGGCACCAGACTTTACATCTCTGGTAAGTATTTCTAAATCACATTTACAACTGACATCAAATGTGTGAAATATATTTGTAACTATAAAATATCTCAAATTGAATTATCAACTATTGCAATAACTGAAGTGTATGTGCTTAAATGTAACTCTATCATAAAGTTTTAATCATATTTGGCATTAAAAACACAAAACTGATCAAATTTTTCTATTCAAACAGAATCTGCCCAAGATCACAATCAAACAGAAAACAAAAATCATCCACAACCACACTGTGAGAAAACACCTATTCTGACCCTTACATCCTTCATATTGAACATTGTGCTGATTATCGCAATAATAGGTGAGAGTTCTGTGCAAAAAAGTGGTATAAAAATACATGATAACATGTTCAAAATGAATCTGCTCACTTATTTATAGTCATTTAAATTAAGTTTAGTGTATTCCTTTATGAAAAGTTCCTATGAAATGTACTCAAGTTCTGTTTTATAATGTATGTCTTTAGGTCTGTTAATACTTAAACTTAAGAAGCTCACAAAAAGTCAACAACATCATCAGAATGTCGAACCAGTAGAGCTCGAGGACTTTAACGCCGCACAGGTAAGAGTTACATTACTATATAATTATCTTGACATTTTAGCTCATGGAAGACATTTTTTCCAAAATTTCCAGCTAAAAATGCAAAAAAGGTCTGACTCTAAAAGTATTTTATTGTAAACAGGAGATAAAGATAACAAACGTTTTGGCTCTTTGCCTTTGCCAGTGTTAAAAATTTCCAGCTAAAATCAAGTTATTCTAGTGTTTCTCTATAGCTGAAGATGTTTCAAAACTTGTTATTTGTGAAATGATAGTGACTTTTTTAGTGACTTTGACAATTTGCGAAACATCTTAAGCAACAGTAAAACATGCAGTTAGTGAAAATAACTAACAAAATCAATCAAATGTGTTCTCATGGGAGGTGTAAGTGCCTAATTTCATCTGTATTGTTCTCTAGTATTCTGAAATCGAGTTGCCAACATATTCCAGAGAAGAAAATCCCAAACAGATCAACGGCACTTACACGCTTCTCCAGAAGCCAAAGCCACATCCTAGAGTTCAACACCATTTGAACCAAAGTTGTTGAGGTGGTTTAACACCTTGGGTATTTGTTTTTTTTGGATGTGTAAAGGACAATGGGTTTCCTTCACCTTTTGCATTAAATCATATTATTTACTTATTTATGAAATACATATTTTGTTGGATGTTGCTACCAAGTAATCTTAGACATGTTAACAGATGAACCTTGACATGAAAAAACAATTAATGATACTTGTATTAATCCTTGTTACACTGTAAAAAGCGATCAGCTGACTTAACTTAAAAAAAGTGAGGAAACCCCTTGCCTTAAAATGATTAAGTTGACAATTGACAATTCCACATAACTTAATTTTTTCAACTACACATGAAGTTTTTTTTACTTAATTTTAAGGCAACGGGTTTCTTCACTTTTTTAAGTTAAGTCAACTGATCACTTTTTACAGTGTGATGTTAGCGTAAATACATTTTTAACATTTCAAATTGTATGAATTGACATCAACAATAGTACATTTAAACATTAAATACTACTAACAATATACAATAACAACCTAAACTAATAAGTTGTTAAAATTGTTTGTTAGTTCATGACACATGCATTAATTAATGTTAACAACTTGACATTAGTTTTACCACTAAGTTTTCTATAAGCAAAGTTTTTAAATGACTGTAATTGTGTATATTTTCTGTGGTTTATTTTGAGTTTTGAATAAAACCGTGCTGGTTTAAGTTTATATAATTGTTCCCCCAGCCTAGTCCCCCTCAAAAAAACAAAACCATCAAACTAGGCCAGAAAACCATTAGAAAAAGTTGAATAAAAATGTCAATTATGAATATTAATTATTAATTATGAATATGTCAAACAAAGTAGAAGATGACATTAAAAGCACATGTAGATCTAGACGCTGGTGTTTGTGTAACATTGATCCAAGTTTAATCACGTTAATGTCATGTGAGAACATTGGTGAAAGTGCCACTTCCTGTTTTTGAACAAAGAGCAACAAAATGACTGCATGCATTAAAGTAAAAAAGAAAAAGTAAAAAGGACTGCATTTTAAGATAGTTGCAATGCAATTCTCTTTTGTTTCAGAAAAACATCAGACAACAAAGTGTACAATAGTGTTTTACACTTTCTGTACCTTGTTTGGCTTAGTAAAGTGATGCAAACTTGTGCACTTGTGACTCAAAGACATTAAAACTTGTTTTAAGTGACAGATGAAGTTTTTATTCGAGATACACTTACATTTGTACATTTTGTATAACATAATGTTTCATAGGTGTTAGCAACATCTATACACAAAAAACAGTCATATTTAATATGTAATTTTCGACTTTATAGTTATATTAAATGAAAATGACATTTATAGCAAATTAAACAAATGTACATAGGAATGGTGTAATTACACTAAATCCAGTATTCAGGAGCAATCAATTGAACAACAAACAATAAATAGTTAAATTTAAATTCTTTACATACTAACATCAGATTTTCCTCTTAGATTCACACATCATGCAAATCCACAAGATACGATGATTAAGAAACATCACAAGCAATTTTATTTCTCTCTATCCATCTATCAACAGGCATCAATAAATAATCTTTATTTGTGTGTTTGATGGTGCCAAAAAGACGAAGCATTTATACAATAAGCAATTCAGTGGTGCACCTACACATTAAAAATAAAACACACACGCATTCAAATGCAATTCAATACTCAACACAAAATGGAATGTGGTTTGACGGACTTCATCAGTCCATTCGGATCTTCTGATTGGTCATCCTGTAGATGATGCTGTCGTATCCTGGATCCATGTTCCAGAGGTTGTAGGAAATGGCGATGACGGCTAAAGCTAACACGATCATCAGCCACAGGACGATGTTGAAGATCACAGCGTACTCAAAGTTGTACTTGTAGGCCAGGTTGTAGGGGCTTCCTGGGTTACTCTGAAACAACCACACGCTAGCATTCAATGTAGGTCAGCGTTCAAAAGTAGGTCAGCTATGGTGGTTTCTACTGTACCGTAACTGTCTTTTTGTTTTGGAACAAAACAAACAGCTTATGGGTTGAAAAGGTGATGGTCACTAAACCTAAAAACGATTGCTAGGGAATTAAAGGAATAAACACGCTAGTGCTAGCTAACCAACTACTGCTGCCTACGCAATCAACTTTAAACGTCTTACAGCAGTGGTCCTCAATCGACTCTTTCTTCTCGTACCCTGACGAATAAAAATAACGCTGGAAATGTGGACCTCATCCAACATCAGCACAATTGTATGTACACTTCATATCATTGTTTTTCTATGTATGAATCTTTGCGTTTATGCAGAAACTTACGATCTGCTTGGACTCGAGGATGGAGCGTGACTTCCTGGTCAGAGGGGCTTCAAACGTCTTTACAGTCACGACTTCTACAACCGCGTTGTTTCCATAGACGCTGGAGACGTCGTCTGCGAACTTCCCACATACACAAACAAACAGATTGTACTACAAGACTACTAAAAACTTTATATTAAAAAGAAATTTAATAAATAATTAACTTTAATTAATATAATAAATGAAAAATAATGATCATATGTTCACGACAAAGATAAATGTGCAAATATCTAAATCTAATTAAATACTTAAATTCAATTTTTGTCATAGTAGTTCTTTAGTAATTACATTGCTGTCTTAAATATTTTTGGCTTAAGTTATTTAAAATTATTTTAATCTAACCCAATTTTACCCAGTAAGTGCGTCATATTTCAGCCTAAAATCAAAGGGGAAAAAATATTATTCAGAGTAAAGAAAAAAAAGTATATATATATATATATATATATATATATATATATATATATATATATATATATATATATATATATATATACATATATATACACACACACACACATACATATATATACACACACACAATATATATATATATACGTAAAGTATATAAAAAAAAAAAAAAAAAAAAATATATATATATAGTTTTACTTTTTATTTTGGAAATATTTTAGTCACATCATCCGGAAAGTATTACTTTCTATTTTAAGCATCAAAACATCTGATAAACTGCAAATTAATGCATGTCAAAAAAATCTTAATGTCATCCTAGCATCTTCCATTTAAAAAATTTTGAATAAAACATGCTTGCAATACAGTTTCTGAAATAATTTCTTTAATTAATGGTAATTGTAATATTTATTGAAATAATGTACTTTACATATGTACATCACTATATTTACAAGATGTCATAAGTCTCAGGTGTCCCCAGAATCTGTCTGAAGTTTCAGCTCATTAAGTCCCAAAATGCCCCTTTTCGGGTGGAAGAAAAAGCACACAGTTTTTTGCGTGTATCTTTAAATGCAAATGAGCTGTTTCCCCCTCCCACTTTCCAGAAGAGGGTGGAGCCTTTACAGCTCACACCTCAGATACTCCAGCAATAACAAAACAGTAGAAACAGTATGGAGCCGTTTCCACAGAACATGTTTTTGCATTCCACTGCGCTGCTTTTCCATTATTCTCTATGTAAACAAGCGATAGATGTTTTTTTCTCCCATTCGTGACCATTCACATACACAACGCAGTCAACACAGGCAGTTAAAAACGCAAAGTGTCGAGATCCATTTAAAAGTTTAACTTCTTTTAACTTGAGCGCTACGTTTTAAGAACGCTGTAAGATGCGAGCGCAGCGGCCAAACACGTCCGTCTAGCGCATTTACGTAGAAAAGCAATGGAAAAGTAGCACAGTAGTAGCGGACCTGAGATGACAGACACAAGCTTGGTACCTTCTGCAGAGCAGACGTCAGGATCTTGGTAGCGTCCGCGAACTGAAGGGAGTCTGTGCCGTAGCGGCGTGCGATCTCCTCCAATCCCGCGAGCTCGAGGGAGTACAGGTCAGGAGCCGAGTCTTTAGCCAGATGCTTGTGTTTCTGCAGCTGTAGCAAACAACAGACGCTTCAATAACACAGAATCAATAAAGTTGCTGAAGAAACTGGCTACATGGGACAAACAAGCAGATTCAAAGATGGCTAGATAAACAAAACAACAATTATTCAAACTAAGAAACAAAAATTAACCCATAAAATTGAATTGAAGTGCATCAGAGAAACTGACCAGAGTTGAGATGTCATATAGCACCTGAACCTCAGACAGGAACAGAAGATCAGCCTGATAAACACAAAAACAGGTATATTTAGACCAGTGTCTTGTTTGTGGTGTGAAAAAAACAACAACATGCATCTACTGATGTTTCGATACGCAACAACTACTTTCACATGTCGATAATTTCAGCCAGGCAGAAGCCACTTCCTACTTTGGCCAAAAAACAGCTTCAGTAACTGTTACAGTCCATGTCTGCATAAAGTGTGCATATACTATATACAATAACACATAAATAATTAAATAAACATAAAAGACACATTTATTATATATAGGTATTGATTGATTGAAATTTATATGACATTTTCTGACAAAGTAAACCTCAGTTTTGTGATTCATTGAATTATGTATATTTGTGTTTCCGTGCTGGAAATTCGGCTATTATGATGGAGAGGGTCATGTGACCACATCTTCACCTCGTTATTACGGCTTAGAGAGCTGAGAGGAAGAGACGTGAGGACAGATCCGTCCTGGGACAGACGTCCACGGATCTGTTGCAGGGTCACGGGCAGATCCTCAAAAACAGTGTTGGCCATTCCCATCATATACAGCCTCTAAAACACACAATATCAAGACATTTACTGATATTAGACGCTTATGAAATGAATGATCTGGGTTCAATACATAATCTATTAACAACAACTGTGACATTCTGGTGATTACCACAAGAAATTATTTAGACCCGTCTATCACGGGTATAAAAACTAATTTCATTTCATTTCATTATTATAAACAATATCTTATTATAATTATGATTTAGATTTTTTTTTAATATAATTATTAAACATAATTAGCACTTTAGATGACAGTAGGTCACCTTTTTTTTAGTGCGATACCAGCAAATTAAATTAAAAAAGAGAGACAAAAGAGAAATAATAAAATAAAATTATAATTTGACAAGTTTGTTTCTTACAATATTACAATAATTATTAATAAAAATAATATAATCTAACAATTTAACAGTTAAGAATTGTACTTTTTTTTATCTGTTAATACTTTCAATAAATAAATAAATAAATGTTGCAAAATGTTATTTATAGTACGTCTCATTTCATTACATCAGATGGGTAAAGCATTTCTCGAATGCATCGAGAGTGTGTGTGATTAGTGTTCGAGTCGTAAAGAAGCAGAGATTCAGCGTGGTCATGTGACTAGTGTTCGAGTCGTAAAGAAGCAGAGATTCAGCGTGGTCATGTGATTAGTGTTCGAGTCGTAATGAAGCAGAGATTCAGCGTGGTCATGTGATTAGTGTTTGAGTCGTAATGAAGCAGAGATTCAGCGTGGTCATGTGATTAGTGTTTCAGCGTGGTCATGTGATTAGTGTTCGAGTCGTAAAGAAGCAGAGATTCAGCGTGGTCATGTGATTAGTGTTCGAGTCGTAATGAAGCAGAGATTCAGCGTGGTCATGTGATTAGTGTTTGAGTCGTAATGAAGCAGAGATTCAGCGTGGTCATGTGATTAGTGTTTCAGCGTGGTCATGTGATTAGTGTTCGAGTCGTAAAGAAGCAGAGATTCAGCGTGGTCATGTGATTAGTGTTCGAGTCGTAATGAAGCAGAGATTCAGCGTGGTCATGTGAATAGTGTTCGAGTCGTAAAGAAGCAGAGATTCAGCGTGGTCATGTGATTAGTGTTCAAGTCGTAATGAAGCAGAGATTCAGCGTGGTCATGTGATTAGTGTTTGAGTCGTAATGAAGCAGAGATTCAGCGTGGTCATGTGATTAGTGTTTGAGTCGTAAAGAAGCAGAGATTCAGCGTGGTCATCTGATTAGTGTTCGAGTCGTAATGAAGCAGAGATTCAGCATGGTCATGTGATTAGTGTTCGAGTCGTAATGAAGCAGAGATTCAGCGTGGTCATGTGATTAGTGTTCGAGTCGTAATGAAGCAGAGATTCAGCGTGGTCATGTGATTAGTGTTTGAGTCGTAAAGAAGCAGAGATTCAGCGTGGTCATGTGATTAGTGTTTGAGTCGTAGTCGTAATGAAGCAGAGATTCAGCGTGGTCATGTGATTAGTGTTTGAGTCGTAATGAAGCAGAGATTCAGCGTGGTCATGTGATTAGTGTTTGAGTCGTAATGAAGCAGAGATTCAGCGTGGTCATGTGATTAGTGTTTGAGTCGTAAAGAAGCAGAGATTCAGCGTGGTCATCTGATTAGTGTTCGAGTCGTAATGAAGCAGAGATTCAGCGTGGTCATGTGATTAGTGTTCGAGTCGTAATGAAGCAGAGATTCAGCGTGGTCATGTGATTAGTGTTCAAGTCGTAATGAAGCAGAGATTCAGCGTGGTCATGTGATTAGTGTTTGAGTCGTAAAGAAGCAGAGATTCAGCGTGGTCATGTGATTAGTGTTTGAGTCGTAGTCGTAATGAAGCAGAGATTCAGCGTGGTCATGTGATTAGTGTTTGAGTCGTAATGAAGCAGAGATTCAGCGTGGTCATGTGATTAGTGTTTGAGTCGTAATGAAGCAGAGATTCAGCGTGGTCATGTGATTAGTGTTTGAGTCGTAATGAAGCAGAGATTCAGCGTGGTCATGTGATTAGTGTTCGAGTCGTAATGAAGCAGAGATTCAGCGTGGTCATGTGATTAGTGTTCGAGTCGTAATGAAGCAGAGATTCAGCGTGGTCATGTGATTAGTGTTCGAGTCGTAATGAAGCAGAGATTCAGCGTGGTCATGTGATTAGTGTTTGAGCCGTAATGAAGCAGAGATTCAGCGTGGTCATGTGATTAGTGTTTGAGCCGTAATGAAGCAGAGATTCAGCGTGGTCATGTGATTAGTGTTCGAGTCGTAAAGAAGCAGAGATTCAGCGTGGTCATGTGATTAGTGTTCGAGTCGTAATGAAGCAGAGATTCAGCGTGGTCATGTGATTAGTGTTCGAGTCGTAATGAAGCAGAGATTCAGCGTGGTCATGTGATTAGTGTTTGAGTCGTAGTCGTAATGAAGCAGAGATTCAGCGTGGTCATGTGATTAGTGTTTGAGTCGTAATGAAGCAGAGATTCAGCGTGGTCATGTGATTAGTGTTTGAGTCGTAATGAAGCAGAGATTCAGCGTGGTCATGTGATTAGTGTTTGAGTCGTAATGAAGCAGAGATTCAGCGTGGTCATGTGATTAGTGTTTGAGTCGTAATGAAGCAGAGATTCAGCGTGGTCATGTGATTAGTGTTCGAGTCGTAATGAAGCAGAGATTCAGCGTGGTCATGTGATTAGTGTTCGAGTCGTAATGAAGCAGAGATTCAGCGTGGTCATGTGATTAGTGTTCGAGTCGTAATGAAGCAGAGATTCAGCGTGGTCATGTGATTAGTGTTTGAGTCGTAATGAAGCAGAGATTCAGCGTGGTCATACCTCCTCACTGGGGGCGAGCTGCAGGACCACAGGGGTGCTGTCGGCAAACAAAGTGTGCACAGTGTTTGCCACACTGTCCAGAGTGAATGGAACCGGCTGGAACAAAATAGACAGATAGATGGATATTTAGAATGGATGGATGGATGGACGGACGGACAGATAAATAGACAGAGAGAGAAACAGACAGATAGGTTAGATAGACGATAGACAGACAGACACACACAAGACAGAAAGACATATAGATAGATAGACAGACAAAGAAAGACAAGACAGACAGAAAGAAATAGATAGACAAAGAGAAAGACAGATGATCGATCGATAGAGAGACAGATAGAAATGGGTAGATAGACAGACAGACAGACAAGTAGACAGACAGACAGACAGACAAGTAGACAGACAGACAGATAGACAGATAGATAAAGTGGCATTAGTCTCATGATAGAAAATAAGGGAAGTCTTGTGGGGAAACTACGCTGCTACTTAATCCTGAAACATCCTGATTTTCTGAATCTTAAAAAAAATTGTACTGTACAATTATGTACTGTAACTTCATCCTCTAAAGTTAAAGACCTGGGTGTTATATTAGACAGCAACTTTTCTTTCAAAAATCATATTTCATGTTACAAAACCAGCCTTCTTCCACCTCAGAAACATCGCTAAGCTATGGAACATGCTATCCGTTTCTGATGCAGAAAATTTTGTTCATTTTACAGGTTAGGTTAGTGTAATGCATTACTAGCTGGTTGTTCTTCAACCTCGATAAACAAGCTACAATTAGTCCAAAATACAGTTGCTAGAGTTCTTACTAGGTTAAGAAAATATGATCATATAAACACCAATTTTATTACCTCTACACTAGTTACCTATTAAGGTACGTGTCAATTACAAAGTATTGCTACTGACCTATAAGGCCCTAATTTATTTAGCTCCTTAATCTTCTATCGCCTTACAATCCATCAAGCTCTTTAAGGTCACAAAACTCTGGGCTTTTGATAGTACCTAGAATATCTAAGTCCACTAAAGGAGGGAGAGTGTTTTCACATTTGGCTCCTAAACTCTGGAATAGCCTTCCTGATTATGTTCTGGGCTCAGACTCAATCTTCCAGTTTAAATCTAGATTAAAGATGCATCTCTTTAGCCTAGCATTCATATAATGCATCTCCTAACCTTATACAGTTATATCAGATCAAATGCACATCAAATGATCAAAATGAAGACTTCAGATGCACAACACCAGTGAAGAGACGTCGCCAAACCCCGCGAAGACTTCAGATGACGCAAACTCTGAATCAACATGCACCAATGCTACATTTTTTTATGTAATAATCATTACTTAACAAACAAGTATTAATTACTTCAACGAGCTCATTGTTTCTGCATTAAATTATTACATAGTTTAAATTAATACCTTTTTCACTAACTGTGATTTTTTATATGTATATTTCTGAAATACATAACTTAGACAGTTACCTCTGATTACAGATGGACTCATGCATTTTCTGTAAAGCTGCTTTGAAATGATGTGTACTGTGAAAAGCGCTACTATACAAATAAATATGAATTGAATTGAAATTGAATAGATAGATAGACAGACAGACAGACAGACAGATAAAGTGGCATTAGTCTCATGATAGAAAATAAGGGAAGTCTTGTGGGGAAACTACACTACTACTTAATCCTGAAACATCCTGATTTTCTGAATCTTACCATTTGTTTCCCTGTTTTCTGGGTCTAAAGGGAGTCATTTTATTTAACTTATTCAACTGAGGTTGAACTGACAACCTACATAAAAGTAAGAAGTGAGAGAAAAACACATACCACAGATATTAAAATAACTCAAGCTTGTGAGAATGAATCACTCACATTTTCGAGAGGGTAAGAGGAAATGTTTTTTGGAAAGTCGAGGCTGTCCATGCCGCGCACGACGATCAGAGCGTTCGCACGCGGGCGTTGGAACAGCGAGCCGGCCGCCAGACCAGGCCAGTCAAGATCCTGCAAACAAAAACCACAAGTTCACCACAGTGTTTACATGAAGACATCGTACGTGCCATTACAAAATTAAACAGACATGATACCTCATGAACGGAGAAGCCCATGGTTAGGGCCACTAAATCAGGGATCTTTTCTCCTGATATGGGCCACTGTCCATCCCGGAAGGTCACGTACTGCGGACTGCGCAGAACGGTCAAACTGTCACCCAAAACACCTGAGGGAAAATAACACAGAAAACAATAATGATGTATTCTCAGTCACAATGATTCTTTGCAATAAATGACACTTGCTTCGACATTTAATAAATTTAAATTCCATTCAAATAAATGAATAAAACTTGATATAAATGAACACATAAAAATATACAGTATTACAGTAAGTGTGTGTGGGGGGGGGGGGGGGGGGGCAGTGGGGGGACAAAATAGAATAGAAACAAAATATTTTCCAAATAATATTTTACACATTTTAATTTTAGGATGCACAAGAATAGTCACATTTGGGTCTTCGTGGCATTTAAAAGACTGAAATCCCGTGTCCTAACACAATTATCAGAATTAGTTTATACTCATAATCATAGTATTGATCGATAAGTAGGATTTGTACAGTGAACCATGACTGTCACATGACCTGCTAGTGCTTCCTCATACACTATCAACATTTAACACTGAAAGCCTTTTTATTTAACAGCCTAAAGCAATATAATCACAATATCGTACAGAATTCACATAAATTAATTATATTAAATGAATTCAATTGTATAAACGAGAGATATTTGATCCATTGATATGACTGCGGATTATGGCATCTCACTGCAGCCGCCATTATTTCATTTAACAAACGCTAAAAACACACCGACCCGTCAAAATAAAACCACGTACACGTCAAAGAAGAAGTATAACGCATATTTACCTGATAAAAGTCCTAAAAGCGCAAATACTGTGTTCATAAATGTTCGCTTCATTTTGGGAGGATTTTCTGATGGACTGCTCTTCCTCGTAACACCGGTCACATGACCCAGACCAGCCGTGTCGCGTGACGTCGTGCGTCATGACGTCACGGTGGGTCCCCCTCAGCGCCTGAGCTTTCAATGCGTGACTCTTAAACAACTTTAATTCATTTGTTCACTAATGTAAATTTTCTAAATATATTTTTTAAAATAGTATCAAGTCAAATTATTAACATAAATGTTGCTTTTAGCAAGAGACAAGTAGGCCTATTAATGATTTTGTATTGTACAAATAAGTTTTCTATCTATCTATCTATCTATCTATCTATCTATCTATCTATCTATCTATCTATCTATCTATCTATCTATCTATCTATCTATCTATCTATCTATCTAATAATAGATAGAAATCGATAGTAATAACCTTTTACGTCCTATTACCATAGGTAGGAGCTATATACATACACAGGCTACTTAAAACATAATTTACAGTATTTTTCTGATTATTTAAATAATAGCCTATTGTTTAGAAATTCTGTAGGAATTAGAGCAATTATTGATACACATCTGTTTGAATCTAAATCAAACCCTTTCTAAAAGTTTGCACAGAATAAAAACAATACTGACGTTAAACTTGCAGTTTTTAAATCTTTTGAAATGTTTCATTTGCATAAAATGTATGTATATTTTTATTGTCTTTTATTATATGAAACAAGCAAACAAAACGATCTTCCAAGCCCCCTCTTCAACCTTGCTGCTTGTGTTGTAATATCATCGTCCTCCGCTTGGAGGAGCTCTTGCTCCGTCACTCACCGCTCGCATCGCTCGCATCGCTCGCACCGCCCGCGTCGATCTCCGCGCAACAGCGATCATTCACCAGCCAGAGCCTGTGAGATTACTTACACGTGCATTCATGATCACCATATGTTCGGCCGAGAAGTCTAAAATGAGTCATGATATACTTCAAAATAAACGTAGGCTATATCTCGAAGACGTGACAAATAGTTATTTAATAATAAATTGAAAATAAAGTCTGGGTGGAAAGTGAAGTAAAAAACAAAAAGCTGCATCTAAATATTACAATAAAAATATGCATGTCTAAATGAACTTCAGATTCTAATCATCAGATTCTACTAATAATAATGAAACGTTGCTAATGTTGGTATGCTATGCAATTAAATGTAAAAACAAGAAAAAGAGAGATGACTCATGTAGGCCTATAAAACCATGTAGCCCAAACCAGTAAAATATGGCGAGTTTTTAACTTTTTTAATTAACATCAAGAACTTTGAGAAAGTGTATATTTTAGGTGTTCGTGTGACTGGACACAATTTTGTAACATTTTAAACAAAGCAAACAAAATTTCTTTAAACACATTTTCCATGCATATCTTTCAGTTTTATCAAAAGCTGTATGCATATAAACATTTAGGCCTAGGCTAAAATTTTAAAGAACCAGCAAACTGCTGTTTAAAAAGTTTAAGGATGAGTAGGCTAACATGTTACACTCCAAGACATGCCAATTAACCGATTACGTGTTCAAAACACATAGCCAGGGCTCTCAAGTTATGAAGACAAGCAAGGGTGTTTTAGTATATTCCGTCCCGCATACAGTGTTGTTTGAGGTCTGTTCTCGCCCTGAGCGCGGGACTGGAGCGCGCCGCCGATCTCACTGCTGAGCGCGACCCCGTGACACGCCTCCTCTGATTTTCACATTCCATTAGGTAATTCAATAGCAGACAATTAGACTGACCCAGCCATTGGCCCACCCAACGGGACACTGCCGACACAATGACCCTGATAGGGCAACGTTGCAGAAGTCTGGAGTTCTGTGTCATCCATTTGAGCCAGTAAATTATTAATTAGGCTTTAGTTACAGAGTAGCGCAAGTTATTAGATAAATTAATGTTTAAAAAAAAGTCATAAATATATTTCAAATTAAAGTTTTGTTTTAGGTTTACTCAGCTGTGACCTAAACAAAAATGCGCATTTTCGTAATCATGTGATACAAAAAAGAACAAAATATATATATATATATATTATTATTATTATAATTTAAAAAATAAGCAGAAATGTATTTATTTAGGCATATTATAGGTAGGCTAATAATAAAACACCAGTATGCCACAAATTTGTGTAAAAAGTTTTTTTCTAGTAATTTGTATAATTTGTATTTTTTATTTGTTATTTTAAATATTATTATTATTGTCACTATTATTATAGCAGACATTTATTTATTGATTTAACAATAAAACATTGTACCAAGCTAAGTATGCCAAAACTTTTTAAAGTGTTTTTCTAGTCAATTGAATTGTTATTTTAATTATTATTATTATTATTATTATTATTATTATTATTATTATTATTGTCATTATTGCAATCATTATTAGCAGACATTTATTTATTCATTCATTCATTTTGTATATAAATAAGACATTGTACCAAGCTATGTATGCCAACACTTCATGATAAGTCTTTTTTCTAGTCATATTTGTATTATTATAATTTCTTTAAATCTATTTAGACTGACGGACGGACGGATGGACGGACGGACGGATGGATGGACGGACGGATGGATGGACGGACGGACGGATGGATGGACGGACGGACGGACGGACGGACGGACGGACGGACGGACGGATGGATGGATGGATGGATGGATGGATGGATGGATGGATGGATGGATGGATGGATGGATGGATGGATGGATGGATGGATAGATAGATAGATAGATAGATAGATAGATAGATAGATAGATAGATAGATAGATACGGCTCGTTCTCAGCTGGTCTGATGGCTTTGAATGACAGATCACGCCTGCAAGTGACAGTGTCTCGATGAGCGGACATTAACACCGGCACTGATGGCCACTCACTCACTCACTCACTCACACACACACACACACACACACACACACACACACACACACACGTCTCTTCCCCTTCCTCGGTCTCTTTATTCTGCGAGTAAACGCGAAGCACAGCGCCTCGGGCAGTGAACACAATGGAGAGCTGGAGAGGGTGGGACGGAGGGGGAGAGAGACCCCATGCATGTATAAATGAAGGCTGTATGGGGGGAAGGTAGGGGCGGCCTTGACGAGATCAGATTAAACAACAATACAAAAGCCCACCACACTCGCCTCTTATTTATTTACATTCTAATGAATGGGGAGCGTTTGTGTCAGCTGAAGAATTCTAATATCTTATAAGGCCTTCGCCGTGTTAAATCGGGGCTAATGGCCTGTTTATTTCGGGATTTATTTGAGGAGATTCGGGAGTGTTGTGATAATGGCCGCTGTTCAAATATGTAGGCTATGTCAGGATGAACACATATAGGCTATATATAGGCTATATATAGCTATAACATACATTCATACCCTAGCATATTTCAGCTAGGCCTATATATCTTAAAGTTGCAATGTCTCAATGTGTATCAGTAGATAACAGCAGGCTATCATTTTCTTTTATAATCTCTTTAGAATTGTAGCTACATTTTATAGTCTTCAGATAGTGTCTGTTTTGATAGAATTTGGGCCTAATTTGCTACTGGTTAACACGACAGAATTTTCAACACGATCTCATGAAAGTGCGTATCAATAGCACGGATTTTATTTCCCGTGCCATTTATATGCCAAAAAAAGTTTTTGCGTGCATATGATATACTGTAAACTCTTTAGGATTAGGGATGTAGAGTGCGTGCGTATTACACGCCATAAAGTGCGTATCATATGCACGCGAAAACTATTTTTGCCATAGCCTATAATTCGTGCTATATATGCACTTTCATGAGATCAGGCTGGATTTTTTCACAATGCAATATCTCAGACAACATGCCCAAGAGTTTCAAATCAATAAGATTGCAAACTTATTTTATTTTGTAGGTTTTTCTGAAGTATAGGCCTACTCAAAATATATCCAAAACATACCACAGTATATTAGACTTTTATTCATTTTATTTGACAAAGATAGTCTAAAGCAGCTAGAATTAGGCTATATAATTTTTAATTTTTATGTGGCATCAGATTTTAGTTTTTTGGATCATCTCTCTTGATCTCTCTATCACAAAAGAGACAAAAATAAATTAAAAATCCCAGACAGTTTTGGGACACTTGCAACGCTTATACTGGGTTTACATACACTATACCCTCGCGAACCGTTCGCCTGTGAATGTAGGACTCTGAGCACGTTCCCGAGCTCTTTAAGCACGTTCCCCAGCGCTGTGACCTCCAGGTCGCCTCCCCCGGGGATGATGGCTGTGTGTGGGGGAAGGGTTTGCCCGTCAGGCTGTGGCCAATACATCCTCCGTCAAAGCCCCAAGCAATCCTGTTACACACGCAGCTCGCGCGATTATCCTGCTCCTCTTCTCGGCCTCTCGCGCACAGACAACACATCACTCATATTATATTTACCAATATTTTATTTGAACTAAATCTTATTTAAATTAAATAGGCTACACGTCACAATAGCTAACAAATGAGTGTTCTAAAATGTTCTAAAAAATGAACATGTCCGAACATTCAAGTTTTATTTAAATTATTTCAATTAAACTGCTAATTATTTCAATAGGCTAAGTCGTGTCGTTCAATATGTAGGCCTGCTGTAAGATAAATAGTTCATATTATTTCAACCTTCAGAGCAATTAGGCCTATTTTTCCCCAGTTTTACAAAAACATCATTAGTAGTCTACTTAAAACATCTTGAGATTTTGACATCTTAAAAATCTAATAGTAAAGGACATTTAAACCAAGACATTGTAACATATATGTCTTGACGTTTGGCTTTAGCTTTATATTTCTAGGGCCCAACAAGTTCAGTGATCTTTATTTTTTTTATTTTTTTATTTTGTTTACTTTTGAACAACAAAAGGTCAACCACAAATATTCTTGTTGAACAAAACAGCAACCATTTTAATTTAGTATATATTTTTGAGATAATATATGCGGGAAAATGGGGCTAGCGATTAACGGCATCAAATGTTTAAAACGTGGGATTTTAATGATTGATTTGTTTAATCAATTTCAATAAAAACACACATTTTCTGCTTAAAAAAGTTACATTCATATCTACAGCCATTATTTATAAGATTTAAAACACCCCATACATCAACCTACCACCTCCTTCTCTCTACATAATATAAGACAAAAATACCGTTTTGTGGTTTTCCAAAAGCCTCTCAGCGCCACTGCCGATTAATTTTGTTTACGGAGCCCGTGCGCTGTGCGAAACACCCCCTCTCGCTGTATTCTACACGGGCGCATCGAGTCGTACAGAGGGAGCGCAGCCTACTGGGTTTATGGTAATTGCGGTTGTTCCCCCGACTGGCCTTCTGGGTAAGAGAGCGAGAGCGAGAGAGAGAGAGAGACAGGCGTCTTGCGCTCAGCTTTCATTCCCCGCTGCACGCGCTTACAGAGAGACACGCATACACAAGCAGCAGTTGCGCGAGCGTTCAGCGCGCCAGGGATATCGCGTGTCGGAACCGGGACAAAGAGAGACGGGACATTTTCCACGAACGGTCCGTTAAATTAAAGAGAGAGGGGAATTCGTGTGGCAGTTATGTTGGCCAGTGCTCAGTAAATGTGCGTGTGAGGACCGGTCCGTGCACACAAGAGCAAACACATTGCTGCCGTTCTCTCGGCGTGGCTCTCGATCGCTCGTTGTCTCGCGAGCCCAACATGGCGCTGCGAGGCGTCATATAGCAGACTGAGTTCAGTTCAGCCGGAGCCCCGGGGATTTTTTCGCCACCTGTGCGTTCACGCGGTTCGTGTCGAAGCGATCATCCTCTTCTAAATCAAGGAATTACGTTCGACTGCTCCTGCATGGATGTATATGGATCCCCTAAACGTGTTAACAGTTTTTCCAGGAGTGGATATTCACATTCGGCAAGTCCGGAGATACTTTGAACTTAAGAAGGGCTTCCTTTGAAAACAAAGACAAAACCAGGGTTACTAGATTGACCTAAGTTATAGGGGCTACAGAGCAATGCAGCTTTTAATAGGAACATCTGATCCTCTTTGTTTTAACGGAAATCTTTGCATATCTTAAAAAACTAAAATCGTGAAAACTTGCATTTAAAGAGGAAACCCCATACGTTCCGTTTGACTCAATGAACAACAGGCATCACTTCATTCAGGTAAGAACATTTTAAGCTTTATTATGTCTTCCATGCCTTATCTGCGTATGTTTGTTCCGTTACATTGTCCAGTAGGCAAATGCGTACGATCCGTTTCGTGCGGACCATTGGCAACGCTAAAGATGGTTCGTTCTTGATACTAGAACTATTTTAAACCACGAATCCCAATATAATTTTCTGTTTTGACATATTTGACATTTCTGCTTGAAACTTGTGCTGGTTGACAAGTTTCAAAACATTGTCTCTGGGCTGATTGCATGGTGTCGCCATCTCTATGTTGACATTTCTTGTTGGTTGTTGATGTTTGTGAAGAAATTGCTCTTAATTTTAATTAAATCTAAATAATGTTATGTTCTGTTAGTCCAAGGACTCTCTTCACTAGCTAACAAACCATTTCCCACGTTACGGGACTTTCCTTTTTATAACTGACCTTTTTTCCACTGTGCATCTATTCAAAGCGAAAACAAATCGTAGATTTTGTGGAACTGTTGGTTTCTGTGAAATTCACATGTGTTTTTTTCGTATTGAGTAATGAGACGCAAGAAATCTTGCTAGTGCGCGCTCGCGATGGCGCGTGGACTTTCTTTTCCGATCGGGATCCACACCGCGAGCGCTATTGATTTCACGAGCCTCGCCCTTTTATATGACGGTTACCAACCTTATGAAAGTTTTAAGAAATTGTTCCTTGGGGTTCCTTGCAATTCTGTTGAAAACGAGAAGTTGATGGCCTCCAAACAAGTAGGCTACGTTTCGAAGTCACCTCCACTTCTTTCTTTTTTTCCAGTGAGCTTTGTAAGGGGACCGAAATGACACATTGTGGACAGAAGAAGCCTATGCAATTATTTAAAATTAATTCAAGATTTTCTATGGAGTCTTCCAGACATTGAAGCGAAATGTTATTCTAGTAAAAGCGCTTTGTGGAGACACTGAGTCCGTCTTTTGTTAGAAACGAATGTTGATGAGACACTTCGCGACCTTCTTAAGCTCAAAGTTATTCGCTGTCTGGTTGTGTCCGGGACGGGAGGAAATGACTTGACCAGTTCCTACTAAGTGAAGACATTGACAGTTCTGTGTATAATCAGTCATAGACGGTTGAATTTTTATTCATCTCTTTGTCCTCGACAGGCGCGGCCGTTTGACCGTTTTAAGATCCATATATTCAGGATATTTTTCTCGACTGGGAATATTTCATCCACTAGCCTATGTCACGCTGTCGTGTGATTCTCTAACAACAGTGCTATATTGTCGCGCCCTGATGCTTTCTTTGTAGGAAAACCCGCTGTAGACTATCCAAGTTGTTAGAGTGATGGTATCCGAAAGTTATAGGTTTAAATCCCACAAGGGCTGATCAATGAACCATTATTACTGTGCAATGAATAACACATCTAACACCATTTCCAGGTTGACTTAATGAGTGCAGTTTAAAAGCTATTAAATTACTAATTAGTACTATTTGTGTGGAGTTTACACAAAATAGACAAACATGGTTTCGCTAAAACGAAGACTTTATAGGCTACATTGCTGGCTATTGTTGTTACTCTTGCTGAGGCAAACTGTAACTTAGGCCTCTCTTTCCTGGCCTGTTTTTTTTTTTTTTTTGTCAAACCCGTGGGTAATTTTTTTTCGCAGAAGTCTCGTTTCTAAATGGTTGCGACGTGCTATTCTGCATAATTAAAGCGCTGTGGACGCTATTGATCAAACATGTCAGAACGTATTCGTATATACGTATTCGTATATCGGTTGTGTTCCCCCGTTTATTTGGTCTAGTCCCCCCGGCTCGCCCGGCCGAGACCCGCAGTTTTCTGGGTTTGTGAGCTCACGCCTGCATGCTCTCCTCAGTCCTCACCCACGGAGCCTGTCTGCTGGAGACACACCAGCCTATATTCCGATGTCAGCGTCAGATTTGCAAGAGAGAAAGTGTGACATGTCTGCCCCGTATTGTAATGCTCTATACATACCCGCGGGTGGAATTCAGACCGACAAGTCATGTTAAACCGGTGCCACAGTTCAGGGAATGTTTGAAGTGATTAATGTTGGCCATGAATCTGACAGAAATCAGACCACCAAAACGATCCACATGACAGAGTTTGGCTGCATTAGAGGTTACGGGGATATCGTATGATATTACATTAGAGGCCAGCGGTTAAGATTGTACCTTTTTTTTTTTTTTTTGGTGGTTATTTCGTTGAACACGGAATATTTTAGTCTGTTTAAATGTGTGCTTCAAACTTTGGTTTGTTCCTGGACCTCAAAGTTTATTGGCCTATGTAGGCTATAAACAGATATGTTAAATAAGCTAGGGACAATAATTTTTATCTATTTCGGCGGTTTATAATAATTAATTTTATAACAACTTCTGTAGCCTATCATTCTGCTTCTGCTAGTTAGAAATTTAGTTTGTGTTTCAGAAACAAACCTGGAGCCGTCAATGGATCCTCTTTGCACATCTGTCACAACGAATCAATTCCTCCACATGTTATGGAAAACAATTTGCAAAACATTCGGGCTATATCTTAAACTGGCTATTTAACTGTTGAGTATCAGTGAGCAGACATCCTCGAGTTGCTTTCTTTACTAAATCGTATTGCCAAAGTTTGCTTTTGTCTTGGCAACCCGTTTGGGTTTTATTCCCAGCGCTTAGTTCGTATGAGGGTGGAGGGATGCACTCGGATCGGATTTCAGAGTTTGGCTCCCGCTGGAGACGTCACGGTTTGATTGAAGTTTCTTCTCGGTCCGATCGGTCCCGCGGGACGGCCCGCGCTGAAACAGGAGAGCTCTTCTCTTCGCTTCGGCTGCTTTTGTGCCGCAGCAGGAGCCCCGCTCCTGGAGCGACGCCTACCCTTGAATACATCATTTTATTTTTCTTTGCTCTGTGTTTTTTATTTCTCGCACCTTAAAAGCTGAAATTCTTAATTAAATAGGCTAGCCTACTGTATTCGAGATAATAGACTATAAAGATCAGTGACGTGCGGTGATGTCTTAAAGAGGCTAGGCACTGAGTTATGAAAGCCAGATTACCTGATTTATTGTTTAGGCTAATAATACGTAATAACAGTAAACGTTACGCACAAACGCAGGATAACAAGAAATGTACAAATCAAAATGTATACCGTGTACTCACACTCTCTCTCTCTCTCTCTCTCTCTCTCTCTCTCTCTCTCTCTCTCTCTCTCTCTCTCTCTCTCTCTCTCTCTCGCACACACACACACACACACACACACACACACACACACGCAAGCGCGGCACAGGCACACACCGGTAGTTAATGTCCACTCCAGCATCAATACAACCATTCTTAATCCTTAATTTTTGCACAGCGGCCAATTATGTCTGTCAGCAAAAGTAAAATCACACACTGCTCAATTGAATATGAAGGCAAATGGCTTGCATTAATTCAACCACATTTATCAATTCAATATTAAGCCCAAAATAGTTTTTGACTCACCAATCGGTAGATTATTTGTAGCCTACATAAAATCCATCCGCCGCTCTTTCCTCGTAAAGACGTCGATCACAACTTTGTAAAACTCGTCTTTACGGCCTTCAGTTGCTGCACTAGTCTATCTAAGGCTGGCGTAGACCTCCCTCTTGCTATTAACTCAGATTTTGAATTAAAATCGAGCTTGAAAATTTTTCTTAACTCTGTGATCACGGCCGGTGCTGTCATTTTGACTTTGAATTTGATTAGGCATAGGCTAGCTGTGGTTTAATGACGTTAGATACGCAAATGTGTCCAGTAATATCTCGATTTTAATTGGTCCATGTCTGATATGTAACGTAGATGGGTACGGGCATAGCATATTTACGTCCAAAGGCACAGCAGAGTTGTGCTTTTTGCCGTACCTGTTAAAGAATACAGGATCGAAGTGCGCATGCGCAACATGGGTTTTTCGCTTGTCTGCAATGAATGGACCGTAAAAGCACTGCTTATTCTACCATTTGTTTGTTATTTGATTATGCGTAACTGCTACATTTGTCATCGTAACGTCTAGACAATTGGAATAACACCCATATTGCATATATAAATCACAAGAATAAACAGTAAAAATACAAATACAAGTTTATTATTTAATAAACATTTTTATTTTTGAATTTTGGCAGGGTAGGCAGTGCCTAGTTTGCCTATCCAGACCGCACGTCACTGATAAAGATATGGTTTGAAAATGCCACTGTCATTTTAGGTTTTATTTATCAATGAGTAAAACGGGGATGAGGTAGGCTAATATAATACCCAATTTGCTCGTTATCTTGTGCAGGAGCTAAACAGCCTGGTTGTGTCTCGGGAATCGTAAGGAATTGACCAGTTCTGCCTGCTTTAACTCTACACGGACGTTTCTTTTGGGACTTTTAAAATATTTGGGGTGAAAATAATTGCAGTTCTTATTTAGGCCTATGCTGTCATATGAACAACCAGTCAATAACCAGGCGGCCTATACTAATTTAAGTCTAACGAGCCTTATGGACAAACCTAACAGTTCTTGGTTCGAGTGGAACAAACTTACTCCGATTAATTTAGCACCCAATCCGACTGAATAAGTGTTTTTGATTCACTAAAAAGAGCTGACTCAATAGTAATTCGTCGGAGCACAGGTGAAAGACTCAAGAGTCAGTCAATCGTGAATCGTAGGCTACTACACGTGCACTACATTTTTCGCGATGTTTCTGTACAGCTGAATATTGGTGCAAAAAACACCGTGAAAGTATTTTATTCTCGTGTTCGGTCAGCAACGGAACCGGTTCCGAATAAGCTCCGATTCTCCCCGCGACCCCTTTGCTTAAAGTCTCAAACCCAATTCGTATCGATTTGTATGCGCAAGCAAGATGGGAAAAGACAGAGAGAGAGGGTTAGCGAGAACAAGCGCTGTATAGTCCCTAGAGAGAACGCACGCCACCGTTTCAAAGCAGCGCGGAGCGCACGAGGCAGACTGAGAGCTGAGAGAGAGAGAGAGAGAGAATGGCTGCGGGGGCCGCACACGGAATGTGTGCGCTGCCAGCGCGTGGGGCTCGCAACAATTCGTATCGCTTCTCGCAGCTGAATGTCTGCAGGCCAATATTCACTTTTGTGCAATAGATTTCTGTTTTTTTTTTTAGACAATTTCTGGACTAAATTGGTGTTTTTGCGGGCATTCAGCCTATGTCTCAGGGCCTGATATTTTCTTTTCGAGATATGATAGTCAGGTCATGATAATAATACTATCTTGAGTATTTGTTTCTAATAATTTTTATAGCCTACCTACTTGTTATTGTTTTAAAATAGACCTTAAGTTTTTATCCCAGACCTGGATTTTTAGTCTTAAACTATGAGTGAAATCAAATGAGGCTGACCTATCAATCAGAGATTAAGTCGAAATTTATTGTGTAAAAAAAATAAAATAAAAAAAAATCGAAATTTTTAGTCAAGCTAGCCTGTTATTTCCCTCATTAGCAGGGACGTGCAGAGAGTTCCTCAGGGGCAGGGGCTCAAATGTAAAAAAGGGGCATGCTATATATATATATATAGCGTTATATATATATAAGCGTTATATATATATATATATATATATATATATATATATATATATATATATATATATTAGTAGTATAAGTATATACTACTATTTTTAATGTTTTTTAAAGAAGCCTTTAGAAGTCATTAGGCTATGTCATGCGTGAAAATGTTCAGTTGTGTGTATTTGGGACAATTCTATGTAGTCTTAAATGAACTAAGTTACTTAATATGTCATTCAAGTATCAAGATGCAGTTTTAAAAAAATGTTAATGACGCTGTGGTGGAAATATTAATAAAAGTATTTTTTCTCTGAAAGTCTTTTTTCAACAATCAACTGCGAAAAGTCAACAGCAACAGTGTATTTAAAAAGGAAAATAATATAATCACCGCATAAATACCCACAAATCACCATGAAAGTGTAAAAAGGCCTTTTGCTTATGTGATAGCCTAATTTATGTATTAATGTTTGTAACAGACTATTTCATCTGCAACTTATGACACGTTCACTTTAAGTTAGACATTGGACGCTTTATAGGCTGAAGGCAATAAAGATAAGTTCTTCCACCGCAGAGCAGTTATTTTTGAAATGTGGCGCTTTAATGAAAATATCTTATTCGCATATGTTGAATACCTTCTTTTCAAAAGTCATGGACGCATGTGATAGGCTACATTTTAGTACAGGCCTATACTTTACGTTTGTCTTGAAAAGCTTTTGTCTTACCCTTGTTGTATTTCCCCTTCGTACGGCTTTGATTTATCTGCTGCTTACAGATATTATAAAACAGTTTGCTGCCAGTTGTATTTAAGAGTTGTATGGAGTGTCTGCGCTGCGGACGATAGGTTTGGCGATGTGCCACAGTTTGAGATCTGCTGGCGGGACCTCTGGGGCTTCAGGTGGAGATCTCAGCGGCCTCTACACTTGAGCCCTTACTGCAAAAACTCACACCTCAGGAGATAAACATTTAACACTCTCTTTCATGCTCCGCACACTTTATAACATAATCTGGTGTTCTTCTGTCAACACCAACCTGAAGCAACGGCTTTCGCGCCTTGTCTCTGTGCCACACTGTTGGGCTAGACGTCTTTGGGTAGGAGTTCAGTTTCCAAATAAATATACTAAGCGTTATTGTTGTTTTGGTCCTCCTTTCGGATTATTATACCAAATGGCAAATACAAAGAGAAAATTCTTACTTTCTTCAAAAACAAAAATGTTCTTCCATTTAATTAATTCGCTCTTTATGTTTTTAGTATTTATATATTGTGTAGGCTATATGCAAAAATGTTGCGTGCGAAAAAAATATTTATATAGCTATATATAGCCTATATATATTTTTTCAACGTAGGCTATATGCATCAAGCTACCTACACGGTCTATTAGCTTTGAAGTGAGCTGAACATCACGCGCTGCAAAATTACAGCATTTTTTTTCTTTAGGCAGCGCTGTGCGCGTTGACAGTATTTAATAATGGTATTTAGTATTTAATTTATAACCTTTGTGTAGTCTTTTGTTTAGTTTATAAGCCAAGGTGATTAGAAACAAAGTTAAAACAGCCCATGTATAGCTCGCTTCAGTTTTGGCTCACCTGCAGACAAAGCGCCCGGCGCGCTTGGCTTGTGATTGATGTCTTTGAGAGCGGAGGTTTCTTTCCTCCATGGGGGGTGAGTACCCCTCTTACCGAAGCTTCCCTCAAATGCATAATGTCCTCGCCCCCGCTGGCGGAATGAAAGAGCGGGTCACAGAGGGGACGGAAAATGAGAGCGCAGAGAACGTGTCTGAATGGCCAAGGCGAGTGGGTTTCTGCTACGCTCCCCACGGCAGGGTCGGATTAGGTTTTGAAAGCAGGGGAGGATGGGGGAAGGGAGGCACACGCTCCGGGAACAGGGGCAGAACTTACGTTTATTAAGTTTAATGGCTGCTTAATGCTGGTATAGTTATAGAACAATAATTCAACTTCATGAGTAAATGCAAGAGGTTTATTGTTGGGTGCATGTGCTTAGTGTGATTAAAAATGCATCATTTACTGTTTTGCATAAATGCAACTGCTTTTTGTAATTGTCCTATTTGTTAATTTTGTATAAAAGCATTGAAGCGGTTGTGTGACTCGGGTTGCTATGGAAGTGATGCATGCACATCTGTTTGTGTATGTGTGTAGGTTGGTTTGATTGATGACAGAGGGCAAACTGTCTCACTCCTTCAATAGCAGCGACTGTGGCCATGTCTCTAGATAAGCTCTGGGTCTGCGTTATTGAAATCTGGGGTCTGTAGAGCCATCAATAACAGGCGCAGCTCGCCTACTCAACAAAGCACCGCTGTAATGTCTTGCCAAGCTGTGGGGCTGGGCAGCAGTATTTGGGGAGGGGTATTTTGATTTCGATCGCTGCTTTCTCCGCTGTAATGACACTCCCCGCTTTACGTTGCTTGGAACGAATACAGAATGCAGAGGGATTCCTTATCAGTGTACTTGCTCTGAGATAAAGCATGTGGCCCGGGGACCGTTCGTCGAGATGAAAGCATGTGGAGGTGAGAAACAGGCCAAGGCCTCACCATGAAGCGGTCCTTTGAATTTTCCTTCTCTCCTGTTAGCAGTAGTACGCCAATTTCTCTGTTCAGTGATCAAGGTTAATTTTCACTCCAGTTCATTCTGTTTACCCGGAACTTAAATGGTATATGAATAAATAATAGAATGTGGTAAATTTTCAGTCTTTTGAGCTGCATGATGTATATGATTTTTTTTTTTTCCGCCAACAGAAAAATTATTCTTATGGGATGGTGAAGACAAGAGAATCTGTTGAGAACTAACAGAGAAGACAGAGACGTCATTCAAAGCATGGTAAGCATTTCATACATTTAATATGTGCACATGAATGTAAACCCTTTCACTTGTGTTGAAACTAGTGCAGTCAAATCGATTAATCCTGATTAATTGCATCTAACACAATTTTGCGTTTATATAATGTATGCGTGTATATGTACACACACATATTATATAAACACAAACTTTTTTAAACTGTCCCCTCCCACATTGAAATATATCAATCTGTCATGCTTTTAAAGTGCATAATCACCTGTTTTCATGCATTAGAATTCTCCATTGTTGACAGATGCTTTCTGTCAGAATGTACAAGCCAGGACTGGCATAATTTTAACTCTCAGGTATAATGGGAAGACCAATCTGTGCTGTCTACCATAATGCATAGAAAACATACATCAAAGCTGCTGCTTTTCCCAGACTATAACCTCACCGGAGCTGACATTTAAGAATAATTTCTGCATTCTCCTGTTGTGACCTTGAAAATTGCAATATATTGTGACGTCCTTGTAATTTCCTAGATTTTTTATAATGGTGGGGACAAACATGAGATTAATGCATATGAATCCGTTTATGATTAGAGAGTGAGATGCTTTTCTTCTGACATTTTAATAAGAAAGTCTGATTTTGTATAACATGACCACATGTGCTGTGATTCATTTTGGTGGCTCTTACCACATGCAGTCTCTTATTTCCATGATAAATCTGCCATCTGATTTAGTGAAAGGTGAATGTTATCTCTAGATAAAGATTGGATGGATTGTTCCTGTTTTTAATCTGGATTGGGCTCTTGTTCACTGGTCTGTCCGTTGTTTGAGTCTTATTGCTCTTTGTTTGTTGTCTCTCCCTCTCCCCCACCCTTACCACTTTCTGCTCTTTTGTTGCAGGTGGATGCGAGTACAACCTGCAGAATGAACCCTCTCAGTGCGCTTGGCATCGATCGGACCAGCTTGATGCGGGAGAGCCTCCGCGTTCATGGAGGGATGGTTTATCCACCGGGAATTCGGACCCTGCCAACAGAAAAGGGCTATGTTGGTGACAGGATCCCCGACTTACTCTACAAACCAGATGTTTCTCTCGACAGCAGAAAGAACACAAACAGTTATGTTGGACTCTATAAAAGTTCCCCACCTGGGATTCAGAAGTCACTGATGGTGCCTGGGACTGGAGCAGACGCTTTAGGGTTGGACAGACGGGTCGTTTCAGGAGATAAGCCCCCAGAACTGAGTCTCAATGGTGGTAGCTATCTGCGGGTTCCCTGGATGAGTCCTTACCATGAAGCTGGAATGTACCCTTTCTTAGACTCTAGTAAATACACTGCTTTGAACATGTATAAAGCATCAATCCTTTCACAACCGCCACATTACCTTCCTCAGCATCTGGCCTACCAGTCTCTATGTGCAGGAGGCAGTGCAGCTGGTACAGAGCGCTTGTTTTTCATGCCCCCTTATCCCCCTGCACCTATATCATCACCCCTTCCTCCTCCTCTCAGGATCCCCACTGCAACTGTTGCCCCTACTGCACTATCACCTATGATGCACCACCAGGACAAAACAATACAAAGTATTGGTCCAAGGATTCACCATGAGCCCTCAGCATTTGGGCAGCAGACATTACATCAGCAGACCCAGCCCCACCATCAGTCACCCAGTGATAGGCAACACAGCAGCAGTGGAAACAGTGCCAGCAACAGCAAGTCCATCCGGACCCCATCTAGCAAAAACACAAGCAGCACTAGCAGTAATGTTAGCAGCAGTAGCAGCGTTGGTATTAGCAGCAGCGCCAGTTCCATAGTCTCAGTAGACTCATGCCCTTCCCATGTAATGCAACCACCCCGCCCTACACCACGCCCCCCTCAGCAACCTGCAGCCCCCCCACCCCCTCCTCCACCTCTTGTGGATAGCACTATGGAGTTCCAGAAGCCTCTCTATAGGAGTCCTTCCTCGTCCTCGTCATCATCACCATCGGTTGCTCACCCTATCTACATTAGCAGCATGTCCCAAGAGCTTCGGTCTCCAATTCGGCCAACTAGCCAGAAGCCTAAAGCCAAAGAGGCAACCATGGAGTCCAGAGGTATGGGGAATGAAAGAAAGGGCAGCAGCTCACCTGTTAAGACCCCTTCTGAGAAACCACTTCAACAGGGGCCTATTACCAAAGACCCAGCAGACAAGCCTTTAGACCTGTCTGCCAAAATCATTGACTTCGAAGGACCTACCAATGGGTACCCCCCAAAATTAGAGGCCTTAGCCAAGCTTGGCTATTCCCCCACTGCCCGGTATGGACTTCCCCCAAACAGGGAGCTTTTAAAAGAAACTCTTTCTCCGGCTGTTAGCACTTCTTCTAAAACTCCAGAAAGGCCTGAGATAATTAGCACTTTACCTTCTTCCTGGGTAGTGCCAAGTCCTACCCAGACAATCAGCTCTGAGGCTAGTCAAAACAAAGGCTCCAGCATCATCAAGAATAAGAATCTTGAACATGTGGTGCCACAGTCAAGAAGTTCCTCTTGTTCCAGAATTGATGACCAAAACAATGGCTCAAACACAAGTTCTGCACCTATTGTCATGACTACAGCATCTCGGCCATCATCTGTCTCACCTTCTCCCAAGATTAATGGTGAATGGCCAAAGTCAGTTCCCACCCCACCAGAGAAGACCCCAACTAATAACCACGGTGGCAGCCACCCCACAGCTACAAAGCCCTCAAAGACGCACAAAAAAAATGAATCCCCTGAAATTGGCTTCAAGCCCCAGCAATCACATTTAGATAATGGACATGCTCCAAGCCACCTTTACATGCCTCAGGGTGAAACTTATCTTCCTCCCAGCTTAGCATATTCTAGCAGATATCTCTCATACCCAGTACCTGAGAGTCTTTCCCTTTCCCACTTGCAGTTGTCAGGAAAAGGGCCAGTGTACCCTCATCCAGTTATGCTGGGCACTAACAGTCTGTATTCAGCACGTTTGCCACCCAAGCCTGGCATCCCATATGGCATCCCACCCAGTCATGGAGAATATCTGACCTACCATGACTCACAAGAGATGGTCCATCCACTAATGTCTGCCCACCTGCCCCTGGACCACAAAGTCACTGAGCGTCTGGAACTGAGGCACAGACCCCTGGACAAGCCTTGGCACCACGACGAGACTCTGTATAAGCGCCAGAGCATCACTGACACAGAACCAAGTTACAAATCTGAGAGGGAGTCAGAGAGACAATCTCAGAGCAAGCCTCACACAATGAATAAAGAGGAGATTGTCTGCATCGACCTAGTCCAAGACGACACAGATGGCAGTCCAGAGCCAGACAAATATAGTGCCATCGATGTCAAATGCAAAGAGCCAGCTAAGCCAGTCGGCAGTGGGACAGGGATGGCAAATGAAAGTGGCAGTAATTCTGAGGGGAAAGAGCCAGAGCTCATGCAGATATTGCGCAACAGCCAGCCTGCCGTATCCTGGCCAACTGATTCAGAGCGACGGACAGAGGTATGTAGTCCACCTCGTCCACTGAAGCATTTTGACTCTCCTGTGCACAGCCAGACTGAAGAAAGTTCCTCTGAGCATAGCCCACTACCTGACATGTTGGAAGAGCAGACACTACGCTGTGCCAGAACCTCCGGCGAAAGGGCTCGAGGTGATGGTGCTGAATTCAAAGTTGATCGGCACCACGCTCATCAACAATATGTGGACTTGGGCAAGGGTGGACTAGAAGACGCAGAATCTCATGAAGAGGAAGAGGATGGACATGGATCGTCTAAAAGCAAGAGATCCAGCTTGGCTAAGAGAATAGCCAACTCCTCAGGCTATGTTGGCGACCGCTTCAAGTGCGTCACCACTGAGCTGTATGCAGACTCCAGCAAATTGAGCCGGGAACAGCGAGCATTGCAGGTCAGTTATGCAATTTTGTTTGTTGGTTAGAATGACTAGGGAAGTTTGTGCAATTATGAAGCATGTCACGTGTCATTGTCACATTTTTTGTTTGAGAATCATTCAGGTCTTGTAAGAGTGTTATAATTTGAGAACACCTCACATTTTCTGTTGCCTGGTCAACTCTTCAAGGACCAGTAGCTGCCATTTAAATTAGAAAAAGTTTCCCAGCCATCCTGAGATTTACAGATACACTGTAAAAATAGCTCAATGACCTCAGATTCGGCTTTGAACGAGCACTCGTATCTAACTTCCACACTCGGTTATATTGAACGCCTTGCTAATTACAGATCTCCGTAACCCACTCTCCCTCTCCTGCTCTCTCTTTCTAGCAGTTTTTGGGCCCCTGCTGTGAATCTGTCAAACAGGCTTTAATGGCAGAAGTTCTACAGTTAGCGTGAGAGAACTTATGTGTTTGTAATAGAACACACACGCTTGAGTGTGCGGTTCAGTCAGCGGCCGAAAGGGTTAACACAAAGTTCCGTCTGTGGCTGCTTTGCCCAGTCGTGTGGAAACTCGGCTGCCAAATGTTTGTGTGTGTGCTTACGCGTGCACGCATGCCATGGCCTTGCTAGCACATAATGCTGCAGGCAACTGTTAACCTGCAGGTGAGCTCTGGAGACCAGTGTCTCTGTGTGTGTGTGTGTGTATCTGTGGGGCATACCCAAACATAATCACACACCCTTTCCAACAGGCTTCCATCTTGCACTCCTTTCCTCTCTTTACACACGCACACAAAAACATGCACACCCCCAGGCCCCCAATAGCCATGTCTGTGGTGGCAGCCCTCCCAGCTTAAGTGAAATCTGGCCCATTCTTTCCTGATGGGGAAGATTAGAGTTCTTACCAGCAGCAGCAAGCAGAGCGCTCGCCGACTGGCAGAGTCATTAGCGCACACACACATAGTCGCGCAGTGGAGGGAGAGTAAGGGAGAGGCTGATGGAAGGCAATGCCCTAATTTCAGATAGCCCACACAATTTTGGAAAGTTTTTTTTAAATAAGCCCAGTGTTTTTTATGCATTCCACATATCCTTTTAAAGTTTGTATGATTTAAACATCAGCTTTTAAAGCCATATCATTCTCAGATATTTCCTGAATTCCCCCATATTTTTTGTGTAATGGTAAGTTAATGTTTGTTTGCAGATGTGTTAAATTTGTGTAAATATTCAATTCAAATCATTGAAAAAGATATTGAGCCCCATTCTGATTGCTTAGATGGAAGGATTATCACAAGAGGACAGTAATTTAAGTCAACCAGCTGCGTTTTGGGAGGTCAGTTCATTTTATTTTTAAACTACTAATCAGTTGAAATGAGTAACTCTTAGTTTTGCGCCCACAGGCGGTTGTGAAGTTAGACTTTTTTTCTTCTATTTCCTCCTATTTTAGGGGTCCTGAAAATTGCATGGTCAAATTTGAGTAAAATGAATCCCCTGACTTCACCTGTATCAGTTAGCTTTTGTTATAAGTTATTGATATGCATTTTCTGAATTGACTCTAATGCACTTTAGCTCCTGTTCTACTCTCACTGCAGATTTATTTTATGCAAGTCTTATTCTGTTTTTTTCCCCCTCTATTTTTGTTGTACTGGAGCACATGAGAGACAGGCTTTACTGCTGGTGCTCGTAACACTGGATCTGGTTTCACGATTGTGCTGTGTGTGTGTCTGTGTAGCGTGCGATGATGCGTTTCTCGGAGCTGGAGCTGAAGGAGAAGGAGGGGTGTGTGTCGTCTGCAGCGCCCGGAATGGGAAGAGAGAGGGAGCTGGCAGAGAGCCAGTGCGGAGCGGGAGACTGGGAACTGAGCCAGCCAAGCTCCAGGCCCTCCGCAGCCCTTTCGGCCCTCTCTGATCACACCGAGCAGCACAACGGTAAGACATGCACATACACACACAAGCGCAATCCTTCTCGCGCTGTCTCCCTCTCTAGCGCTCCCTTTTTTCTTTCTCTTTGCTGGCTATCTTTGTCTCACACTTTCCGTCTTTCTTGTAACGTCTGTCGTATGTGCTGTCTCTAAATTTTGTCTTGCTTGCAGGCTGCTTTTTTCATGCATTTCACTCATCGTCTCTCCTTTTGTCCTATCTCCTGAAATCTTCCGTAACCATCACAGTTTTAAAGGCGCTCCATCTTTCTTCACCCCCCTCAACCCCCTTACACTTCCTCCCCATGTCACTAGGGACGGTCCCTGCACTGTGGCGCTCCATGCAACAGCGTTAAACCAGCGGAAACGACGTGGTAAACATGGCTTCCGCCACCGCCACCCTCAAACAGGAAGCACACAAATAAACAGGCACATGCTCTGACTCTACATCTCTCTCTCTTTGTCCCTCCCTCTCTCTTTGTCCCTCTCTCTATGCTGTTTTGGCTCTTGTTTTTTCCACTTGAGCTTTGGTAATGGCCTAATGCCATTAGATTTCCAAATCAACACTTTGCTGCTATGTGACCTCGCTCTCCCTGGTGGCTTTCACAGAGGCGAGGCGTTTCCTGTGCATGTGGGTCAGAGTGTGTGTGCGTGCGTGAACACTTGCATGTGTGTCAGCCACACAGTCAATTAACAGCGCTCTGGATTACATAAACAGTGCGCGCTCAGCAGACTGGCAGTTCCTGTGAAGCTCCAAGGGTGAAAATGCTACATAAAAACCTTGTACTGTAGTTTTGATCAGAGCTTTAATTTGATCACATCTGCCGAATACCATTCTATTCAACAATTGACACAGTTCAAGTAATTGATTTAAGAAACCAAATTGATTATTTGACTTTGCGTGACCTTTCTGGATGTTTCATGTCCTTCGTTCCTCTCTTGATATTTATGCCCAGTATGTCCTTCAACATCTCTCTCTCGCTCTCTGGGAATGGCCACATTAACTCTCTCTGGGTGACGCAAACGATGTTACCATGGTGATCTGTTTTGGTGCAGAGTTGCTATGGTGCACACATTGCCATGAATTATGGGATGCATGTGGTGTTAGTCACATGCTTTGTGCGTGTCTGTGTGAGCCCGGGGCAGGGTGGGCTGTATTCTTACCCAGGCCAGTATAAAGGTTGCTCTGTTCAGCATAGAGAGCGTGATAATGAAGTCATTTTGGATGTACAATTATGCACTATTGCATAATTTTTGATAGATTTGGTTTGTGTGACTTATTTCGGCTAGCTGAATAACTTGAGTGTGCATGTTTTTAGGACGTGCATGTGCCTCAATATACGGTGTGTGTGTGAAAGCGGAGCGGGCGGTATGGAGCGTGAGCCCCTAGCGCCTGTCTTTGATCTACGCTGCTGCTCTTAGCTGCTGGGAGACATTCTCAAGGAGCGCTTTTCACTGCCACACACAGAACGGGAGAAAGCAGGAGAGGGGGGTAGGAGAGTGCGAGGGGAGAGAGAGGAAGGGGGAGGGAGAGGAGACTTGAGCTGGGTTGCCGCTTGCACTCTTGGCACGGATGTTTCGGGCTAATTTAAGCTTGCAGAGAGCGCAAGCAAGCGCGTCCCTGTTTGCCGTCTAGCTCCCCATGTTGGATGGGTGTGGTGTAGTTAGCACAAACACGCAACTGTCCAGGGTGGAGGGTGGGGGGCGGGGTTGTTTTTCTGTAGTCTTTTCCTCTCTATATCTCACCATCTGTGGCCTTGTGCTCTACTGGCCTGTCGTGGTTCTTTTTGAACTTAGAAAAAGGTCTTTCTTTGCAAGCAGGTGACTAACACTTTTGTGTTTTTGTGGCTATGCAGGTGTGACACCAACATGTGCAAACAACAGAGTTCCCGTGCTCCAGCGGTGTGGCCCACCAGCCGACATCCCGCAGTCCCGGCGAGCAGAGGAGAAGAGAGTGAGGGATGTGAAAGGAGAGGAGGAGGGGTCTGTTGGCACGGCGACGAGCAGGAAACGTGCATTGGATTTGGAACAGAGCCAAGGCCACCCTGATTGCACACACACCACAGAAGAAAGAGATGGAGAGAGACGGACGAGAGGAGAAGATGATAATGGCATCGCGGCGAAGAGAGTGAGGCTGATTTCAGGTAGACGTCTCAGCTGTCTGTCTCTCCAATGTCCTTAACGATATCTGTCCTGTTTTTCATCTTTTCATCCCGTTCTTTCTTTGCCAAGTAGTGGATGGTCCGCTCTTTCTTTCATCTTATCGCCAACCTCCTGTCTCGCTTTCTGACATGTCTCACTCTCTCTCCAGGGTTCAGCTGTTCTTTTCCCCTTTCCTCTGCTCGGTCCCGCTTTGATCCTTTCGCTGGCCTTTTCAATTCATCTTGATTTGTGTTTATTGCCATCACACGGTCCTGATAAACACAACTGCCGGGCGTTCTCTGCCCTGCTCTTTCTTTGTGCTCAGTCTAAAGGGCATTTTCAGACATCAAAACCATCTTTGTTTAAACTCGCATCATTTAAACGTGTCCCAGAAAGCATGTTTTTGTCAGCAAAACGAATGTGTTTGCATGTGAGTCTCTGTTCAGCTCCGTACTTTCATTTAAAAGCTATCAAACTTGTGGGTGTTTGTGTTCTAGGAGGAAACAACTCAATTAACAATTGGAAAGCGATTCCTTCTTTAAGTGTGCAACCCTTTGCATGAACATCTTATGCATTAACACAAGTGGACCGTGCTAAATTCAGCTGTAAACAGGGTGCATTGCATTCTGGAGATGCATTATTACCCAATTCTGGAGATGCATTGTGATCCGACTAATAACTTCTAGTGGTTAGGGATGTATATGGCACATAGCATTTGTAATGTACAGCCTAATGCATTCTAAATGCAACAGCACCTGATTCATATCACCACATAATTATTGTGCCAGAACAAGCAGTTTTAAATTAGTCCACTTTTTAAAAAAGAAAAGAAAAAGGTCATGCATTTACAAGACTTGGGATGCAATATCTGGTATCTTCTGAACAAATGTGGGCATAGTTTAGTATCTAATATATGTAGTCTTAAAATCAGAATCACCCCTTGTCCGAATTTGAGATTCATGTTAAATCCAGTTGTACACAGCAATTCGTCCCAGCTGACCACCTAAAATTGGATCATCCTATCCAGATGTTAATACAAGGTATTAACGGATTGCCTCTATCTATCTCCACAGACGTGTGGCCGCAACCCTCCGAGCAGGAGGTGAAGAATCTAAAGGTGTGTATCGAGTTGACGGGTCTTCGGCTCAGTAAGCCCCGCCACCTCCATAATCTTCAGGAACTGTGGGATAGACAGGGACAGCTCAACCATGACAGGCCACAGTTCGGAGCTCCCAACCTGGGTTTGCCTCCCACATCCAAATCCTCTCTTCCACCACTACAAACCGCCAGGAGGGATAAGCTTGACCCTTGCCCCCCAGAGATCCCGAGAGTCGCCCACGGTGTCCCTGCTGTGGATCGAAAGGTCAAAGCAAATGGATTTGAAGACAAGGGGGTGAAGAGGAAAGTAGAAGTAGAGAGAGGTTGGACTAAGGAACAGCTGGAACTCACTGGATCCGACACAGGTACATCTTCCTATTCTGTCATTTAAATGCATAGTTGTAAGCGGAGAGCAGAGTATTCTGGGTAGAACAGTGAAGCCTGTCGGTGAAAATAGAGGACACTGTGTCAACAGGACCTTGGACTTAAGATGGCAAGGGACTGAGGTGTAAATTGGTTTTGTCATCTGTTATCCTGTTTTATTTGCATGACTAAACGGTTTCCTCGTTTAGCTGTTTAGTCACAAACTGGTCAACTGTTCAGGTAGAGATGCTGATGCAGGTTTCATATGCCTTGGCTCACATACCTTACACCCTACCTACAGCCTACCTCCTACAAATACATACTACCCTACACCCTAAATACTACACTCTACACTCCTTTTACACCCTATTCCCTACATACTATGCCCTACACCCTAAATAATATGGCCTACACCAGGGGTGTCCAGGGTATGCCTGGAGGGCCACAGTCCTACAGAGTTTAGTTCCAACCCTGCCCCTGCCACGCATAACTGTAGTTTTCAAATAAGCTTAAAGGACTTGATTAGCTGGACCATATGTGTTTAATTAAGGTTGAAGCTAAACCCTGCAGGGCTGTTTGGAGTTTGACACCCTCAGCCTACATCCTTCTCACATCCAACGTAGTTTACGGCCTATACATTTCACCTGACATAGTATATACTACACCCTACTTACTACATAATACTACCTATATACTACAATCTTTACCCCACACCTCCTTTATCTTTATATACTATACAAACTATATACTATACAAACTACATCCTTTCACGCTACATATGATGTTCTACATACTACACCCTGTTTCTTTCGAATGGCACATCTGTAAATGGTGCTATAAGCAAAGACTAAGTCTCATTTAGTTATGCAGGTCAGAAAAGGACCCAGAAGATGAGAACTGAGCGGGGAGACACAAGCAGTGTGAATGAATGAGGCACAAAGAGAGAGGGAGCGAAAATCTGTTAGAAAGCAGAGAGAAAGGGTGGAAAAGGAGGAGTGAAAGAGAGAGGATACGGAGCACTGAGGGGAGAACTGAGGTGAAAGACGAGAGCACGGCAGTAGAGAGAGGCAGATTAGAGGAAAGCGGAGCACGTCGCCCTGTGTCTGCGGCTTTGGGATAGCAATAATGATTCTTGTTGATTGACAAGCCGCACTTGCACACGGTCACACGCACTCTCTCAGACGCTTGCGTCCTTGTTGGTATAAAAGCTTCGGCAAAAAAACGCATGCCGCAGAGTAATGAGCCATGAGATTCCACAACTGTGCAAATAACAACGTGTGTGTGTGCGTGTGTGAGGCTGCCCGTCAGTATCTTGGCTGCTGGATATTGTGCTGGCGTTCTGTCAGGAGGATTAGAGAGCAGCAAGACGAGACTCTTTATCTCACTCTATCCCTCACTCTGTGCGTGTGTGTGAGTAATATGTACTATACATATGTATCTTGGTTTTACTCGAGCTGAGAGATGGTTTGCTAGTTAATGCCTTATTGTCTGCGTGTGTGTGCGTTTGTGTGCCCAGTTGCGTGCTAATGGGAGGCTAATATCCCCCAGATGTCCCTGTCAAAATCCGTCTCCCACCACACACATACATACTCTCCTCTTCAGCCGAGGGAATTCATACGCACATGCAAGCTAATTTGTGTTGTCTATGACGAGGTGTGAGGGACAAGACACGCTTGCCAGTGATGCAAAACTCTCCACTGTAAGCCCCAGGGTGTGTGTATGTGTGCGCGCGCGTTTTTAGCACGCTGCTTTTGTTCTGTTGATTTTTAAAGGCATTAAGGCCTTTTCTCCTCTTTTGCTAATTGAGTGATTCACTTAGGTTGCAGAGCACGCACACTTCTGTGCGTGTATGTGTGTGTGTGGGGTAGGTGCGGTGAATCCGGTCTCAAGGGTTCTCGGGGTAGGACTTTAATTAGCCTGTTGAAGGAGAGGAGCACATTACGCAGGCTGGAAAAGTTTGCCCATGAGAATGGGTTCTCATGTGCATACGCACACACACGCGCACATACGAACAGTTGCACAGTTGGTGGTCTGCGTGTTGAAGGTTCTCTAAGGTGCTTTTGTCTCGGCCCAATCTATTAGATCCGCCAGTTTCGCCTCCAACAAACTAAATCATTGCATTTCTAAGGGGACCGTTGATGTGAAGTGGATCTGACTTTGCGGTGAGGATACGATGTACGAATGTACTGCTTGTGCAAATTAGCGCATGTTTGTGAATATTGGTTATAGTGGTCAACTGATATGTGTTTTTCAGTTAGACATAGCCTAATCTAGACTGTTTTTACGCTTGTATGCAACATTTCTAATGCTTATTTTAGACAATATTTACTCAATTCACATTTTTTTTTTAAATACAAAATATATTCTATTACTTCTTAGTGAATATAAAAACACTTATTTTTATTTTTGTAAGTGTTTTTAAAATAAACCAAAATTTGAAACGATGTAACAAACAAATGTAAATTTTGGATATGAATGTAAAAAAAAAACAAAAAAACACTTATTTTAAGAAAAAATGACTTCTATCGTCACAATTGGGCAAGAATCAGGTTATCGTTCAACTCAAATCATTAAGTTGCGAAATATCCAATGAATTGGCCTGCCTGATATCGGTGTTAAGCTATTCGATAGTGTGTGTTTTTGTTGGCTATGTGGTCTTCTGTCTTTGGCGTTCTTGCTTGCATACGTGAGAGAGATTTCCTCTGCGCGGTGGGGCTCTCGGGGTGTGTGTGTGTGTTTTTGTGTGTGCGCGCGCGTGACTGAACGGGGAATATGATGAATAATGGAACAGATGTGGAGCGTGCTCGGTTTCTCTCCCTCTCTCGGCCTTGTGCTCACCCTTTCATCGTCTCTTTCCCTCGCTGCTGCATCTCTCTCTCTCTATTCTTCCACTTTTACGTCCGTCCGTAATTTCTCCTTTTCTGTTCGCTGTTGCTTTCCTTTTCATTTGATTTCCCTCTCTTATCTTGCTCTTCCTTTCATGTTTCTTCTCTTTTCCCTTCCGTCCTTCTCTGCCGGTTGATGTTATCGCTTTAAAGTGTCTCTTTTGCGCGGGCTGTGGTCACGTGATGCAAAATAGAAAGCAGACGAAGGAAAGGATACATCAAATTTTTGTCAATCTTTTCGTGCTTGGTTTGTCCCTCGTTAGGCGGTCAGCCTGCTGCCGTTCGTTCTACCGTTGTCATTCTGATTTACCTAACAAGACCTTAAGGAAGCTTCTGTCGGTTTGATCTGTGACTGTGTGTTTTGCCCTTGATGAAATCGTAAATCCCAGATTTGTGTTCTTGTTCTTTGTGTTGTTTCTTTGGTGTTATATATTTGCAAGTAGAGGCTGATTTTATAAAAGCGCAAATTTGTGCACTGTGCAGTAATATTTGTTTTGGTATGTGTTGTGAGATTTATTTCAGAATTTACGCTGAAAAGTTGGCTAATATTTTCATAAAATCTGAGGCCACAAAATTCTGCATTATTTTTTATGTTATGTATTTATTTTATTATTAACCTCTCTTGCACTGTTATATATGTATATACACGTGTGTGTGTGTGTATAGATAGACATATATTATCTCCCCACCCTTTGAATGGTCAATAAATATTTTGTTTATTTTTCTTTAAGCTTATTTTTTTCCCTTTTCATTCTACTTTAGTATTCTCAGCAAATTTTTATGTATTTTACCAAATGTTAACATTTTGTAGAATTATGTAGATTTTCCATTGCAATCAGTGCAGAATTTGCCCCAAAAAGTTCAATACTTCAGATTTTAGCATGAGCGATTAACTCTCTTAATCTCTCTCTTTCTCTCTAGCTATTCCTGTTCTCTCTGACGGATTTTGTGGCGATTCCATGCGGAAGTTCTCCTCCGCTATTCCTTCTCACCTTTCTGACAAACGGCGAATCAAGGACCACCGGAAGTCAGTGGGATCCTCCTCGCCCTCTCCGGACCCCGACAGCACCTTCCCTTCTCGTTTGCGCCGGCACGGCGACCCTGAAAAGCCAAAGGGCAAGCGGCAGTGTAAGACCAAGCACCTCGGCCAACAGGAGCGCAGGATGCTGTTGCAGTCGACCAATGAGGAGTGTCCTGAACTCAGCCCCGCCCACCAACACAAGGTAAGAGCTGCTGCACATGTCGATGTAATAACAGGTCGAGGTGCTTGTTTATCCGCACAAGAATGTCCTTTCTTTGTCTGTGTGCGTGAGGTTAACCATGCTCTTTGCTTTGGCTCGAAACCCAAGCGTTCTCCCCGGGCTCAGCGAGGAACCATTTAAAAATGTGTCTCCAATCACAACAATGTTAATCATTCCAATTAGGGAAGCACCGCGGCTCTCTGGGACGGCACAACGGATGCGGGAGGGGGTCATAGCATGTGTGTTTAGAGTGCGGTTGCTTTGACCTCCTCTTGTGCTGAAAGGCAGACTCCCAGCGGAGAGACGCAACCGAGGGGGAGGGGAGGAGTGAAGGCCGGGTCGGAATTCTGGTCTCTTTCTCTCTCCGTCAAGGAAAATGATTCCCCAGTGAACACACTGTGCATTCTTTAAATAACATAGCCTGCGTTCTCCCTGTTGCGATCTCGCACACAGATGTAGCGCACACACTCGTCGCCTGCATTCTGCAGCCGGACACAAAAACGTACACTCACACACACACCTTAAGTTCACATCGTTTACAGCAGACAAACACACTTGTATAAAAATATTATGTAGGTGTTTACACAATACAGTGTGTGTGGGTTTACTTAGTTTGAGAAATGAGAGTCATTTTCCAAATCATGACATTAGGGACATCAGTATGTCCTCAATTGGAAAAAAAATTACTTTTTTATGTCTGATGGTTTGCTTATATTCGCGATTAATCAATTTGGCAGTACTAAATAATTATAATTATTATATAAATATTTATTATGTAAATGGGTATCATAATATTTATATAATATATTTATATTTTGTTCATTCTAAAAATGTTTTTTCAGGGGTCGGATTAGGGGTTGAGTTAATCTTGGTCTGTCTAATCTATATGTTCTCATTCAGACGACCAAGTAAATGTCAGTCGTCATATTTTGAGACGCTCATTTTCCCTGCGCTGTTGCAGGCCTGGCAGAGCTCTGTGTGTGTGCGTGCGGTGTGTGTGTTTACTCTGACAGCTGCTGCGCTCTGGAACTCCTCTGGGGTGGGTGGAGTTCCCGCTCTGATCACCCCCCTCCCCCTTTTCCCGACCTTCAGTCTGCTCGCATGAACTTGCGGCCTACACACACACACACATACAGGGCGCTCATCCGCCGCCCTACTGCGCTCCACAGATAGAGAACTTGCACACGGAAGGTGGGAGAGATAAAGGGAGTGGGAGAGAGCCAAAGTCTTCCGTTGTTTCCTGTTTAACTTTCCCTGCCGGGGAACACGATCGTTGACGGATCGGCGTCTACAGCTTTCCATCCAGCTCGCAAGAGAAAACAGAAATGTTCACAGTAGAAGATGCACGTTGTTCTGTTAAAAATGTGTTTATGGGTAATTTGTAGTTGTGTAAATAGTCTCGGTCCGTTTAACTGCAGGCCAAAAATAACCTTGCTGACCATGTGGGGTGTGAGTGAGGAACCTTTGTTGATAGTCATACTTTTGTTCTTGGTTCATTGTGGGAAACACTGTTTCCTGCTCTGTCGCTGGGCTAAGTTTTCCACTACTGCTAAAAAAAATCATCCAACTATGTGGAAATAGTTACTTATGGAAGCTTGTTTCCGCCAGAGCATAAAAAATAAAAAAGGTAATTACTACTTTTTATCTAAAAATTCAGACTTTCTTTCTCGCAATTGCGAATTTACATCTCACTTTTTTTCTCAGAATTGCGAGTCATAAAGACAGAATTGTGAGATATAAAGTATTTTTTCCCTCAGAATTGGACTGCAATTGCGAGTTTATATCTCAGTTGCGAGAAAGTCAGAATTGCGAGTTTATATCTCACAATTCTGAGAAAAGAAGTCAGACTTGCGAGAAAAAAGTCATAATTGCGAGAAAAAAAGGAGAATTGCAAGTTATAAAGTCATAATTGTGAGTTTATATCTCAGAATTTTGAGAAAAGATGTCAGACGTGAGAAAAATGTCAGAATTGCGAGTTATAAAGTAAGAATCGTGAGAGGAAAAAAAAGTCAGAATTGCAAGTTATAAAGTCAGAATATCTCATGTGCGAGACTGCAATTGTGAGTTTATATCTCAGTTGCGAGAAAAAAGTCAGAATTGCGAGTTTATATCTCACAATTCTGAGAAAAGAAGTTAGACTTGCGAGTTATAAAGTAAGAATTGCAAGTTATAAAGTCAGAATTCCCCGTTTATATCTTGCAATTGTGAGAAAAAAATCTGAATTGAGAAATTGCAATTATCTTTTAAATTGTTTTATTACGTGGTGGAAACAAGCTTCCATAGTTACTTCACATTTGTCAATTTTCACAGCAATTTTTTTCTTTTTAGTCTCTCGCTGATTCTGTCGCAGTGCCGACTATGAACTTGTCGCTGTGATTAATTAGCGCTCCATCCTGCCCGTCTCTTGGCACCAAGCGATTGTAGCTCTGTCACTCTTTAGTCCTCTCTGTCTTTGTACAGAGCATCCGCCTTACCCTGTTTGTGGCGCCACATACTGTGACTTCAAAGCCTGTGTGTGAAATCCGAGGCCTTGTGATGGTGTTGCGATCTGTCATAAATGCTAAAGTGACGCATTTTTATTCCCCCCCTTCAGGTGATAAAACGTTCCACCCAGAAGCGGCCAGCATCTCTTTCCGATTACGAGACTTCTCCGGTCAAACCTTGTCCCCCTTCTCCTGCCTACCTGCCCGCGGCACCCCCGACCCCTCCATGCGCAGTTCCGGATGCACCGGTACCTCCGGTCGCCCCCGCACCTCCAGTGTCAGCGGAGCCGCCAGTCAGCAGGCCCATGCCGCCCGAAGCACGCCGACTCATCGTCAACAAGAACGCAGGAGAGACTCTACTACAGCGAGCAGCGCGGCTGGGATATGAGGTAAGCGTGCATTTGCGCGTGTGTGCGTCTCTCTCTCTCTCTCTCTCTCTCTCTGCCCTCTCTTGCTCTCTTCGCATCTCATTATTTCTGCGTGAGACTGAGTCTGACATGCGAGAGCCCCTGACAGGCACAGAGCGATCGCTTGGCATACGCACACACAGTTTTTTTCCCTTCTTGCGACGCAGCCTCTCGCTTCCACACACACACATACGCGCTGTTTCATCCCGTTCTCCTTTCGGCTTTTGCACTCCCACTCAAACCTTTCTCGCTCACATTCATTCCCGTGCTTTCACAGGCGTGCTTTCTCGCGCTTGTCCTTGCTCTTTCTCTCTTTCGAACTGGAGAACCTTAACCCTTTGCACTACGTCTCTGATCTTGTAGTGTGGCCTTTTTTGAGTTTAATAAATGTTGGTAGAGTGTTTGATATTTTTGTAACACTGCAGCATTTTTAAAGACAATGTGAAACCGCATTTGAAATGCTTTTAAAGACAACATGAAACCGCATTTGAAATGCTTTTACTTTTTGCAATAACTTTTTTTTTTTTTTTTACAATTGAAACAGCTTTTTTTTTAAAGGGAAATAGTTAAAAACATTCTCTGGGGTTAGATTTGATTAATTTAATACATTTTTGATTGAAGATTACAAAAACAAACTTTCTCTTTAAAATAACGTACACTGATGAATTATGGGTAATAAGACTAAAGACTTTTAATTTTTGCTAAAATTCAGATTTCTTGCCTTTAAATATAATAAAGTTTTATATCTCTGCAACAGTATTTTTTAATACAACGAACATGCATTAGTCTCGTCCGTTAGTAGATTCCCTACTGTTCTGGAATTTAGTCGTATTCCACAGTTCTGGAATATGGTGGTTCTGCGAGTTCTGGAATGGCGCGGCGTTCCGTGTCCAATTTGTGCAGATTAATGGGGAGCTGGATTAGTTCCGGCAGTGCGTCTGAAAGGACTGGCACGGAGAACAGGAAATGAGCGATTACTGCTGCGAGCGCATGATTTCTCTCCTTCCCCAGCCCTCCCCCCTTCGTCTCTCGCTCCGCAGCGGTGCCTTGAATTCCACTGAAAGGGAAAGTTTCTTATTGCATTTTACGGAGCATTTTTATCACAGAGACAGTGGTGCTGTTCCAGAATAGAACACGCTTGTGTGGTGTCGGAATCATCAAGCTAGTTTTATGCTTGTTCTTTTTCCTGTTTTTCCCATTTGCTGCTTTCATCTTTTCTCTCGTTCTGCCTATAACACGCATCCACATGTCTGTGGTTTGTTTTCTCACAACTAGGGATGCCACGTTCCGTTGTTCCATTTCTTCCATTTTGTTTTGTGCTTGAAGTGGCCGCGCACTGACACACATCCTCACACGCACACATACTTTTGCAGTTCCCCTCCCCCCACATCCCTTGTTTGTTTCTTCACCTCCCTTTAGCTCTCATGCCAAGAGTTTTACTGCAACACACACACTTTCATTACACTCCGCCAGTGCTGACGTCTCGCTTGCGTTACGATGCTGCTTATTTACACTTGTGTTTGGTTGTTGCCTCCCTCTTTTATGACTCAGACAAAACTGGCCTTTGTGTGCTGATTGAAACCTATCGTTATGTGTGTGTGTGTGTGTGAAAGAGCCCTATCAATCTCGCTCTCGCCCTCTCTCTCTCTCTCTCTCTCTCTCTCTCTCTCTCTCTCTCTCTGTCTGATTCTGCTGCGGTTGCTAGACTCTGTCGGTAATTCTGCTCTCAGGCAGAATGGCTCTTTGCCATTAAGGTCCAATCAGCGATCTGACAAGTGCTCTCCGTAATCTCCACGTTAATTAATCATTCGGCTGGAGGTGCTAAACACGCGCTGTTTTAAGCCATTAGCCGCCCGTTCCGCACACCTCCCGATCTCTCGTCGCCCAAACCAACGCCCTCCATTAGCGGCCCACGGAAAGAGAGGGAGGTTTTTCTGCAATTCTGACCACATAAAAGGTTGTTGGTTCTCACAGAAAAGGAAGAATTGGCATTTTGTATTTTGTTGATTTTAAAGACTAATTTTAGATTTTTACGCTTGGTTTTCTTTGACTATTGCTAGTAGGCTAGCTAATAGATAAACAGTTTACAAATAGCTAAATGTTATTTTAGTGAAAAACCAGACCTTATATAGGCCCTATAAACAGCTAAACATTAACTAACAGCTGTTTTTTACTAATAGATAAACTAATTGTGTTCTAATATCTATTTGTTTAAGAATAGCTAAAATGTATATGAATAGCTAAACGTTGTTTTTGTATAGCTAAATTATTTTTCAGTAAAACTGTCTGTAGGCTACAATTAATTTACACCACACACCATGAAATCAAAATTGACAGTTTATATATTTTTTTAATAATATTGCAGTAAGCTATTTGTTAATGATTTGTTGGTGCACATCATTCTTTTTAGTTAATTATTTAGTTAATGTGCACTCAAACTTTATTTAAAATAACTTCCCCTCCCTCTTGCAAACACATTTCTTCTCTGATGATGTATTTACCGGCGTGAGTGCGGGAAAAACTGTCACGCACATGACATCAAAGCAGCATGTCCCGACTCCCGTCCTGTACATTTATTCTAGTCGGAAAAGCTATTGCAGCTTCCATTTCATGCCGACTAGCATTTCATTAGGAATAGCTAAACTGTTTGTATGATTAGCTAAACTGTTCTTTGTTACTAGCTAAACTAACGTTGAACTATGTAAACTATTTTTTTAACTAATAGATGCACTGTATACGAACAGCTCAACTATTTTAAAAACATCCCTATTTATATAGCTATATTTTTTTTACCAGCTAAACGAACGCTTGTCGAGAGCGTGGGCTCTCGTTACCGCTGATTCTCAGGGCTTTGTGATTTTCCCCGCTGGCGTTCGGGGTCTAATTCTGCTCTAATGGCTTTATAAATGAGCCTGGTGACATCGGTTAAAGGCGGCTGTTCTCGCGGGGCTGTGCGTGCGCCACAGATACGGTGGGGGAGCGGCAGAGCGCGCAGCGGAGGGCACTCGGCGCCGATCCGTGCTGCGTGTGTGTGTGTGTGTGTGTCAGAGGAAGCGAGATAAAATGCAATCTTTCCCACCCCGTATTCCTCATATATTCTCTCTCCCCCCGCCCCTACACCCTCACGTCGGCCCATAGCAGGTGTGGACAGACCTTCCGTCCGCGTGTGTGTTTTTACTGTCAGTCGACAGCGGCTTGTTTTTCTAGTCCTCGTTCGTTCCACCTCCTGCTCTCCTGCCTCAGACAGGAAGCCGCTCTCTCGCTGTGTGTGTGTGTGTGTGTGTGTGTGTTTGTGTGTGAGAGAGATAAGCCGCGAGCAGCGCACTGAGCTGCCAGCTCGCTCTGTATGTGTGTGTGTGTGTGTGTGTGTGTGTGTGTGTGAGTGTGTTAAGCCACGAGCAGCTCCGCGGCGCTGCCAAAGCTCGGAAATATGACATGACTGCGCGGCCGAACCTTTCAACACAGACCGCGGCAGCTGCTCGTGTGTGTGTGTGTCTCAGAGCGCGAGAGTTCACACACTTAAACGTGGCACTCCATCTTAGTCCCAGCGCAACAGCAGTAAACATGCAAAAGGCACGTAGTTTTGAGCGCGCTCTCGTTTCCATTTTCTCATGGGCACGCACCTTCAAAACAAACCATTCTTGGCTTGATGAAACTCCTGGGCGCCTTCAAGCGGTTCTCTGCGCGTGTGTATGATTGAGTCATTTTGGCTTGCATCAACCAAGCGCGAGTGGAAAAACCTGCGTGTTTTCCACAGTTGACTGCATGAGCGTGTCCGCTGGTCAGGCTGTGTCCGTTCAAGCCCGCGTGCTTAGGTTCTTTTGATCTAGACGTCGACCGCAAAACACAGCCTGTGACCTGAAATAACCCCGTGGCATGCATTCTCTGCAATTTAATCTGATCTAAATTCCCTTTCAGATTATTTTAAGTTTGCATATTTTAGAATTAAAAAACAGGGAATGGTTTCCTGATTGAGTAATAGGTATTATTTCATCACTAAAATTAGTTTCTTTAAAGGGACAGCTCACCTAAAAAACGAGTCCTTTCATCATTTATTTACTTATTTATTTAAATTTGGAAAAACTTCAGTTTTTTCCCATACAATGAAAGTCAATGTTGTTTTAGACCTTTATTGACTGGACAAAAATAGAAATGTACTTCTTTTGTGTTCCACAGAAGTCAGTCATACTGGTTTGTAATAATATGAGGGTCAGCAAATGACAATTTTTATTTTTGGGTGAACTATCCCTTTAAAAGTGTCAGTGTTTACTGTGAAGAATGTTTGCAGTTTAGTAACCAGCAGAATGTATGTGTATGTGTGTGTGTGTGTGTGTGTATTCATAGGGTCAGTGAGGCGTGTGTGTGTGTCGCACCCTGTTTTGTCACTGTCTGCTAAGCCTGAGCAAATAGCAGGATACAGACCTTCAACTCTCAGAGCGACAGCAGTTAGCTATATCTTGCAGTCTCAGCCACAGACGCCTCCGGACCGCACAAAATCTGTCTGATGCATATTTCACACAAAACTGGAAAGCATTTTCTTAATTTGGCAAGTGCTAAACTGATTGGCTGACTTTATGCAACTTCCGGGACTAAGGGCACACAGGGATTTTTCAAATCATTCTGGCTGCTGGGTTTATAGTATCGCTTTTCTGGAAGAACTAATCACTGGATTTGACGAATTGTCTTTGAGAGATATTCAGAGTTGTGTGCCCTGTTATTGTGGTATAATCTATCTCAGGTAAACCCACCCTTAAACAGCATGTAAAAACAAACTGTGGTTTGCAATCTGCCGTTTAGTCAAAGGTCTGGCTGAGCAAGACGATATCGCATGTTCGCGCACGTACGCATTCACACTCGTCCGCACGTTCAGTATTGTCCTGGCCGGCTGTCAGGGAAATTCCTGATCCGTTAATGATGTACTTCTTCTGTGGAGGCCACCTCAACCCTTTTCCCTCTGTTATCACAACTCCCATTCCAGCCATGGCGCTCTCATTTAAAACCACGCTGAGGGAGTTTCGACGCTCCATCTCCCCCTCTGCATATCCTGCCCTTTCTTGTCGTCTTTTTTTGTCTGTCTCTCTCCCTAGCCGCTCACTTTCCAATGCAACGTGACGCCTGCTCAGTCTGAAGGCTGTTTTTTCCTGAGTTGCGTGTAAAATTAGAACATTCGTCAGCACTGTGCGTAGCCAGAGGATCATTAAGAAGCCGCTACACATCAGACTCTGAAAAACAATTCACACAAAGCTGCCTCAATTCTATAACAGTTTATCAACTGTCTCAGAGTTTCAAACTCTTTATAAACTGTCTCCAACTTCTATCAGCCAGGATCAGAATTTGACTAGAGCCTAGCAGTGACCCAGACTGGTTTCAGTTCAGGTCTGTCTTGTAAAGCTTCCCCTTCTCTTTCCTGTCTGAGCGTCTCTCTTTCTCCCGAAGCGAGTTGTAGTTTTTCCCTTTTATTTTTTTATGATGTGGGTTGGATTAACTAGCCTTTGAGGTTGTGGTGAAATGGTTGCACGTCGGGTTCAGTCTTGAGCTGTCCTGGCGTCTTGTTTTGTGGGATTGCTGTTGTGAAAGGGTTAAGTGTCTTGAGTGATGCATTGATTGCAGTTGTTAGCTTAGCTGGGAGTCGTTTTTGCAGGGGACAGCGGGGGAGGAAACACCACAGCAAAAAGCAGTTCTCACGACAAATCTTTTTCTCGCTAGGCTGTGTAACACAGCTTTATTGTCTGTTTAATGTAACACTCAGCTCTCCTGCCTGCAAACACTGAGGAACTCCCTGAGGCGGGAAAGAGAGAAAGACTTCGCTGGAAAGGGAATGAGGCGATGGAAACAAACGGAAATAGAGAAATTCTCTCTTGAACCGCGGCTCGCTTTCAGTAATTGAGCGTGGTTGGGGTGTGTGTTTTACCTTCCATGTGTTTTGGTCCACCTCTCCAGGCTGATGGAAGCGAACATCCGCGCTGGAGCGAGAGCTTTCCGTTTGGGCTCGTTAACGGCTCGGCGCCCCTGCTAACGGCTTGGGCTTTTTTTCTGTCATGCCGGCGGCATGCCGTATCCTGGATACGGAGCCGGCGGGAAGCGCAAGGCAGAGCTGCTGGCAGCAGCGTGGGGCAGGTCGTACCACTGTGCGACTCTGTCGAGGGAGGGGTTGAATGCGCTCTCTGAGAAGCTGCCAGAGTTGAAGTGCGAGCGCTACGCCTCCTGAATCCTAATGCCCTCATTCGTCTGAGCGCCGAGTGGACACCGGCCCTCCCCTTGCCAGCCCATCTGTGTGTGTGTGTATGTGTGTGCGTGCTTGTTTTTGTTGCCACCATGCATGAGGCTCGCGGTGATGGATGAGGGAGTTCCTTTAAATCCGAGCTTGCGGAAGAACTCCAATTAATTCCAGGAGGGCTCTCTGTAATTCTGCCCTCTTCCAGACAATGTTTTTAATCCGTGTATATGCCAATGGCGGGAAGCACAAATGGGATGATCATATTGATATCAGCTGTAATGCCGCTATAAATTGTGGAAATCTCTGTAATGCTATGGTATTAGGCCCGCCTACTTTTATCAACCAAACTTATGACAAAATTAGATCCCAAGTCATAGAATTCTAGGTTCTAGGAATTGTGCCAGCCCAGAACACCCTAACAACCACATAGTAACATGCTAACGACTGCTCAGGAGCTGCATGGCAACATTCTAACCAAAAATGGAAACACCTTAGCAACTGCATATCAACACCCTTAGCATGTTGTTGGGTTCTTTTGGCTTGGGTTGCTGCGCAGAGGCTTCTCCGGTGGGACCCCGTGAGTCCCAGACATTTTTAGGCACCAAAATATCTTAGAGGTGTGAAAATATGGAAAAAGTGTTGCCAACACAAACATCCCGGCAGCCTGTTTTGCACGGGCAAGCACCGCTCACATTTCCCCCCACCTTTCAAGTCGCTCCTACACTGCTGCTGCTTGTAGACTCACACACAGACACACACACACATAGTGCCGTCTCAGGCGTCTCGTATAGAAAGTGAACAGCAGGCTTGGGGCAGGATTCGCCTGTAAAACCCCTGATACCTCACACATCAATAATCAGCTCTGGGCAAGAACTGTCTGTCTGCTCTCGGCCTGTCTCTCTCTCTCTTTCTCTACGCTCTTTAATGGTGTTTAATGAATTTCATTCCTCGCTGCACCATAGTAACCACTCGTATTCTGTCTCTCTCTCTCTCTCTCTCTCTCTCTCTCTCTCTCTCGCTGTAGGAGGTGGTTTTGTACTGTCTGGAGAATAAAGTGTGTGACGTGAATCATCGGGATAATGCGGGTTACTGCGCGCTCCACGAGGCCTGTTCCCGTGGCTGGCTCTCCATCGTACAGCACTTACTGGAGCACGGGGCTGACATCAACTGCAGCGCACAGGACGGCACCAGGTAAACGCATGGATGATGTCACCTAAATAAAAGAGCCGAAACAATGCAGGACTGGTTTCCATGACTTCCTGAGCATGTGTGTGCCGCTGCGGCGCTGATAATTACACATGCACACATGTGCTGACACGCGCACACTCAATGTCAGTAATTATATGTTTGGTAATAATGGCTTTACAACAACAGAAGAGGCCGAGAATCTTAGCTTGGATAATTACCGCAAGAAGAGCAGATTAGGCGTGTGAGATCCCGGTCTTCGCTATACACTTAAAAATCCAATTTCATTTAGCGTTCCGATTCCTGTCGGAAAGATGAATGTCAGTGACAGGTTTTAATTACTGTTTTATTGGGCAATGCCAGCTGATAAAATTAAGGTAATTATGGACAAGTGAAGTAACTGAACTGTTTAAGCAAAAAAAATCTCAGTTACCAAAGAAAGTGAAATTGAAGTTTCGGTAAGTATTTTTGGAGTTTAAAACCATCAGCAAAAGACCATAATTAATCAAATATTTACTGTTTACTTTTTTAATAATACACTATATATATATATATATATATATATATGCTTTGTTGTTGTTTGTTTGTGAAGTAAATGATCTGTTCTCTCTTCTAACAGGCCTCTTCATGATGCTGTGGAAAACGATCATCTAGACGTGGTCCGACTGTTGCTGTCATATGGTGCCGATCCGACTTTAGCCACCTACTCGGGCCGCGGTTTGCTAAAGATGACCCACAGCGACATAATGGAGTGTTTTTTGTCTGGTAAGAGAGCGTTGTTCCTCTCTTCCACCTCTATTCCCAGAATTTCCCTCCTGTAGGAGCGGAGGGTTCAGCTCCGCTTGGCTATCTGGTTACTAAGCAACAGCTGGAGCGGAGGAGAAGTGTTTAGCTCCTGCAAATCAGCTTTCCCTGAAAGGAGATTATGTGTGTGTGTGTGTTTGTCCGTGTGCGTGTCTTTATTCGGTCTTGTGTGGCGTGTCTTTTGAAGGGTGTACGGGGCTTGTCTCGCACAACAATATTTGGCACCATAATCTGGCCTAATCTGGATCCATACAGCCATCTAAGATTAAAATGGAGTATCATTTTTATGGATTTAGAACAAAAAAAGCTTTTGACATCATTTTGACCCCTTGATTTTAACTGGCTTGACGTGTTGTTTTTCCCACTGGTGGTTGCTGGAACTTTAAGAGCTTTGTAAATCCAATCAAAGTACAGTCTTCGTTTCAAGAAAACACCTGGAAGCATTATGGGAGACTTAATTTGTGTATCTGGGACTTTTGAGGGAAAGTGCGGTATGTGAATGAGTTTAAAGATTTAAAGAAATGGAAGTTTTCGAAAACTTGAGCTTGCATAAATTATATTCAAAGCTAAAATGTGTAATTTCTGCACTACTAGCAGAACGAGTTGAAACTTGTTTTAAAACATTCATTATAGCAAACACTCCTGCCATTGGTCAGACAAATCCCGCCCCTAACTTGCCATTGGTTGGAACATTGTTCGAGTGGCTTGACATAGGAACAATCAAAGAAATTGCATTTCTGTTTGGTTTCACTAATGGCGTAGAAATTCCATATTAAATGCTTCGAATTTAATGTTATAGGCTAAACATGTTACTTTCCGTTTTGAAGTTGAGAATAACTATTCTTTTAAGAGTTGTTTATACCATCAGATTTTATTGTTAGTGGAGCGTTGACCTTGTCATTGCGCTTTCCGATGCCCGTTGTGCACAGAGGTAAAGTTTCAATGCTCAAGGTTAGACGTTCACATGGAAAAGACAAGCTGTGCTCTGGGTGCATGTGAAGATGGCATCGCAGGAGACGTGGCATTTAGCGAGACGGCCTTTCCTGTGTTTGTGTTAACACTGACCCCTCTCGTCTGAGCACAGCTGCACTGTGACGGTCTCTCTCTCTTTCAGTGACAGTGGTCGGGGTTTTTGAGGCATGGCTTGATTAATGGTCTGAAAGTTTCAAGCTGAACTAGAGGGCATTGCGAAGCAATTTGTACACAGCCGCCATTTGTTCTTGACGGCAGTCGCAAGTTCACCTCCAAAGCCGTCTTAATACGTACGAGTCTGTGTGTGTGTGTGTGTGGATTAGCTTCAGGGCTGCCAGTTAAAGGGCAGCTCAGTCACATGGCGGAGGTTCACACTGACTGGCTGCGTGTGTGTTTGATTATGCATGAGTTCGTGAGGCAGGAAAGCGCTCGGCCTGTAAGCGCAGGGCAGAATATTGCGTGTGTTTGTGTGTAAATCAGCAGGCTTGTCCCGTTCTGCTGTCTGCGGCACTGATTTAAAGACCCTCCCCAAATTTGTTTTCCCTCTGTAGGAGCCTTCTAATCAACCGCTCTTTCTCACTCTTTCTCTGGGTGGAATTGTTAATGGCTGCGCTGGCAAACGCGGCTCCCGTCACCGCTGGCGGTGCTTCGCCGTGCCAAGTGGAATCTGACATTCTGCAAGCGTTCTGCGGTTGCACACTCAAAGTCTCTGCATTCTATAGGAGAAAATTGTCATATAGTTCCTTGGTCAATGTGGTCTGTTTAGCATTTGCACCGTATTATCAGTCATTATATCGTATCTGCCGAATTGTAGTACTTTTATCTACTGGTATTCGTTTAGTTGTTTGGTAAATGTAGTTTATCTAATGATATTTGATTTAATTAATTAATTTATTTATTTATTTAAACATCAGCATTTTTTTTTACTTATTATTTAATTTAAATTAATTATCTGCATTTTTTTCTTTGTTTTACATTATTTAAACAATTTATCGTTCGTCAATTGTATTTTTTACATTTATTTTAATACATTTTAATCATATTTATTTTTATTTATTTGTTTTCATTTGATATCTTATTTGTTGGCTGTTTAGCACGAATTCTAGATCTGAAGCAGTATCACATAAAGCCGCCTCTAAGTACTAAATTGAGTTATTTTTCTCTGCTTATTGCGCTTAAACAGTCAAATACACTCAAAATAATGTCAAAATGCGGGTCTTGGCAAGGATTCAAGTAAACAGTCAGTTATATTTTAAGTGAAGGTAAACAGTTGAGAAAGAAAACAAATGTGTAACAGTATAATGGATCCGTGTGTCAGGTTTTAAAGTGACAGCAGCTTAATACCTGCTGCCAAATTATGACATCATATTAAAATGATCTGTATGGCACTTTTTCCCTATGGTATCAATGTCAAAATTGTGGCCAGTGAAAATGCTGAGTGGCAAGTAACTTTGGAAAACCAGTAGCCACAGTGGCTGCTGAGCAAAAAAGTTCATGTCAAGCCCTGGCATCCACTTATGCTAATATTAGCTTGAATTTTTGATTGCTAATATTATAAATTTATACTACTTGGCATATCTGAAACCATAATGGTTTTTGTCTATTATGCGGTGGGGAAAAAATCAGCTGTCAGTATCTGCCAAGATTTCTGTATTAGCTGCTTCCTGTTTACATCACTAATGGTCTCATCTCACTCTCTCTTTCTCACTCTAGATTACTTTGCCGACCTGCAGGGCAGAGTGGACGATGACCCCGGTGTGTACTGGGAGTTTTACGGCAGCGCAGTGTGTGGTGAGTACCACTTTCACACTCGAACACACACATTCGCACACTCCCACACTAACAGATGCAAGAAACAATGGAAAAAAGAAAAGAATCATGCAGACAGACAGATAGACAGACAGAGACGGGTAAACACCTGAAGGTAAATCTCTGTGTGAATCATCAATGTTTGTAGACAGTCATTGATCTAAAATTGAAAAAAACAGCAGCCATGTGTGCTTCTCCCTCTCTGATGTTCGCTTGAAAGAATTTATATAAAAATCCCCATGCGCTGGGTGGTGGGGTCGGAACCATGGGGGCAAAAATAGATGGCAGCATTTTTTTATTGCTCTTTTTTTTAAATGAATTCTAGCTGCGTAGCGAGAGTTCCCCTGGCTGCCATATATCAGCAGATCACTCGGTGTGTGTGTGTGTGTGTGAGCGGGCCCATCTCCAGCTGGCCGAAAACAAACCCACTGCTACTGCACATTTTCCCTTGGATTCCTGGAATAACAAAGCCGGGAGAGAAGGGGAGGTGTGGAAGGGAGCTGCGCGGCTATTTTTGGGAGCTCTGCGCCGCCTCGGAAAAACCCAAAGCGTAACAGAAAGAGGTAGAGGCGCCTGTTTCGCTCCGAGGCTTACGCTGTGCCACTAGCGCACACAAATGAGTGAAGTGGCTTCACACGCGGCTCTTCCCGCAGTGCCGCTTAATGGAAGAGAGTGCAAATAGGAGAGCGCGTTCAGAGAGCGATGCCACAAAACCATGTCCCGGTGTGAATCCGACAGGGAAGAGGGAGGGCGGAAAGGGAATTTTAAAGGGATATCATGGGAGTGTAATCCATTGGTAGCTCTCGGAAACACTCGCAAGAGTGTGTGTCGGTCCATAATTCACACCTTGTCTCTCTTGCTTACAGAGGCTGCTGACGACTCGTCTGGTTACGATATCCTGGCCAACCCCCCTGGACCTGGCGAAGATGAGGACGAACAGAGAGAAGTTTTCGAATTCGAGTTCTCCGATCGACCGCTGTTGCCGTGCTATAACATCCAGGTGTCTCTCTCACAGGGGTAAGAGCCTTAAACCTCTGTCTTGACTGATATTTGTCCACAACTACTTTTATTTAGCACAAAAACAGTTATTTTAATGGTAGAGATAGTGGGAAAGTGTACATCATTGATCAGGTGAGAATCCTGAGAATGGCCAAATATTGGAAATGTGGAATTCTGTTATATTCTTATATAACAGAATCTATAACAGATTCTTATCCCAGGAATAGGTTGGGAAACATTGCATTAGATGATCATTGAATGTGCAAAGCCATCCCAGACAGCAACATAGTGTCGGCCCACATCCGGGCCACATATGGTACAAATGGATACAATGCGTACCAGATGTGAGCCTAATCTGGGCCGACACTGTTGCTGTTTTAGGATTCTTGCAATTCATCAATAGAGATGTTTTGTCAAAATCTGATCGTGACTAGACGATTATTGGTTGCGTAATAGTTGAGTTAGCTTTGACCTAGATGACAGGTGTTTCCCTTAAAAGCACACCGTTGCGGAGCGCGGAGACTGACAGCCAGTGACGACGTTAGTTTAGCGTTAGTGGAGACGTGAGGCCCGTCGCACTTAAACAGAGCGAGGACAGCAAAAGCACGCACGAGAGAGACAGTCTAGTGACACGCTGCTAAACAGACACAGCTAATTACCTCCCACACAGGCTCTCGCTCTGCCGTTACCGCGCTCCGCTCTCTCTCACCACCCCTCCCTTCCTCCCTCGCTCGCCCGCCCGCTCGCTGTCTCGCTCCCAGGCTCAGCTGCCGCGCTCACTGTTGTGTATAATCTTCAGTCTGCGCTTGTCTCTGGCCTTCCCCTCCCCCATTCTCATTCGCCCTCTTTCGCTCGGTGCGGCTGGCTGATGCAGTATTAATGGCTTTCTGCACTCCTCACATTTCCTCCCCCCTCTCGCTTGCCCTCTCTCCCTCTCTCTCTTTTCCCTCTCCCACTCCATTCAGCGTTCCGTGCTCCGCAAGAGCCACAGACCGCCTCAAGTGCCATCGATTGAGCGCTGCCTGTTACAGCTTTCCCCGCTGTGTATGTGTGTGCGCGTCTGACAGGCACGGTCTATGGTCTTTGTGTGTGTGTGTGTGTGTGTAGCCCATTGTGTTTCTGGGCGAGCAAAGGCCTTGAGAATCTTTGTGTAATTTTGTCTAATTATCTGAATGCGTGTCTGCGCAGGGGCGAGTACTTCACAAGGTGTATATGCGCATACTTTTATGTGTCTTCCGTTTGGTGTTTCTAACTTTGTGCATGTGTTCTGACACATTCAGCCTTGGCGCTCACCTATACACTGCAAGTTCGCAGTGTAAACTCTTCTTTTTAGTATGCTTTTGATAAAGTCTAAAACATAAAATAAAACCGTAAAACGTTTTATGCGTGTTGGCCGTTCGTTTACACAACAACAGGTTTTTGGGCGCCTAAAAACTCAAAGTTTTGAAAACGGGTTTCAAAGTGCAAGTTTTTGAAAACGGTCTCCATGTAAACAACAAAAAAATTGAATCTCTGAAGATAATGACACCATGCACATGCTTATTACTTGTTCAGTCTATAGTGTTTCATTGCCATCTAATGGCCTGACAGCAGAATACAGCACTTTAGTCGTTTTCGTGGATCCGTGCGAATGGGGATCGTTTTGACAATGGTGTCGTCTGTACGCGGAAGTACTAAAAGGAAAAAGTTATCCGTTTTAAGCATATCGTTGTCGTGTAAATGTACCCATAGTATGCATTGAATAAAAAGGCTAAAACATAAAACAAAATGATTCTTTCCATTCTCTGAAGTAGCGCTAACTAGCCATCATAATGCTACCGTGAAAACCTTGACATTACAAGTTCGCACATACTTTGCACATCATTTCATCTGTTTGTAATATCCTACAAATAAAAAAGGCCGAAACATAAAATAAAAAAAAACTATTTTATTTCTTTTCACTGAAGTGGCATCAAAATAGCCGAAACGATGCTCGCATTAAAACCTTAACGCTGCAAGTTCAGACTTAGCGCATCATTTAATCTCTTCTTTTTAGTATGCTTTCAATAAAAAAGGTCAAAACATAAAAATAAAACCAGATTTTTTCCCATTCTCTAAAGTGGCACAAACTTGCCGCCACAATGTTAGGGTGAAAACCTTGACAATGTGAGTTTGCACCTACTTTATGCATCATTTCATCTATTTTTAGTATGCTATAAATAAAAAAAGCCAAATATAAAATAAAAACCTATTTGTCCTTTCTCCGAAGTAGTGCTCTTGCTCTTTTTTTCAGCTAATTAATCTCTTTCTCTCATTCCTTTTCTCAGACCTAGGAACTGGTTGCTGCTCTCGGACGTCCTCAAGCGCCTGAAGATGTCAGCCAGAACGTTTCGTGCCACGTTCACACACATCGAGGTAGTGACGATAGCCGAGGCGGAATTCTACAAGCAGGCGTCTCTGAGTCAGCTGTTCTCCTGTCCTGAAGAGCTCGAGGGATTCTTGCCAGACAGCAAGGAACTGTTGGATCTGGTGGAAATCAGCGCCGAACTGGTGGAGCTGCTGGGGTCATCGCTCGAATGCCTGGACAACCGCTGGGAGCCAGCATCCAGACTTCGCTCGTGAGCCTCTGCACATGCTCTCGACTCTCGGACAGACCCTTAGAGAGCCATGGAGAACTAGAAGCAGAGGAAAAGGATATTTGGATGCGGTTCTTGACATTTCAAGGAACTTCTGGACTGGTAGCCAAAGGCGAAATTCGGTCCCTGTGCAGCTGATCTTTCTCTTTGGCTATGAGAAGGATTTGGAACTTCTCGACATCTCATACTCCCTGCTCGCATACTAATTCTCCTGGTGACGATGCAAACCTGTACATAGTGTACATTCTGCAGAAATCGAAAGAGAACGGACCTGAGACTTGGAATACTATCTATGGCTAACTATGAGATATGAAGCCATTCTCGCAACAAGGATCTCTTTCGTTTAAAAGAGATGTTTTCTAAATAGGAATATAAGTATATATACGGTCACTGTATTTTATTTGTGTGTATTATATATAGATATAAATATATATATATATATATATATAAATAAATATATATATATGCGCTGCCTTTTTAGTCTTGTTCAGTCAGGTCTTTATTTTATAATTGGAGTTACGATGTTGTAAATACCTAATCTGCTTGGATCGGGGTTTTAATCGTGATGTCAACGTTAGAGGATTTACAGAGGCCGGAAGCCCCTTCGGTTTGTCAAGAGTTCATTAGCGCACTTCGTCAGCGATTTTTCTTGACTGGAGTAGACGTTTTTATAGTGTTGACCAGTAACCAGTGTGGGATTTTTTTTGGTCTCCCGTGTTAAACTCTAATCTACAAAGCTGTTTCGTACCCTGTACGCAAGCTGTTGCTTTGACTAAGTCACTTATTTATGAGTAGAAATTAAGATATTTTAATGTGGCTTTTCTTTGTAAAATATTAAAGTAAATGTAAAATACTAATCTGACGCTTTGTTAGGCAGAGACATGCTTGAACTTGTAAATAATGGGTTGACTATTTCAGTAACTTGTTTCTGAAGTGTTGTTGTTTTTTTTTTTTTTTTTTTTTGGAGAAGTGATCGGACTTTGTAATTACATACGCTATCATTTGTATTTATATTTTACCAAAAAAAGTTCCTTTAAATAAATGGCAATAAAAGATTGTGTACATCTTGTGGTTTTCTTATATTTTTAGTTAATATGACAATAATCTGCCATATTTACTTCCTGGTCTTATTGTGCCTGATTTATTAGCAGGGGCGTCAGACAGGGGGTAATAGTGGAACTGAGTAACAGGCCCTCGGCGAAGGGGGGGCCCACAAAGATATATATTGTGGTGTTGTGAGGGGCCCACCCTTTGGTTCTGTGACCAGGCCCCAACATTTGGTGCAACACCCCTGTTTATTAGTGCACATTATTTCAAAAATCATGGATAAAACTTTACTTCATTTAGTTTTATTCTGAAAAATGTCCCATTAGGGTTGGGAATGCCGTTTCATGTTGTTAGACTGAATTTAGCATGAGATTATAGGGCTGCTCCGATTAATTCATGCCCAAACAGATTATTAAACCTCCATGTTTAACACTATAATCAGGGATTAAGGCCTACATTCCATAGCAACGTTTCTGCCGTCAGATCAGCCCCATACAACTGGGAGAGAGAAGGCCACATCCTGAGCTGCTGGACAAAACAGGAAATCAAGAGTTGCCGGAAATTAGAGGCCTCAGTCAGGAGTGAGGGAGGCTTTTGTTGGTCTGATATGATGATATGATATGATGTGCTTGGTTAACGTTCCTTAATTTTAATGCACTTGTCACACTTTTCTTTATTACTAACCCCTGTAAACTTGAATCTCCTGCTTGTTTTTAAAGGAATGTTTTTCCAAAAGAAGAGGAGGCAAGTCAGGCTCAAACTAGTCAAATGACTAGTACAACATAAGTAGAGATGTATATTCACAAGCCTTTAAGTCTCCGCTCAGCAGCCTACTAAACTTACCAATCAAAATGGATATTCAAATGACTTTGAGTTTGAGCCCTAAACCCTCGCGATCGTATGACTACGCCATAGTAGACTGTAAAAAATAGGCATATGTGCATATCTCGCGAGCACCCTTCTGAAACCTAAAATGACACTCTCCTCCTCTACATCTCCTGGACTTACTGAACACGCGAAAGCGACGGCCATTACAAGTCAACAAGACCACTAGGGCATTTGAAGTGTGCCATTTGGGCCTTGGCTGAAGACGGTTACATGAAATCGGCCTTTTCCTGTATAACCAAATCAAGCCAATCAGCTTTCAGAACGTCATCAAGTGTGCTTTTGGACAGCAGGTGAAGAAAAAAGAAGTGTGGACAATATTGTTCGATGAAATCCAAATTAATGAAGCATCATCTTCGCTGTCGTAGGTAGCCTACATGTTAGGTGGAATGGGGCTCTAAGTGTATATGTTTATATCATGGCCATATACATGATGCGCGCAATTTATTCCATTGGTTTGAATTGTGTGTTGGTGACCTGAGCGATTATCAAGATCATTCTAAAATGTCAGGGGTAACATTACCATCCGCGGAAATCATTATAATTATCGACAAATATATATTAAAAAAATCAATCGTGTTGGGTTGCTTATTTGATCAATATTCGTTCAGCCTCCATAGCCAAAATGTATAATGCTGTCATTTACTCCCTTGTGTAGCTCTCAAACCTAAACGCTGTTTCTTCTGTGGGCCAGAAAATATTTTTTAAAGAATCTTGACAAATGTTTCAGTAATTTCCTCATATTCACAAACTAATATGGTTATAAATCAACTTCAAAATGGGGACTAATACTATGAACTCTCATTGTATGACAGATAATTAAGACGCTAGATAATTAAAAAAATCTTTTGTTTTCCAAAAACATGAGTGAATTTTTTTCTTTCTTTTTTTTCTTGCTTGGATGAATTATTGTTGTGAGGTAGAGGATGGTAATGGAATGGTCGGTCTATTTTCGGATGGGATTGTTCAACTGGTTGAACTGAAGAGGTGATAATTACTCCAGTTAATTACACACAGAGGACTTTATTTTTACTTTCCGCGCTTTTAAGTGGTCACGATCATTTTTTACACAATCTGATCAAGCGATTAATAACATGGTCAACATGTTTACACTGGATCTGTTTATTTGTCGTGGTTAAGGAGCTGGATAGGCTAACACACTAAGCCAATGCAATGTGCAGTACTTTAATGGGGTAGTGACAATCAGTAATATTTACGTAGGCTATTAAAAACAACAAAACCTAATATATGATCATCATCACACAAAAAAAAACCTGGTTGGCGCTGGAGTAATAGACTGTTAAAAAACTGCTTGTAAATAAACACGAAAATAGAAATGACTGTACATGCAGTGACTTATTGGCGATTTCTAGCTCTCTGGGTTGTCAAATGTAGCTCAAATGTTGCGTATAACATAATTTGAGGACTGCGGACAGAGCCACATACGGCCGAGCGCAATGGAAGCTGGACCGCAGGAAAGAAATGTGGCCATCAAATTAAAAAACAATTAAATTACATTAGGCTTGGTAATTACACCCCCCCACCCCCTTCCCCGGGCTCCGTGTTACGACGGTTAATCCGCTCTTTATCTATTAGTCAGAGCTGTGACATTGACGGAACTCGACTATCAGAGCGCGAGGAGAGAGACAGATGCGTCTTCCTCACTCACACACCTCGTCAACACTGACGACGACTGACTAGATACTTGCTTATTTCTTTTTTCGGATAAAATTATTTTATTCACAAATATTGTGTTTGAATTGTTATGAGTTTAATAGCAATTATGTTATAGATTTTATTTTATTGGTTTTTTTAATATATTTTATTTTAATATATTTAGTCTGAATTTGAATTGTGCGTTATTGTGGTGACAACAAACCTCAGATAGTTAATATAAAATAGGATAGCCTATATTAAAAATATCGACTATTTTACTTTAGTTTATATCGCTCAGCAAGATTCTTCAAAATGTTGATCTGCCATGATACTAGTAAACTTGAAAGAGAAAACTGACCGTAGTTTACGCTGTTGCCGCTTGTGGAAACAGCGTGTAGGCTACTTGTGTTTTGACGTAACCATAACATGTAATCCATCGGGTTTTAATAATAAAACATGAGAACATTTAATTTACAATTCAGACAGCAATTAAATATTTTTTTTTTATTCCTTGTAAAATGTTACACCGGTGGATTTCTAATCAATTAAATAGGCTACATAGGTTTTGCATTTTTAAAGTCATCTTGAGGCCCCGGCCCCCTGGTTGAGAACCACTGGTCGATCTGGTCCAGAGAAATCCGTGTCGCCGTTCCCATTTATGAACATGATGGCTCATCTCTCATGGCCTCATTGGATAGTAGTCCACTGGAATGCACACTTCAGAATCTCAATTTAAGTCATCTGGGTATGTTCACCTGTTGTTTTATAGGCTACGTACAACTCATTAATATAACTATATGTAGGCTATACTATACCGTAGAAAAGTAGGCACATTCAGTGCAATGTAAACGATGTCTGTCAGCCTCAAGCAGAGAGCTGGGAAGGGTGTGTTTAAATCCAGGGGCAGACTGGGCATCCACTTTATTGCAGCTGTCGGAAGGTTTTGTGTGTGTGTGTTCCAAGGGTCAATGCTGTGCCCATCTCTGAGAGGGGTTTGGCGTGGACACGCACATTTCTGGTTTGAGGGCAGGCAGGAAAAACGCTCTCTGGCGGATTAGGTAACCTCTACACTAATTAATTCTGCGAAGGGCCTTTCAGAGCGCCGCATGCAGCTCTCAGAGTGAGAGAGAGAGAGAGAGAGAGGGAGCGTGCGAGCGAGAGAGCGAGCGAGGGAGGCAGGCTGAAAGGATTGCATTATTCTGCGCTGCGAAAGGAAATCAGAGAGCGCCGGTCTCTCGGGGCCTCGGCGGCGCGCTCTAATAGCTCAGCGCGATCTCTGCTAGGATATTGCTGCCCTCGAGTGTGTGTGCGTGCCAGCAAGTGGGGGCTGGTGAGTGTGTATGGCGATATTTTTAGGGAATACACAAAGGATACGCATATGAGGATAAAAGAATACGCATAGAATGAGATACGGTTGACATTTTTGGATGTGGTTTGTAGTGTGAGAAGGGCTGGGAATCGGAATTGGAGAAAATATACTGGAAACAAATGATTTTCATGGCATTCGTTTCTGTTAACGGCTCTTGGACGCCTACCTTTTCCCCCAGCGGTTATTCACAGCGCAAAGGCAAATAAAATGTTTTAGCTCTCAGTCTGAATTGAGTTTGATAAGAGAAAGACAATAAATGGCCAATACACCTTACTATTGCATTATCCTCGCTACGCGACCAGTGATGTCCAATTTACCAACAAACGACTTTTATGAACCTTTTCTTTTTAGGATTCAGGAATCCTATCACTTGTCAAACTCGAAACCAAAACTATGCATAAAAAAAAACAGCTGAATAGCAAAAATATTGACTGATAAACAATATAGTCCTGGCCTAAACTCACACCATTGGTTCATCTGTTGTTGTGTCAGGCTGGTCAGTTGCATGTCAATGAAATTTTCGATCGTGTAGGAGTTGCGCTCTCCGGTAGGTTACTGTGATCTTGCCATCTGTCTGTGCAGTCAGATGCTGGCAGCAGCCGTGGCTTGAAGGCGTGAGCAGTGGCGAGCTGGAACAAGGACGTGGGCACACGGCCAAAGCGAGCGAGAGAGAGAGGGACAGAGAGAAAGAGAACACACGCTATTCGAGTCTCAGGTTGCAGGAAACTCTGCGCGCTGCGACGCCTCCAACAGCAGTTATAAATCAGACCTAGCCACAAACACACACCCTGCAAGATCCACCTGTACGTCATTATAGATCACTCACAACAATTTTCTTACACATGTGGATAGAGACATTCACTGCGTTAATATGAGCTCTTAAATGGAGGAAGCATGAATATCCTTGGATATTGACATAGCTTATGTCCTGTGCTGATCTACTTCTTGTTGAAACAGGAAGTTTAGGCGGGCACATTGAAAGGCTCATTACTATTTCCTTTGAATATAAACAGTAGACATAAGTTACATTACAGCCATGAAGCATGATTTATTATTTTATTATATATAAATATGTAATATGGGGAGGGACATTCTCATTCAAGACATCGCTTGATTGGATAAAAAGATCTGTAGTGCATTATGATGTCATCAATATTTTTTCCTAATTTTCCAGGAAGTGAAAGACTGTAAATTATAAATGTGTGTATACCTGATTTTAAATACCTTGAGCCAATGAATCGTTTACAATAAGACCAAGAACATGCTTTAAAAACTATTTTAAAAAGTTGATTTTGATTACAGTCAGATGTTTTTTGGACTGCACAGTCCAAGCACATTTGGCTATCTACAAATCTGAGCCCACGCTCCAATTTCATGCTCTTGCGCATGCACACGCCATCTAATTACTCCACTGGAATGTTACCCGACCTTTCTCGGCTGCGTCGGTTTAAAAAAATTTGTGTCGTCCTTTCATTCATCCCACGAGGGAGAGAAAATCTTGTTTCTGTTTTTGCCCATGCAGTTTTATTCTCGCTCCCCAAGCGGTTTGTGTGTGCACAGGCGCGTTTACGATTAGTATGTGTGTGAATGTGCGTCAGGGGCAGCAACCTTGAGACCGCGTCTATAAACACGGTCATGTGGGCCGCCTGAAGAAGCCACTGGCGCAATCTCAGCTGCTCTCAGATGAATACAAGCCAGAAGGAGGGGGAGAGGTAGCAGATGTGTATTCCGCCGTCCTCTTGCTATCACAACAACCTCTCATCTCTCCGGCCTTGCTCGCCTTGTATTGCTACGTTAGAGTGTAAAGAGAAAGTTGTTGTGTTCAAACCATGAAGAAATTCCATGAACACTATAGAGACCAGAATATCAGATAGATTTGGAGGTGGGCACTTTTGACTTAGATCAGTAAGCAAACACCTAGCAACATCCTAGAAACCATTCAAAACACCATAACAACCACCCTAGATACAATGCCCTAGAAACTATTAAGAACACATTTTTTATACACATATCAAAAGAAACCACCCAAAACACATTAGGAACCACATAGCAATGCCCCATAAACCATTCAGAACATCATAACAACCACTTGGCAACATTCTAGAAAACCACCTACTAATGCCCTAGAAACTATTTAGACCAGCCAAACAACAACCTTGCTACAACCCCCCACCCGAATACACCAGGAACCATCTAGCAATATAAACCATCTAGAATGTCATAACCACTTGGTAACATTATACCACCCAGAACCACATGGCAATGCCCTATAACCATTCAGAACATCATAACAATCACCTAGAAACATTCCAGAACACCCTAACAACCACCTGGCAACACCCAGGAAACCATTCAGAACATCATAACAACCACCTAGCAACAACACAGAAACCTCCCAAAACACCCTAACAATCAGGTTAGCAAAACCCTTAAAACATCCCAGAACACACTAGAAACCACTTAGCAACGCCCTAGAAACCGTTCAGAACATCCTAACAACCACCAACTACTAACTCTGTAGAAACACCACTCAAATTTTATTCAGCAACTGAGATTCTAAATCTAAAGGGTTCCATTTCGAGAGCGGTCACTTCGACATTGCGTAGCCCAGCTACGCTGTGGAAACTCTTCCCCTTCATAGAAATCCTGTAACCTTATAGGATAACGGCAGTGAATTAACTGGCCAATTGTCAATTATACTGACGAGCCTTTGGGCAGTATAAAATGCAGAGGGGCGACAATGACACCAGAATCTTTTCCATCGTCGAAGACGCACCTAAAGAAACTTCTTGACTTCTTCACTGCATCCGATGACTACTTTCTTCAGGATTTGGAATCCAAATCCGGGCTCCATCGACCCGCTGGACACACACGAGCACTGCTCGTCTCTCTGGGCCTGGTCCACGCTGAGGCTGCCTTCTTGGAGTCCAGCGGTACGCACTGCGCTGACTTGGTGGTGTGCGTTTTGAGATCTAGAAGCAATATTGCTTGTGGCATTACGGGGTCGAAGCCGATCTTTAATCTGGTGGTCTAGAAACTTTCAAGTGCTCCAAAGAACCATTTAAGAACCTTTATTTTTAAGAGCACTGGACAGTTCTTCATGCTTAATAGTCATTGCAGTGCTTTTAAACATTCTGAACACTATCATCCCCAACACCCTAATCCCAGCTTTAACCCAACAGCCTCAGGGCTGCTATCCACGAGAAAAGATGAATAAAAGCTCTCTTTGTTTAAATGCTGAACGCAGGCTGACCTGTCAGGGCCTCTGGGTTCCAAAAAGCTCCATCGTGTTTAGCTCTCTGTGGGGTGTTCCCTTACTCTAAGGAAGGATTTAAGACCTGAATGAACATTTGAAATAACACTTTTTCTTTACATTTAAACTTTTTAGGCCCAGGTCCATTGTTCCAAACTCTTTATCCGCATCATCAACCTTAGAGGGCCATTTCTGGAAAGATGTTTCATCTAACTCCAGTGCTTTTCCAGAGGTTTACGCAGGATCATAGGCGGACCTGATGCATTATCGTTTGAAGCTTCAAAAACACAGAACCCGGGGCGTTTGTGGGGCATCCATAGCTTCAAAACACGTGGCAGATGTTATAGGTCCAGCTGTTAGAAAGATTCCCTCAATTCATAGACCATTTTTCTGCTTTCCTGCGTTTCTCTCTCTCACTCTGTGCTCCCAGGAGACTATTTTTCTTGGTCTTGCCCGAGCAGTGCAGCCTGACTGGGGCCCTGTGCGCACACACATTCATCACTCCACCCCTACCCCAGCAGGCAAACACACCGTTCTGCGGCTGCAGAGTCAACAGCACAAGGTTTCTCCCTGCTGTGTGTATGCCTCAATGTGGAGTTCAGGTTTTTCAATGAGGGATGGTTACCAAGTGTGTATTCAAACCATGCAAGTGTGCAGATCAGCAGCAAATGTGCATGGTCTGATTTGATTTGAATTAGGAGATAAATTATTGGTAACGCATTAAAATTTCTTTCGTTAATAAAAAAATATCTCTACATGACATGCCTACACTCTTAAAAATAAAGGATCTTTATTGATGGTTCCATGAGGAACCTTTATCATACATAGAACCTTTCCATTGCACAAAAGGTTCTTTATAGTGAAGAAAGGTTCTCTGGATTATTAAAATGTTATTCAGACTAAGAAAAGAAAATGAAAATGGTTATTTTAAAGAACTGTACACTAAAAGCTTCTTTGAGGAACCAATAATGGTTCTTCTATGGCAAAACCTGTATTCTTGAGGGTGTGTTCACACTTGGCATGTTTGGTTGGATTAAAATGAACCCTGGTGCGATTGCTCTGTTAGTGCGGTTCATTTGAATAAGTGTGAACGCTGCCATCTGAACCCTGTTGCGCATCAAACAGGCGGATCGAGACCGCTGAAAAGATGGGTCTCGGTCCACTTCCAAACAAACTCTGGACCAAAGACAGGTAAACAAACAAAAAACGTGAAATTATTTCTCAAGATATGACCCTAAAAAGGACAGAATGCTCAAGCATACCTGTTTTTTCTCATACCTGTCATAGTCGCGATGTTGCCCATCACAGTTCGGAACTGGGTCTCCTCGCAGCAGATCTTCGTTTGTGTGTGTGATGCAGGGATTTCTACCACTGTTTTGACTCCTTTACACATTTTATAAGCTCTTCACAACTTCTCAGTTGTTCAAAATACGTATATATGTAGATAAAATATGTAGGCTACGCACATACAAGCGCATTTAGCCCAGCACACAGCATTGTTTTGGATGTTCGGTAAGTTCCTTTGTGAAATATACGTAATAAAAGCCGACCAATCAGGTTGTGAACATATCCCTATTCCTTAAGGTTCGGTATCTTTAGATTCGTTGTTAAAATGCAAATGTGAACGCTAAGCGGACCTAAATGTTTTTGGGGGTTTTGGGTGCGGACCAAACAAACAAAAAATCTTTTTACCTTGACATGGCGTTTCAAAAATGCAGCGTTCATGCACAAAATGCTAAAAAAACAGCAAACCGTGGTGCAACATTCAGAGTAGTCACCCTAGTCCCTTTTAACATGTTTTTTTTTTTTTCAAAGCCATGCAACGAAATGCAAAAACATGTTGAGTGTAAAATGGCCGTAAGGTCTGCAAAAATGCTGTTTTTGCGCTCTGAATACATGTGATTTCGGACACAATGTAAATTGTAGTTTCACACTGCTGAAATGCAGTATTGACCAATCAGAAGCCAATATTAATATTTGTTTTATTCAACTAGACCGAAATATTACAACACTTTGATTCATAGATATTCATATTTGAATGTATCAAGTACTGATGGGTTCAGATTGATAGTGTTTGTTAATGGCATGTCATTAGAACCTGTCACCACAATATTTCACAGGGCAGCCAGTGTTCTGTATCCAGTGACACCTGGTTAATAACTGAGGCCCATTAATTGTTAATTGCCTTGACATTGTGTGCACAAAACTGGTACCAGAGCTTTTCCCAACCGTTTCGAAATCCCTGACGCCTCTAGCCCACAGCATGTTTGCGTTACAGGCTGCTTGAGCGGCGAGAGCAAAGAGAAGAAGAAAAGCGCTCAGGGGGATGAAGAGGAGGAGGAAGAGAAGGAGGGGCGGACTGTGTGCTTGGCAGTAAATTCGAGCACTGACATGAATTTTGTGAGGGGCCGGTCCCTCTGGAAACTCCCCTGTGACGGCATTAGAGGCCTCTCGGTGTTATTGCACACACACACACACACACACACACACACACACACACACACACACACACACACACACACACACACACACACACACACACACACACGCACACGCATCTTCATGCGCCTCTAAAAATCTGCATGTTTCTCAAAACCCATAAACAATAAGAGTCTACTTGACTGAGCCTGTGTCTTTCTGACCTCTAATGAGACCTAAGATCTAACCATTTCTAAAGTCTTTTACAAAAAAAAAAAAAAAAAATGATTTCACTATGATGCAGTTATAGTATCAAATAGTAAACCCATGGTAGGCTACTTTATATACTATCTACTCCACAGTAAGATAAAGAATATCATAGTATTACCATAGTAAATGTCAAAAAATATGTAACATATGTCTATTTATATTTATACATACAACCTCTCTAAATGTTTGAGGTCAGTTAAAAAAAAAACTTTTATTCTGCATGGAAAGGACACATTACTTTTGTTCAAAACTGACAGTATGCATTTACAGTGACTCATTTATATTTCAAACAAATGCTGTTCCTTTGAACTTTCTATTCATCTGAGAAACATTTATCAAAAATATTAAGCAGCACAACTGTTTTTCTGAAGGATCGTGATTCATGACACTTAGGGATCATGTTAAAATACAAAAAAAAAATAACAATTATTTTAAATGTCAATAACATTTCACAATATTACGTCTTTCTTTTATGAAAATACATGCAGCCTTGATGAGCATAAGAGACTTCTTTCAAAACATTTTAAAAATAAAAGTTGTTTTTATAGCTATTGTAATAAATAAATGTATAAATAACATGGTTTTACCATGGTATTAACGCATACCAAAAAGTATTAGTATGCTATGTAATATTTGTTTGTTTGTTTGTTTTGTTGTTTTTGTATTCTTAGAAGTAGCCAATCTTGGAGCTAGATATGTAGGCCTACACGAGAATCGTCGACTTGTCAGCCATCTTGGAACGGTCAACATTTCAGATGCTGTCTCACTCACAATAAAATCAATGAGTTTTCCAAGATGCCACATCAATGACCAATGCGCAGCCTCTGGTTGTAAAAAAAAAATGCCGATATTATTTTTTTTGTTTGTTTTTTATAACTATGGTGACTTAGTGTAGAATTAGCTAACGACTTAATCTTGTCTTTCATCTGCTGAAGTATTGCAAATATAAATATTCACACCTGTGTATATAAGCTACCTACGATTGCAGCCGCAGTCAATTTGCTCTCAAGTGTTTGTTGTTGTTGTTGTTGACGACCGTTCAAATATGGCTTACCTACAGCGACCTATAGAAATAGCCTCTAACGGCCCCGGGGCATCATGCCCTGGACTACCATGTAAATACCATTATATATCAATGTTTGTAAGGAAAACTGTGGTCACTGACAGCCCCAAAACATGGTAATGCTGTGGTACATGTTCAAAAACGAGTAAACAAAGTAGCTCATACTATCGTGATTTTAAAGTAAAAAAAATAAAAAATAATATATATATATATATATATATATATATATATATATATATATATATTTATATTTACTTTAAAATCACGATAGTATGAGCTACAGAGTTGTTGAACGGGTTCTAGTTTGATTCTGTTCTAGAGCGCGCACATGAGTTGATTGCAGTTTGTCGCTCTGGTTTGCTGTGTGGTTTAACGAGCGCAACGTGTCGTTAAAGCACCGGTTTACGAGGCTCCTTTATCGTCCCACTCACACGCATATACGCGAGCGGCACACAGACTGCAGAACCCCTAAAGACTCAGATTTAATGCTTCCTGCCCGGGCTGATCTCACTCCCACCGCCAGCTGCTGCTTTCAATTTCCCCCTCACGCTCTCTCTCTACTTTCTTCAGCGCTTTAACTCGCCGCTGCCTTTGGCGACCAAATGTTTTCAAACCTGAGATGAGAATACAGCACGTAGGCTACACCTCAGATACATGTGTATCTAACGCTACTTGAGAGACACATAGAGTAGTAGAAAAGTGCTAATGTCCAAAAATATGAAAAATTGTCTTTAATTCATGGGGATAATGTGGTAGGCCAACTTTTTAAACTTTGTTATAGACCTATGATGGTTCAGAATGGTTTAAAATTCATAGTACCATGTTATTTATTTCAAACTACGTCAAAGAAAGAAATGAAAATTTACGACGTTTCAAAGAAATTCAATGTAGCCAATCCATCCTGCTAATGTTATCTATTACCCATAGCTTACCATAGGCTACTGGTATTTCAGACATGTACCATAGTATATTTCAAAGTACCCTGATTTTACCACCACAGTATTTTTATAGGATATGAAAGTACCATAGTATATCAAAGCACCAACATTTTTTATTTTCCATGAATTTTACATTTGCGAAAAAATTATTTTATATTAAAATTCACCTGATATTTACAGTTTTTTATGACAATGAAAACCCTGATAAGACTATTGCAAACCCAAACCATAAAATAAAATATAACTTTTTATAATTATATAGGCTATATATATATATATATATATATATATATGGTGTGTGTGTGTGTTGATTAATGTTAACTTTATTAAAATACATATTATTATACATATATATTATATTAATACAAAAGTATAATTAAAACCTTTTTTTTTCTTTTGAAGATGTCCCCAAAATGAGCTTTTCACATTTAGCTAAATTTTGGTAACATTTTTCAACATTTATAGAAGTAATAATTTATATAGCTCTCTATCTGTCTGCCACACTCACACACACAAACATACGTTAATCCGTTTGTCACGGTGAGCGTGCTTCCTGAGAGCTGAAAAATTATTCCTCTCCTTTTCCCTGCACGATGCTCCACGCACGACACTGTGTGTGTGTGTGTGAGGGGAAACAGACAGGCAAGCAGCTGCAAATGTTAAATTGTATCCAATTACTGCCCGCACGGCGATACGAGGGGAATAATTCTTTCCGTATGACAGCGCGATTCGATTATTCCGCACACGAGAGACGCTCCTTATAACTGCGTGAAAAACGTCCCCTGCACGCTCACGCTGAAACACACAAGCAGCCCGTGTGCGTGTAATGATGCGTGCCGTGTACTAGTGTTACACTCTTGATTGACAGGGAGGAAGAACTCATTATGGTCCGATGCTTTGAAACACGACGGCCTACGTCAGACGTGTCTCTAAAGGTCGGTGACCTCTGACCTCCACCTATTTCAACACAATTAGACCTTCCAATAACTGTGTAAGTTTTTGAAACGCCTCAGGGTTGAGGAATTTTAAAGGAATGGCTCTCGGGTGTCATCGGAACATTATATTCAAACACATCGGTCACAAAGTAGGTGATGACATCACTGACTTCATGAATATGCACAAGCACAAATGACATAATAGCATCTTAAATTGATTGATTGATTGATGCCTTTATTCATCCCCACAGGGGAAATTCAGATGTCCAGCAGCATATAGTGTGTGTAGACTACCAACAAGCATTCTCACCGCAATACACTCATAAAAACACAGATGATAACAGTTAAAAAGTAAAAAAAAAAATCTACTATCATTAGTAGTAAATAATAATAATGCACTTCACCCAGATCCATTATACAGTCTTATCAAAATATCTTTATTTGGGTATTCTTTATTTGCGAGTTAAATTTGGACCTGTTCATGCAAAGCGATCATATGACTACAGAAGACTTGGAATATAGTGCACGAGTCATATGAACCACCTTTATGATGTTTTAGTTTACCATTTTTGAGCAGCTCAGACATTCTGCTAAACAACTTTTGTGTCACACAGAAGCTAGTAGGTCATATGGGTTGAAACCATATGAGGGTGAATAAATGAGTATTCATTTTTGGATCAACCTTTTAAGATTTAAATTGAGTTTATATGCTATTTTAAGAAACAAATAGTTTATACTGTTATTGAAATTAGTATGTAAAATTAATATTTGATCAGATTAAATCTTTACAAAAAACCATCACAAAAACTACTGTGGTGGTGATGTATCAGATGGTAACGCCATGGTACTTTCAAACTTACCATGGTACTGAAATTCATGTACCATGGTATTTACCAGTGATATTTTAGTATTATTTATTTGCTATTATAGGTATTATAAATATTTTGAAATAACTTTTAATTGTATCTTTGAAGTTTTAGGACTTTTTCCATTTTGTCAAAAAAAAATTTTTTTCTAAATATTTATTTTGCTTTAGCTTATTTTTAGTCAAATTTGGGTAATTTTAGCACTTTAATTTAAACTTATATCAGTTATTGGCAAGATGGCAACATTTCTAATTTAGTTTTTCATCTGTTTCAGCTTTATTTCAGTTTCGAAACCAAATTTTTAATAGTTTTAGTTAACAATAACAACACTGGTATTTACGTGGTGTTCCATAGTACTACCAATAATACCATGGTACCATGTAAAAGAAAAAAAAGATGTTGACTATATACCATATATAACACTAATTCATAAGTGTTTTTTTTTTTTTTTACAAAATATTACAGATTTAGAGACATTATGCATGTCTTTTTCTAAAAAGTACTATGGTACAGCCATTTTTTTTAGGGTGGGGGGGCATGTAACATGATAGTACTTTATTGAGCATTGTTGAGTACCATGTAAATACCATAGCAGAATTTACAAAAAAACATGGTATTTATACAGTAGATAAAAAAAAAATAGGGATTACCAGAGTGCCTTACCAAAAGTCCATCATATTACATTCATCACAAAAAAGTACTGTTCTTGCAATAATACTATAGCACTACCATGGTACATGTCCCAAAATATATTTTTAGTAAGTGCATGTTTTTTTGATAACATGGTGCTTTATTGGAGGTAAATCTGTAATATTTTGTAAATACCATGGTATATAAACACAGTAATCATACAGAACCATGGTATATCTCAAAATATAATGTTTTAATGCTTATAAAACAGAACACATGGTAATACTGTGGTCATTATCCAAAAACATGGTTTTACCATGGTACATTTCCACAAAATTGGTATTAACATGGTAGTAACATGGTACAATTGAATTCCAAAGAGCTACTGGATTACCATAGCACATGTGCAAAAAACCATGGTATTACTATAATGCATATCCAAAAATGACCATATGTAAGGGTATATAATACAGAAATTACCAAAAATCTTCAGTCACTCAGACAATCTTCCCTCTTTGTAGAGGTCTTGACGTTAAGAGGAGGATGCCATCACCTGACGTGTCATCTGGCCGAGACATCTGAACGACGGACCCGAATCGCACCTGCTCTGCTCACGGCCTGCTCTCCTTCACTGAGAATAGATGAAGCACTGAGACCACGCTGCAGGCAGGCGGTGGAAACGCGTTCACAAGGTCATCCGTCACGATGTGACAACGGCGGAGCAGCTTTGGACAAATGAGAGCGGGGAGAAAGATGGAGGGATAATCTCAAGGACATCAGAGCTCCTGGACGAGGATGGAGGCAAGAAAGGAGAAGGTTAAAGGGCTGGGGGTGGGAGTTCAGCCAAGCAGACAGTGAAGGTGGGCTGTCAACTCCCATTATCTATTCAGACTCTAATGTCTAATATTAAAAACCCGGAGAGAGCGAGGTTAGACGAGGAAAGACGAGCGAGCCACAGGCGCTTCACCTTGCCTTGTTCCCCTGCGCACACACATGCGCGGCAGTTTTTTTATGTGATGTAGTGGTTGCCACAGTGGCAGCAGACACCTTGACAACCAGGCGGCCCTCACAGCTGCCGTCTGACTGGCAGCCACTTAGAGACTGCATGAGAGAGAGTGTGTGTGTGTGTGCGTGTGACAGCAAGCCCTTAAACCTGTTGCACACTAGCCTGTGCAGAAATCTTCTGCTGGAATTTGTGTCAGTTACAGCTGACATAATTCATCCAAGTATGTTGAGGTGCGTTCTAGGCACTTCTTGCGCTACTCTGGCCTTCACCGAAGTGGGCGATATCTCCGACAAACGACAAGCTGCAGACTGTAAGTCATTCATTTTCTATGTAGAGTACTATTGGAGCTGCATGGAGTTCTAACCATATGCGTATGCGGAAATTTCGGATTCGATTAGAGCTTGGATGCGTAAAAATATTTGTACTTCTCCGGCTACACTGTATGCGTCCGCATGACCGGATGTGGTGTATTCTAATCAAAACGAGTGTGTGGCGAGAATTACTGGTATTTTTCCACTTAAATGTTATTCTTTAAATGCTATTTTTGTAAAATGTTGTTTATGGATAATTATTTAATAAATAATTATTTTATTTAATTAATTACATTGTTAATCCCTAGGTTAACCAAGTTTTTCTTTCAGGCATATTTGGGTTTGTTTAGTGTGGATATAAAAATACATTTCAAGTTTGGTGTGACTGCCACTAGGGGGCGAAATGCGACAATCGCATGCGAATGTCGGAGATACTGGAAAGGGAGCTATAAAGTTACTTTAAAATTCAAGCCAGATAGATTTGTTATTATTTGGGTAGCTGCTTGGGTATTTGGGTATTGTTTTTTTCGCTCCTTTTATGCTTCCGCTCCTCTGTGAGAGATACGAGACCTGAAGCTAGGTCTAACGTGACTTTACTTACAGATTGGCGTGAAATCGTGCACTCACAACAACCACGCTGTTATCTTAAAAAGGCCAACCTCATGCTAAGGTTGCCTTCAAGTAAGCAAAACGATGCTTTGAAAACATCTGTTTCGCTGGAAGGGCAAGGGGGTAGCAACAGGACAACAGTACAGAGACTGACAGGTCTTATGGAAGGGCTAACGTTAATGTTATGAGAGTATTAAAATACGGGATATTTTACAGGAAAATACTAAAACGGGAAGACAGCGGGAAAAGAGCTCAAATATGTGAGAAACCTGGAAAAAACGGAAGGGTTGACATCTTTTTTCTTTTCTTTCTCCCAACTCTGCTTCTTCTCCTCGTTCGACTTGCTGTATGTTTACATTCGCGAGGCCATCAACATGGCCGCCACGTCCCAGAATGCAACGCGGCACCCAAGCCCTATTAAGTGCATTTCCATCAAGTTGTTTGAGCGGATGACGGTAGTATTGGTAACCTAGTAACCAACAGTAAATAAAACACCATCAGCAGAAACAGCCGATTAATCACGTGGTTTTAATGTTCGCTACGTCAGAATTTATTGGCAAATGCGTTTCCACATTAACTCTTTTTCGCAAGTCAAAAACCACCTCAAGCTAGCGAAATAAGGGATTTTTATAGAAAATTTGCCACTTTCATCACTGCGATACTTTTAAATGCGCCTAAAAACAGGGTGAAACAGCTATTGACGTGGGAAAATTAATATGCGTAGCTAGAAGCGTCTACGTTCGCATAGAGTAGTGCATTTCATTCCTTTGTGTCGCAACAAAACAAAATATGAGTAACTAGATCACGACCATTAAAATTAATAGTAGGCTATTTGCTTTAAGCACCCTTTACAGAGTTTGTTTGGTTGACGGACACGTCATTTTAAATTGTAATGTACTAGTACTCTGTATTATTTCCGCAATATATTCTAAATTAAATTAAATAAAAATAAAATTTTATTTACAAATCATATTTGGGGATTTTTGATATAAATTGTATTCTTTATATTCAAAAACCTGTCCGCTGCATCAAAGCACTTTTTTTTGTTATTCTAACATGGCCCATGCTAATTTTATTTCATATTAATTTGATTTGTTACATGCTCACTTATATCATAATAGATGTCTCAATGTACACAACAAACACACTCACACATTGTCAAGGTGAGGTTAGCCGTGCATTTAAGTATGTGGTCTCATCACACACACTTCATTGCACTCTTAATTTACGCATGACATTTACACATGACGCCTCTACACTCACAGTCATTACCCTGAGAGCTTCAGTTCAAAAATGCTTGAGCCAGCAACCTCACACACACACACACACACTCAAGATTCGTTCAACTCCACACCAGAAAGAGATCACCGTGAGCACACTTTTATTGTATTTAAATCACAATGTAAAATAATATGTATTTTTTACATTGAAGGCCAAGTGTGCTGTGGTTGTATAAAATGGTTATTTATGCCGTTATTTTTTAAAAATTGTTTTTTGAGATCAAAATTATTTTAATAATACTAATACAATATAACAATAACAGATGCTTTGAAATATTTGAACTTCTGCGATTAAATCGTGTGTGACCATCTGACCAGATTTTATGTATTCTAATCAAAACATAATGTATTCTAATTAAACATATATATATATATATATATATATATATATATATATATATAAAATAAAAAAAGCATCTGTTTTAACTGTAATGCCATAGGTAATCAGTTCCCATCAATTCCCCAACCTAAAGATGAAGGCCAAATATTTAAGAAAAGAGTCATTCTGTTCACGTGAACACGCACATCTGTTCTTTAAGATGCCGAGCCAGTGTAAACGTGAAATGAGTCACACACACTCATTTACAGAGAACTGCAGAGAGGAAACAGTGATGTATGTCAGAGAAACAGAGAAAACATCGAGACAGAGATCTTTGTAAGTCTGTTGCCGTAGTGCTCTGAAAGTGTGTGTGTGTGGGCTGATACATCGCCAGCAGGCACAATCTAGCCTGTTTATCACACACACACACACGTTCTCTCTTTCTTTCACACACTCACACAGATGAGCCATTTTCAGTAATCAAGGCATCGAATAAGTCCTCACTTTTGAGCTCGGCTGCGACTTGCACGCACACACAAAATCCTGGCATGTGTCCCCAGCACATAAACAGCCATTAATCGTTGCTCACACTGCTGACATTTGGAAGAAAGGTCACACTTTCCTGTCTCTCTCTCAGTCTCCCTCCCTGTCGTTCCGCCCACCCTCTCTGAGAACCAGCAGACAGGCCGCGACTCCTGGTAATTTCCTGCCTCGCGCCCGTAATAGAGCGCTCACTGTGCGTCTACAGTCAGAGGAAACGGGGCGTTTAACGTGTTGCCAACCATGCTGCCTCTTACACGTCTCAACTAGTTTCCAGCGACGTCCACAATGTGAAAATGCTATGTGACGTGACACAATCACAAGCAATTAGAATATATATTTGATGTTTATTGTACAGTTATGAGGATCAGGATTCTGAACCAATCAGATTTCACAGTGGGCGGGACTACATAGTGTTACCCAGCATAATTAAAAACGATGATCAAATTAATCAAATGATCAAATAAATGTCCTGTTTCCTCAAGTTATTTTCTTCAATGACAACAACCGTTAGCGATGTGACAAAGCTGAGTAAAACTGAACTTTATGCAAATGAGCAGAGACGCAATGTGGCAACTACCGGTGATAGTGAAGATAATAATTGTGCTACGTAATCTGACAACCTGTAATATCTGACACCTTTTTTTCTAGTAAATCTAATAAGGTAATAAACTTTTTAAGCAAAATCAGATCGTTCAAATTTGCGTGGTTTCGCATGATTTGATATTCACTGAGAGTTGGTGATTTGAGGCAAGTGACAACAACCGTCAGCGATGTGACAGCTGGGCAGAACTGAACTTTTTGCAAATGAGCAGCAATGAGATGTGGCAACTACCAATGATTGGGAAGATAATGACTATAACGCATCAACGTGCAAGCTCATGTAAATACCATAAGGTTTTTTTTTTTGGTGAAGCAAATAATCTAATAAACTTTAACTCTTTCCCTGCCAGTGTTTTTTTTTCTCAACTTTCATGGCCCCTAGAATATTTTGTTGTATGAATACTTGAAAATAAAATATATCAAAAGACAGAGCAGAGCCTCTAATTTTAAACCACAACAGCAAAACAAAAAAACAACCCCCCCCCCCAAAAAAAAAAAACATCCAGATTGGATTCAGAACGTTAATCAAAACATAGACCAAGTAGTTCGAGTCCATCAACACCCCCAAAGCTTCACAGTCCTATAGATCTTATGTAGCCACGCCCCTTTTCAGCGCTGCGCTCGTTGTCTTTTGTCTTCCGGTCTGTATTTTCACAGCGATCCTGCGTATTTATAAATGAACGGCTCGTTTTAAAATCTTCCCTGTCTACTGACATTTGTTAAGACATCTGCTTTAAACATTACAATCCTCATGATAACTTTCGTTAACTTTACATTAAGTAAATCCACTTCAAAAGCTAATTACTCCTGGACAGCAATGCCATAGAAATATACAGAGCGACCGCGTAAACGGAAGTTCAAAGACAATATTCTAAAGATGGCGCCACCCTTGTTTCTCTGGCGCATAAGGTCTATAGCTTGTCCTGGGTCGACATTTTATTCAGTAGCTTTAGGCAGTTTTGATTTATATTCTGTTGAATGTTTAATGATCACATTAACTTACATATGCTTAAGCAATGCTTCTATCGCTTGTTTCTGCTGCTTCGTTTGTTTTTGGATCCAGAGATTCAGTACTCTTTTGGAAAATACGTAATAGCACTCTCTACCGTATAACAGTGAAAACATGGATTGCCGGAAAGTTCTGTCAATGGTGGGGAAGTTTTAGCCTGGCTCTGCCCTCCTACGTACTTCCACTCAATTTTCATTGAACTTCAGTACGTCGTCTGAGGTTTGCGGTATATTCGCGTGTTTTCTCCAAGGGGGTAATCCATCAGCCGGAAACTGAAGCCTCCCTGAGGGCCGCCATTGTAGCAGACCATCACCTGCTGTTAGCATTCCATTGACTCCCATTCATTTTGGCGTCACTTTGACAGCGAATAACTTTACATCTGATGCGTCCAAAGACTTCATTTGTCCATTATTTATTTCTAAAGAAACACGACAATGTATAAAAGGCTCCATTATTTTGTATCTTACGTTATGGCCCCGTAGAAGCCGTTTTTGTAAAAATAGGCTAACGATTGCGTCATAACCACGCGACTCTCCGTCTCACAGTAGAGAAATTACCGTATAGACAGGAGGAGAAGCTCGCAGGCAATCTTTTAATGTCTATGAGTCAATCAGAAGGAAATGGAGGCATAAAGTCAAGGGAGAAGCCCATAGATAGAGAGTGCATAAAAGCAACGGGACAAAATATTTCAACAACGTTTTTGAGGAATTGGAAATAATTAGGTGATTCAGATTTGTCTTGGGACAGCTACTAGAGGATTTACAACTGTCAGACAGGTTGCTCACGTCACATCTATGTCGTCAAGCTCAGTTTGAGCCTGCACAGTACGCTCAGCCATCAGGAAGTGAGTGCTTCTAATCGGCTTCACTTTTCTCCGTTGAAATCAAGGGGGTCGCTGTGTCCATTTCTTTTACTGTCTATGGTTTTCTCCGGACAATTTTTACCTGTCCAATAAGCGAACAGAGAGAGTGGCTGAGAACAATGATGTTGAGGTCGTGTGCTAGTTTAGTCACGACCAAACGTTAACGATTGGTTATGGCAGATCCAGAGTGGCTCTGGGCAGATCCAATAGTTTTAAACTTCAACAGAGTACCCACCTTCAAGGAAGTTAACGCTTGTCAATGGGGAGTGGCCAGACTCTCTGTACAAAATGAAATGTACTAGAGTCTGGTAGGACCAGGCCAGGGAAGTGTTGTCATAAATTATGGAAAATTCAGTCAATGGCAGTTAAGAAAAAAACGTTTGGTGTGCATATATTTTTTTTGCATTATTTTGCTCTGCATTTAAAGAGTTGTACGTATATTCTTCTTTTTGGTGTGCGAGTCTGCTCTGATTTCAAAACCGTAAAACAAATAGGCAATCTCAAAATTGCGCGTTGACATGGCTTTCTAGGATTTTTCACGATGAGACAGTTTTTATCAGTGTTTCGTTGTATGTGAAAATGCATTTGCTAACAGTAATTTGCAGTATAAAAGCAACTCAACGTCGTTTTTTTTTTTTGGTGATTTCATGCAACATGAGAGACAACTTTTGGTGATGCGACAAAATGTAAATTTTGCAAAGCTATACCATTTTGCAAATGTGCAGTGGAGATAACATGATCCCTTGCATGATACAGTTAGATACAGTGGTCAAGCAGGAACTTCTGCTAGCAGTCAGTAAAGCGACTTGGCGACCACAATTACACTGCAAGCGAAGGCTGCAACAAAACCATATTACTGACACACGCAACATTCCGACGCATTTAGACTGTTTAGGACGTGGTGCAATTCTCAAACCACAGAGAGAAATCATAACTTTGTTGCTTCGGTGCATTTTTGTGGTGGACAAGCCTGGTCAGTTTGTAGGACACGCGCTGCGACCACTTGTGAATGAACCTTGTTGTTTCTCGTTCTCGGCTGCAATCTTCCGCCCCTCGTGATTTTTGTCAGTCTGTTAGTGGAACAATAGCAGCGTTTCATAGTGAGATCAACCAGCACACACTCCGGCCGTCAGAGGGAAGAGTCGACGGGGACTCTAGTAACAGAGCAACAAATGATGAGGATTACAGACAGAGACACGCATTATACTGCTGCCCCCTCCGAACCTGTCTCTCTCTCTCCGTGCTCATTCCACATAATCTGATTCCATATCCTCGCTGCTAGTAATCCCTCCAAAACAATTTACACCCCCCAAATCCACTAAACGGTTGCACCACACTTGCATGCAGAATTTAGCATGTAGCGCCTGGTTAAACTGGATTGCTGGAGGATGGTTTCCCCACTTGGTCCTAACTCGTGGGAAACGAGTAACCTAACTTCAGTTCCTCCTCCTGCACTTTTGGGTCTGACAATGCATGTTTTTATTTTATCCAAGGATCACTGCGAGTATTCACAGCAGCTGTTTCCCACTTTCATTTACCTTCAAATCTTTGCACTAGTCTGGCTTGATGTTTTACAGGAGATGCGAGAAAAAATAAAGTGACAAAGAGTGTGAAAAGATACTAATTAATCATCCTCACCTCCAATCACCTTGCGTTCAAAACAGCTACCAGTGTGCAGTTCACTGGTGCACACTCGGGTTCAGAAAACACTTTAACACCAATTAAACCAACCAAATTTTAATTTGGCTTTGCACCTAAATTTCAAGTGAGATTTTTTTTGTGTTGCTTTTGCATGTTTTTTTTTCCACCTTTTGTTTGGAAATTAAGATGATTAAACGTTCTTATATTTCTTTTATTAACAAAACTAGCTAAAAAGCACACTTTATGCAGTTGCAATTATATACAATTAAGTTTAATTATCAATGTAAATAAATAATTATTTATCCATTTATTTACTACTGTTGAAAAGTCTGGGGTCAGTAAGATTTTTTCTTTTTCAATATATTTAATAATGCAATTTATTCCTGTGGTGTTTAAGCATCGTTACTTGAAGGGAGTTCACCAAAAAATGAAATCTCTTTCTTTAATTACTCACCCTCATGTCGTTCCAAACTCGTAAGACTTTAGTACATCTTAGGAGCACAAATTAATACATTTTTGATTAAATTTGAGAGGTTTCTGTTATGGTTTGTGGAGAGATGAACCCAATCACAGACAGTATGCAATTAACACGATTTATTCAGACAAAACAAAACCCACGATGGGGCAAAACAAGGCTGGAGGGCAAAAACAAAAACTAACAACACTAGACTAAGACTTGACAGATAACTAAACAAATAACTAACAACAGCAACAAGATCAGGATTTTACAAGACAGTTCCTCACAAGGTACTCACGGGAAGGTCTACACACAGGTATTGTATCATAGGATACACACACTGAGAATCACAATGAACCGGCACAAGACAGCAAACACAAGGGGATTAAATAGAGAGACTAATGATAAAACAACAGGTGACACAGGTAAAGCAATAATGACAAAACGAGGATAACAAGGGGGCGGGGCAAGAGAACGAGACAACACAAGCAAATGGTCCAAACAAAAGGCCATGTGCTTGCACACAAAACATGGGTCTGTCATGATCCTGTCTCAAGAATTAAAGAACGACAAGGACTAGATGGCAGAATCATGACAGTTTCTAGTCGTGATTTCTAGTGTTTAATCCTAGGTACGAGAGACAGATGTGTTGAAAACGTCAATGAGTACATGAAGCGTCTGACATCAAATGTTTTATTTAGCTACAAGTCCAACGCATACTAGAATCCTTGATATTCAGCTGAGGGGAAAGATGTAACGTTAACGTTAGTTCACTGCACAGGATGGGAACGGAATCTTATTCCTCCTTCCCAAATGCCCCCTCGCCCAAAGAGTGAACTGCCGGTACGCTGTTAACCTTAACAGTCTGAGAAAAGGATATAAGTTAGCCTAGCCTAGCCGCCAATTCGTAAAATACACTGTTACATACCAGCTACTTATGGGGCGCTCCAGCGTCTCAGCTCGGACATCCCTTAGAGATAGCATAGCCTCCTCCAACACGTCTCTCTCACCGCACAGCATCCGAAATGAACGGTCCATGGTGATGCATTTTCGCCGATCAATAAATGTTCCAGGTTGACCTCTCTTCAACAGATCGACTCCGGTTGCAGTGTCCATGCTCCGGCAGCGCCCGCGCCCGCACACTTCCCCCCAAACGATCCTGTACTGTATGTGGAGCCTGAAACTGGTCGTCCTCCATGTGGTGGTAGTCAGATACTACTGGCCTGTCCCTCACATGCTCAAATGCGTAACTCATGCCATTAAAATTACTCATTTTCGTCTGTGTATATAGGACTTGCAGCTGTTGTCTATATACCTTTGCGGGTCCTACCATGCCAGTGACGTCATCGAAATTGCCAGCGTAACAAACGCAATTTTTGTGCTGCTTAAAAAAAGCTATATTGATATTTTTAGTTAAAATTTTTAATGTAAATTACTTTTAATTGTCATAAACAACATGTTATCAACGTTGATTTTTTTCAGTTCAGTTCATCTTTAAGGTTGAACCACTGTAGTCACATGGACTATTTTAACTATGTCTTTACTACCTTTCTGGGCCTTGAAAGTTGCAATGACGTTGCTGCCTATGTGGAGTCAGAAAGCTCTCAGATTTCATCAAAAATATCTTAATTTGTGTTCCGAAGATGAACGAAGGTCTTACAGGTTTGGAACGACATGAGGGTGAGGAATTGATGACAGAATTTTCATTTTGGGGTGAATTATTAAATATTATTCTTCAAAAAATATTTCTCTTATCATCAATGTTGAAAACGGTTGCCCTAATATTTTTGTAGAAAATACTTTTTTTCTCCAGGATTCTTCGATGAATAGAAAGTTCAAAAGACAAGTATTTATTTGAAATAGAAAAATTTTGTATCAGTTTAAGGCCTGAATAAAAAAATATTAATTTCTTTTAAAAAAAAATATTTTGAACAGAAGTGTATGTATTTTCACATCTGTCATTTCAGTCTGTGAAGTCACCCGTTTCTTTACCCATGTCTAAAAATCACGTTTTCTCCTTCTGCCCAAGAGCGTCACATCCAAACACACGTCAGTCGATTTGTGTGTTCTTGAACGGAAGTTTTCCTGGTTGTGTTTGTTTTGTGTGTCTGCGGTGAGCAGCCCACACACCTCTTGTGTGTTGACACTGCACGCTTGGCCTCAAACTGCAGCAGAGAGAGAGAGAGAGAGAGAGAGAGAGAGAGAGAGAGAGAGAGAGAGAGAGAGAGAGAGAGAGAGAGAGAGAGAGAGAGAGACAGCATGTCTGGCTACCAGGTCTTTATCCCAGCGCTGCGCTCCGTGTGCCAGACTTCAGGGCTGGAACGGTTTAATGCAGAGTACAGCTCGCAAAACGACTCTCGCCGTGTCTCATTTGATTTAAGGCCCCAGAGGCATCTCTCCATATCGGTCTAAAACTGCGACCACGTGTTGTTTTGCAGCACAGCTTTCGGCATTTAAAGAGTTAATCCCGCAGACGGCAGCAACATGCAGTGAGCATGTGGGCGTTTGGGTGTGTTTGTGCTGGAGAGAGTGAGAGAAAGAGATGATGTGTGTAAAATGCGTGCGTGTGTTTCTGGCATGCCATCCCATCGAGAAGACGCACTCCGCGGCAGTAGTTGGCAAAGTCACCATGAAATCAAAATTAACAATTTTTAAATAATTTTAGAATTTTTTTTACATTTTTTTTTTATGTATGTGCCCTCTAATCTTTAATCAAAATAACTTCCCCTCCCTGTTGCAGCAACGTCTCTTCTCTGATGATATATTTACTGGTGTGAGGGCGGTCACTCACATGAGATCAAGCAATAGCAAACCACAACGATCCAATCATCCAATCAATTCCCAATGAACAAAATCAAGTCCCACCCTACATCTTTTCTTGTTCAAGAAGCTATTTCAATTTGATATATACCCTACATAGGGAAGAAAAGACTGTCGTAACTTCTGAAAAAAATAATTTAGCTGCAATAGTTGACTGTAGTTAATCCAGTAACACTCAAAGGATGAATTTCAGCATCTCTGTGTTCAAACATAGCCAATTAAACATGGCTTATCTAAGAGTGTGCAATGCAAACATGCGATGAAAAACAATTTTTTCCCTTCGACCCTTAGTTTTTTTCCCTCCATCACTTCCTCCTGTCCGCCCCGACACTAAGTATGATTAGAGAACGCAAGAAATTAGACTTCCCGAAGGAGAATGAATGTCTAAACAACTCTGGTTGCTTGCACAAACATCCCGTCTCCAGCAATCTGTAAAATAAACCCAAAACACACACACGTGATTTTCCCAAAAGGGAAACCCTGGCGTGAATTTCTGTTCCCTACTAGAGATGCAACCCCACAAACACACTGTTACCCATAGGAAAGAAAATAGCAAATGCAATCCCTTTAATATCTCAGCTGTTTCACCAATGGAGATCAGATGGAGACTGTCAAAATTTTTCTCCTGAGAATCTCAAGTTAATCTCACAATGTATTTCTTCTAGAGTTTCATGAGATGTCTCAAACTGTGCTCCGATACCAAACTCAAAATTGAAACATTAAATTGTCCCAAGACAAAATGTTTTGATCTATGCTGTCCATTTAATTTTATAGCATTATATATAATTACTTTATTTTAACAATTGTCTAATTTGCGTCAGAGGAATTGAGAAAACGGAGACAAAGTTGATTCTTTGATGCAAAGCGAAACGTAACTGAGAACATCAAAAGAATGAATGATGAAAGTCATATTTGCAGTGACAAAACTATTCTTCTGAGTAGCGTTTAGTGTTAACGTTCACAAGGGGAAAGGCAACATCTGATGCACAGAAGTTCAAACGTTAACTGGGTAAGAGGGACACAAGTATGAGTCAAGAGCGAGAGAAAGAAAAACAAGAATGAGAGGCTGTGGTGAGTCAGCCTTTGGTCTGAAAGAGAGCGAAAAGATCGGACGACAGCCAGAGGCTGCCACCCACACACACACACACACACACACACGTCTCAGACAGAGATGTGCTCTTGTTTTTTAACACAGTCTCACAAACCGAAAGGAACACCTTACAATGAGAGGACAAAAACATTCTCTCTTTCTATTTTTTTTCTGTGGTCGTCTTTCTTGAAGCACTCGACTTGCCTTACCACCAAGTCTTTCTCTCTTTCTGTATCTCGTTTTTCTCTCTCGGCACAGGCAGCGGCATTTAAAAGACCCTTACAGCGCTGCCCTGACATGCTCTTGGCCTCGACTCCGCTGAGAGAACCCGTCGGGTCCTGACAAGGACAGCAGAGCGAGCTGCTTTCCCCTCCTCCACACATCTCATTACGTCCTCTCTCATGCCTGACTTCGTTTTCTAGATTTCCTCCACATCCTCTCTACTTTTGTTTTGTTTTCTCTATAATGGTCCAATCGTTTTTGCTGTTTTTCTAGAGTCTATATCTTGTTGTGACTGGTAAAGATGACAGTTGTGAAATATCTAGACTACGTCACAATATGCCGTGGTGTTCTTAGACAGAAAGATTGGAGAATGACTGGAAACTAATGTGGAGGGAAAAGGAGGATGAGATCGGAGGCCGCACCTCAAAGGTTCTGGTAATGTTTCTTTAATTGCATTTACTGAATAAGTGGGAATACCAATACGCTGCATTTTTTTGCAATGCGTAATGCAATGTGTTTTTCCAGTTCATTTGTCAGAAACATCGGAGAGTGACAAGAAACTACAGGAGAAAATGAGCCCATGTTCATTGCAGACCAAACTTAAATGAGCACCAAGGCACAATGGCTATGAACATGTTATTGACAGAAAACTACTGGAGAGAACAAGCAGGAATGGGATTCTAACCCATCATGGACCAGACCTGTGAACCAAATTAGCCAAAACTCATTGCATTTAGAGCACTTGGGTTTAACATTTACACATAATCCAAAGCAACTAACGTTGTTTTCAAGGTATGCATTTGATCATTTCCCATTTTCCCAGGGAAACAAACCCCTGACCTTGGTGTTGTTAGCACCATTCTCTACCGTTTGAGCTATAAGAACGTGCCAACCAAGATTTTGATTTTGAATTAAACTTTTAAAGGCAATGTGTGTAATTTACCTATCGATAAGCCCCGCCCCCCAATTCGAACGGACAAACAAACGGAGTTGCTAACTGTCTTACAATGATAGCTGTCAGTATGAAAACCTTGTCCCACAATGTTTTTGGTCAATTTTGGAAGGACCACCTCTCGTCGAGGAGTATTCAAGTGGGACTTAAATATGCCATGGCGGGATATATAAAAGATTTTAAAATAAATATGGTGGGTAACAAGATTAATTTGGAATCGAGGGTTTACAGATCACAATGCAAGCGGTAGAAGCCTCATGTTACGGTCGTCACAATCGCAGATGACAACATCCAGGATCAACACTGTTCATGTACAGGAGTGTAAAATTAAATTAATTTACATTTAACCAGTTTTCATGATGTGAGAACAGTTAGCTATTTAGGTTTGTACGTTAGCTTGGGCTCACTAAATTGAATTGTAACTTAATGAAAGTATGACAACCAGAAAATGCACGTTTTCGTCTTTATTGGGATTGGGGTTAAATCCTTAGGGAATCCGGTTACTGCGCCCACATCATTGATATTATAAATAAACTGGGCTTCTGTCATTTTGCACAGATAATTGGTCTGTTTGCACAAATCTTATCACACTTTTGAAACACGTTGGTGAACACGCGCACAGTAAGGTTATTCAGTACATGAATACCCATGCCCATCCTCTCAGGATACCAGAAAACCTGTTACAAGTAGTAATTTTGTAGCATAAACACCATCAAAGATGAGAGCTTCAGATTTTCCAATGTTTCTCTATGGCGCTGAAACCTAAAGATGTCCGAGTTCTGGTAACTGATACTCAACTGCCATTGGCTCATCTGCGTTCGAAGGGAGGGGCTTACCGTTAGGTCAATTGTGGGTGGGACCACCAATGATATTCTGAATTATGGGAGACTGGGGTGGGATGGTTGAAGTGTTTGGGGAAACAGTTGACTGAAAACAATTTTTTGCAATTTTTGGTGCTTCTACTGGTGCAGAAATTATGCACTTCACCTTTAACCTCAGAGCGTGTGTGATGTGTAATTTCCAAAATAACAGTCATTTTCGAATTCATTTCATCCTGGGCAGGTCCGGCAGCTTTGCGTCAAAGTCGAGCGAACACATCCAAATGATGACCCGAGTCTGATCTCGCTCTCTCCTCCATTAAGCAGAGGAGCGGTGTAGATGCACAGGAGTCCGTCACGTTGGAGGGGAGGTGATGTTTCTCCATGAGTGTCTGGTCAGACACACTGGCGGCTGCTCAACCACTAAATGGCCCAATCACAAAACCCTATGACTCGTGGAAAACAACAGATCAATAGCGCTTCCTCTGGTTCTCGCCTGCGTGCTTGTATATCTGCGTGCATGAGAGAGAAAGAGAGAGAGAGCAGATGATGGTAGAGTATTTTGCACCCGTATGCCCACTCAAACTACATTTGAAATCAGGAATATCTTTTTTTTCTTGCACCGCTTTTAAACACACGCGGTCCTGATTACAGCCTCCCTCTTGAGACGGCAGAAATAAAGAATGATCGCCAGGCAGGGAGAGACAAATTTACGCTCGGCGAGCAGCATTCATTACAAACAGGCTGCCGTGTGTGTGTGCTGTGAGGCCGAACTCGACCTCAAGAGTTAGCAGAGTGAAAGCCAAACCCTCCGTCGCTGCCAAACAGATCAGATTAGAAATGCTGTCGAGCGCTAGGCAGCAAGACAACAAGACAGAAGGCAGACAGATAGACGGGTCAAGGGAAAGCTGCAATGATGTAGAATAATTTTTTTTAGTTTTTTTGGTTTGTGCAACTGTGCTCCGTGTCAGGTGTTTGCAAGGAAAGGGATATATGGGGTAATAATTATGTCTAAATGCAAACAGAGATTCATATCCAAACAAATGCAAACTACCTAGCACAAACACTGACGATACGTTTGTTCTGCTAATCTAGTGCTCAGCTTGAGGAGGGTTAATTCAGAAAGGTCTAGATTGAACATGAAATGTGATGATCCAGAAGAGCATAATATACATTGAAGCAGAAAGGCTGAAAAATCTGGACCTTAAGATGTATGGATTCAGAATGGCAGAAAAGTCCAAGAAGATGAAATGTTCTTGCAGAGGAGTTGAGATAGAAAATTGGAGAAAACTAGAATGGGATATGCATTTAAGTGCCACAAAAAGATTTTTTAAATTAATTGAATAAGAAAGATGAAGGATCAAGTACTTAAGAAAAGCCAAGAACTAGAACTCGATCTGTGAAGAAAGATCTAGATGATCTTTCTTCAACCCACAGTGAGTTCTAGTTAAATTATATGTTGACGCAAAAGGCATAAATAATCTTTGATTTGAGATTTACTGAAGCAGAAACTTATGCAGGAAGATCAGAAAAATCTTGAACTTGAGATGTGATGGAGCAAAGCCAAATAATGAGGAGAAAATGAACATCTAAAACCTGAGATATGTTGATGAAAGAGAGCGGAAAAATCTGTCAGAAGTTGATATTTCCCACCCTGGACTTTTGGCCTTCTCAAATGTGTTGATATACAAAGGCAGAAAAATCTAGAACTTGAGATGCATTGCTGCAGAAAAGCAAGAAAGTTAGAATTTGAGATGGATTGAACCAGAACTTCAGAAAATTCATAAACTAGAACTCAGTTTATTTTAAAGCAGAAAAATCTAGAACTTGACATATATTAATGAAAAAAAGGCAGAAAAATCGACTTTCAGCCTCAGAAGCAGACACGGCCTATTCTGGATGTCAAGCCTCAAGAAAATCATGCAGCCTGATCACGTCACATGGGTAACCAGGCAGTGCCGTTTTTTTCCTGTGGCATTAAAGCCCGTGATGATCAGGGGTAATATTTTAACACCACGGCTCTTTCCCCCGACATATACACACACACTCGCAATCATAGCGCGGGGAAAAAAACATCACCGCGCCCGCGTGCTTATGTGTGTGTGCAAGAGAAAAACAGCCCTGCCGCTGAACAATCAGCAGTCCTCCGCGTGTCTCTCTCTCTGGGCGGCGTCATGGCAACGGAACAGCTTCAATTAGAGGAGAAGAAAGCGTTTCCCCTCGGCATGGCATTGGAGAGAGAGCCGAGTGTCAACGAGCGCGGAAAGGGAGGGAGTGTGAGTGTGTGTGTGTGTGTGTGTGTGAAAAAGATTGCGAGCAGGAGGGAGGAAGAGAAAACGAGCGCCGGGGAGATGTGTGTGAGGCTGAGATTGCGAGAGAGGGAAAGGGAGCGTGTCTGAGTGCGTGTGTGTGCGTGCTTGCTACAGATTGCAAGGAAGAAAGCTAGAGAGACAAAGCAAGCAAGTGAGATTGAGAGGGAGGGGAAAGTGTGTGTGTGTGTGTGTCTGTGTGTGTGTGTGTCAGAGCAGCCAGAGACAGACAGTGTTTTGCCTGCGTTAGCGCAGCTAATGAAAAATGAATGAACCCACGGGAGAGAAAGAGAGAGATGCGGAAAGATAGATCGGTAGTTTAGCGCTCACCAAGTTTCAGCAGTGCCGTGTGTTTTAGCGGGAAGTTGGCCTTGCTCAGGGTCAAGAGGTTAAGGTCACATACTTTACGCAAGCTTGGGATAACAAGCCTCAGTACTCAATATAGCGATAGAGTGTCTGCACCATTTAAACCAGACGCAACAAATATAACAGCAGTTTACTAACTTAAACTTGCTCAGCAAGATTTTTGTTATCAAACTGTTGTTCCATCATGACCTTTGACCTGAAAGTGAAAACAGACCATACTACTATTAATTGAATTCATTCATTCACATCTTACTTTAAGTTAAACAATATTTTTTTACATTCAAGCAGCAACGCATATTGCGTTCCACTTTTTAAATAATTTTTGGCTTAAAAGTACCCCTTTTTACACCCACAATTTTTGTTGCCTCCTATGGTAAAAATCCGAGTCACAGGTGAATCATATGCGCATATACAACCATGTTCAAATCAAACCTACATTGTAAAAAAATATAGTTGGTTTAACTTAAAAAGTAAGTAATCTGGTTGAGTTAATTGAAATAAAAAAAATTAGTTAATACAATGGAGGAGACTGGTTTAATCAACAGAAACTCAAAATATTATGTTATCTGAACCACATAAATTATCTAAGTTGATTTGACAAAAGAACAAATGTTGTGATAACAATATGTAAATATTTAATTTACAGTGATATCCCACTGCACCCTTTTAGATCTGTCACACATTTCATCCTTTTTTTGTTCAACGCACGCATTGCCATTTGATCTCTCTCGCATGCACACGTTCACTCTCCTCCATTCGTCTTTGTCACCTTTCTCTGACCTTTGCCGCCAACCGGTGGGGGGGGGGGGGGGATCCACCCGCTGGCTCGCAAACTACCACCTGCTAAAGACAGACCTCTGTTGGAAAAAACGCGAGACAGGGAGAGATGACTGACAGGGACTTCATGAGTTAGAGGGCCCCTGTCTCAGAGCAGCTGCGGAGAGATCGAGACTGATAAAGATAGATAGAAGGAGCGATTCTCTCTCAAAGACATTCCTCTGGAGAGTTGGCGGTGGTTCTGATATTCCCCACTGCCGCTCTGGTATTCAAGGGTCTGCGTGTCGAGATTGATAACTGAGCATTGCTTTTTTTTAAATGTGCTATAGTGTCGACAAGTCGACACCACCCCACAACAACAGCAGCGCCACAGCTGGGTACAATTTTTGCTTGCACTCGTGTCTTACACAGCAAGCAAGCGATGCGACAAACAAAAGGCTCTAGTTAAAGTGTGTTCACACAATGACAGCAATTAAATCACTGGAGGTCACCAAATCACTGTCTTGTTGGTTGTTAGGTGTTCTTACTCGACTAGAGTAACAGACAATGCCCAGAAAACTTTTGGACGTTTAATGACCATTAAAAAGACGTCCCTCCAACACGTTCCTTCGTGGTTGAAAAATAGTTCCAAAATGAAAGTTGAATGGACATCTTTGACGTTACCTGTTCTGAGTTACATATATTTACCGATTTAGGCCGTCCTACCGTGACCATTTTTGGCCAGGGACACGACGTTGCCGTTGGACTAATGTTTGCGGGTACTGTCTTCTCTCACATTAGTAGTTGCTGGATCATGTTGCTGCTCATTTGCTGCTCAATATTGTTGTCAGTGTGAATTTTGTAGACTGCAAGCCTGTGACTTAGCACACTGCACTAAAACTAAAATGTTCCAGTTGAAGCATGAAAGCAACAACACTGCACGGTTGTGACTTTGCAATTTGCACAATGCAACAAAAAATGCTGTTGATAGCATGCATTATGAAAAGTATGAAAAGACAACTAAATGGTCCAGTTAAAATCAAGGATGCGGTCTAAACTGCAAACACTTGACTGCGTACAACGTTACTGAAATAAAACACTCCTACATGGCAAACATTTTGCAATACAATCACCTAGTTACATGCCTGAAGTATAGATGGCTCAAATATTATAATGCGCAAGCGAGAAATGTACGACCTGACAGAACTAAAATGCTACTATTATATTCTATAAAACGGTTTATATACTACAAGCATGCTGCAAAAAATGCCAGCTTGTGACAAAGGTGGTCTATGCTACTAGCATTCAACTTTGCATAACAGGCTATAACTAAAACATACATAATCAACGATTCAGTCTACTGCAAGGATGCAACTGTTACAAGTGTGTAAATTTGCATGCTTGCGGTATAGACTGTTTTCAATAATAACTGGTATGAAATTTAGCGCACCCCGCCACTTGCTTGCAGCATAGATGGGATATAATAAACCTCCTACTGGAGATGATAGGCAATGTAGCCCTGTCAGTTTATACCAAACGCATACATATGCATGTGTCCTTTTCCCTGATGGCTGTAACTATCCCTCCATGAGGAATAGTATGTCCTCTGGTCTTGATCACAACAATCTACTGAAAAGCCAAATCTCTTTCTCTCTCGCTTTCACTGTTCTGTAGTAAATGCCAGGGGCTCCAATCACGGACCCCCTGTTGAGCTCCTTGGCTTTGACTGACACAACATTCGGAAACACACTGGGATTTGAGTGCGTGTGTGTGTGTTTCTGGCGTTTCCCTAAGTAGCGTTCCAACCTCCTCCCACATTTGATCTCTCTGCTTCTCCCTCTCTATCCGGTTCTAATCTGCGTCTCGTTTCTCTCACCCACGATTTCTCACTCCCTAAAGACCGCATCCATTCAGCGTGAGAGAATTTCTCTCTCACACAGTTTATACTGTAAGCTACAGCTGTATTTATTCTTTTGTTGACTAACTAGACCAGACAGGTGTGTAACGGTGGCGTGTGTATGTGTTTGTGTGTGGATTTATGGTGTAACTTGTTGTATAATGACTAACTATATCTATCTATCTATCTATCTATCTATCTATCTATCTATCTATCTACACTGTAAAAAATTATCGTGATTTTAACGGTAAAAGACTACGGTGTGCTACGGTGAAAAACTGTTATTTGGTTAACAGAAAGTTTCCGTACTATATACGGTGAATAACTGTGATAGATCTAACCATACATTTAATTTAATTCTACAGTAAAATACCGTTTTGGAAGTGAAAAAGAACAAGCCATTGTATAATTTACAGTGAAAAAACGTAAATTGCCATTCCCACAATTCCCTGCGTGACACTTCACATTTGATGTATTTTTGTTGAAATAAGTGTTTCTTCATAGTTTTTATTAGTTTTTTCTAATCAGTTATGTGCATTAGGGTTTATGTTACATTAATGTTAAATTCATGTTTATTGCATTTTTAAATTCCCATGCGTGTTACCATGGTGGTGTTTAGTGTTTGTGTGAATGACACTTCGCAGCTTCTATATATTAGTATTAACTTCCTCAGCTTGTGGAAAAGTTGCTTGTGATGAGCTTTGATTCATCATGTGACTCTCATAACCACTGTGATTGAAGGTTATCAGTGTATTCCAATGGTACAAAACAAATAGTAGTACTATAGGTCAGTAAATTAACATAGATCAGATAATGAAATATGGTATTTTACTGTAAATTTAAGTCTGTAAAACCTAAAATGTTACTACCATATTTTTTACAAAGAAATTCTGGCAACTACAGCTGCCAGATTTATTTTACTATTTACTGTAAATTTAACTGATGTTCTATCTATCTATCTATCTATCTATTTATCTATCTATCTATCTATCCACAAACCCAACCTTTGGTTTAAAAATTTAAATTACATGTTTAAACCCAACGGTTAAGTTTGTCCACATTTGACCCTAACACGAGTTGAAAGAAACAACCCAGCGGTTTTTAGAGTGTACTTTGTAGTTAGTAAAAACGCACACACATGGCAAATACTCCTCAGCGGAGTGACTGATTTTTCACAGAGGCAGTGAGTTGTGAAAACCGAGATAGAGAGAGAGAGAGAGAGAGACAAGTGATGAACAGAACAGAGAAAAAGCATGCAGGACACAGCGCTCCACTCAGCCAGCGAGGCTCCGCTGCTCTGCGTGAGTGTGTCACTGTCTCATGTGGGCCCTTCAGTCCTCGAGGCGTTTTGTTCCCCCTCCCTGCGCCGGCCCCCAGCCCTGCTAATCCTTTTGAGACACACACACGCACACACATTTCCCAAGGCTCCGAGGCGCTCTACGCTGCTTATCTTCGCACTCCACCGAGCTACACACACACACACACACACAACAGATCTTAGCTCTGGCTAAAACTCCTAAAACGTCTACACTGCACGTACACGACGTGACGAAACTAGAACACTCCCATTATAAAACACTGAAGATGTCTATCACTGAACGTGATTTTGTTTTGTCCACTATAACGTGAGCATTCTATTTTTTGTGCATTTGCAGATCATTTAATTGATTTTAACAATCTTCCGGTCATGTTGCTTTGCTCGCTTGCAGTGTAGACATCTTTGTTGATTAATACTAGCTGCATTTCCATTACAGATTTGCGCAAAAACTATGCGATATTTTATAAATAGCGATAAAAAAAATTATTGCGAAATGACGGCGTTTCCATTAACTGATGTTATGCGACTGAAACGTAATTTTTTCCACTCGCGATATGTCATTCCAAACATCATGGCAACGGATGTTGGTAGGTTTACGTATATCGCAGCCACTAGCCATGCACAAGCCATTATTTTTAATCGAAGGAGACATAGGCTTGTTATTCAAGCTTGTTATCTGGAGTGGCCACGTATGAGGTGTTTCTGTGTGTTTTCCTCTCCTATCTGCTTTAAGGTCTTGATAAATTGTGGCATTTTGTTGTTAAGAATCCTGTATTCCCAAGATACTTTTGTCTTTTATGAGTTTAATGAAGAACTGTCTCGTCTTCTATCCAAACATACCGCACCCTCTTTAAAGAAAGATCGACTTTTACATACGCCATTTGACCTGTAAATGCGAAAAAACTGTTTCCATTGCAGTTTTGCGAAATATTCCTTTTTTGAATTGACTGATAAACCACCTCATGCGAGCGTAAAAACGTATTTGTGATATATGGGAGTTTTTGCGAAATTGACTTGTTTTCATTGGGCATATTTTCAATTTCAATTTGCTCAATTTGAAGGGTAATGGAAACGCGGCTACTGGAGAGTTAGTTGTCGCATTGCTCACTTGCAGTTTTGTTGACTATAAAATGCTCTAGTTATTTTTTTGCATTGCACATTTGCCGTGTAGACAGCTGCACTGATTATCACGAGTTTTGTTGCGTCATTGCACTTGTTTTAAGTGTAGATAGCTTTGATGAGGATGTCTACAATGGTAACGTTCTAGTTTTGTTGCAACATATATTTGCTGTGTAGATGGCTTGGTTGATATAATGGAAGCATCTTAATTTGTTACATGGCATTCTTGCAGTGTAGACAGCTTTGTTTAATTTAACAGCCATTGTAGTTTTGTCAAGTCAGTTCACTCTCTAGCATCCTAGTTTTGTTGCATTGATTGCAATGAAGACAACGCCATAATGGAAACAGTCACCCTGCTTAACTTGCTTGCAGTGTCAAAAGTCAGCTACATTTATTAATATTAGTTTTGTCACATTTTTTCCAATGTCATTATGAAGCAATTATTTTGTATTTGTTGCGTCACTTACTTGTAGTGTACACATTTTTGTTTTGTTTTGATTATGAGAGTTATAGTGAGAGTTATAGTTTTGTTGCATTGCATGCTTGCAGTGTAGGCCGATTTGTTGGCACTTCCCTCACGATTGGCTGATTATAACAGAAACTTTTTAGTTTTGTTACCTTGCTTCACTTGCAGTGTCGAAAGACGGTAACATTTATGAACATTAATTTTGTTGCATTTCTCGCATAATCAATGTAGGCTTCATTGATTATAACGCAAGTATTCTAGATTTGTTTTGCCCCTTAATAGCAGTGTACACAGCTTTGTTGATTATAATGCAAGAATTTTAGTATTGTCGCATTGCACTCTTGCAGTGTAGACATCTTTGTTGCAGAACTTCGCACTCATACCATGCAGACAGATTCGCAGATTATTACAGAAAGTTTCTAGTTTTGTCAGCTTCCTTTGCTTGCTTGCAGCGTCAAAAAACAGTTACATTTATTAATGTATGTATAATTTATTAATGTCGCATTGCTCACTTGCAATATAGGTTTCTTCAACCCGATCTCATGACAATTCGTACGTATTTTACGAGTTGGTTAATTCGTACGAATTCGTATGTTTTTTGCTAAATCGTACATATTTCACGAGTTGCCCAATTAGTATGAATTCATAAGAATGACCTACCCCTAAAAGCACCCCTAAACCTACCCATCACTGGGGTTTAGACAAATCGTACGAATTCATATGAATAAGCCACCTCGTAGAATATGTACTAATTGGTTGTGAGATAGCGTTGGTTTCTTGCAGTATAGTCAGCTTCATTGATTATACTGACAGTGCTCTATAGTGTTGTCGCATCATGGCTGACTCTCTACTCCACCCTGTAATTTACCACAGTTCTAACAATTTGTGCGGGGTCGTTTCATTCCTATATAATTAATATTTCATAATTCCGTGACATACGATGCTTTTAAGAGCCTCAGATTTCTTCTGGAGTGGTCAGTATACAGAGGGGTCAGCCACGATGCAGTTGTCTGACTGTCATTTATGGTTTATGGACACGGAACGTCATCCTTTGAACACATGAAAAATGAGAGAAGTTGTATTTTTTTGGAACGCCTTAACCAAGGTAAAATCAGTAATAAATAAATTCAATAATAATCACAATTTTTAATTTCTTTGCAAAAGTTTTCATAAGTGTTTCAAATTCTCTTCTCTTGCAAACAATATCCGATGCCATTTAGAAGAATTTGACTGATAATATGCATTTTGTTCATGCACGTGTTCAAGTCAAGTCTATTTTTCTATCTTTTCTATTTTTTTTTCCAGCACGGACTTTCAGTCCAACTCTTGGCAGACGGTTAGCTGTCCCATAATCCTCTTTGATGCAAGAAGTAGAGGTCAGGACAGGGTCGTGGTTGCAGCGAGAGCGCACATGCACGCAAACACATGCACCAGGAATTTTACTCTAGGCTGACTTCCTCTGATCACTGCAGATTTTCCCAACAGCACAGTCTTTCTCTCTCTCTCTCTAAACATCTGTGTGTGATCGGAGTCGTGCATAAATTATTCTCCGGCAGCAGCGCCATGTCTGCGTTTCTCTTGTGTTTTTTCTCTTGCATCCTCTTACTCTTTCAGATAGCAAATGGTTCCGAGTCTCTGTTAGATTGCGATGTCTAGGCAGTGGCACCTACGCGATGGCGCTGCATTATAAAGCCAGCGGCCTGTGCCGTCGTCGAGTTTCTTTAACATCACTTTAACAGCAGTCACACACACACACACACACACTTAGTCCATTGTGAGCTTTGAGCACTCTCACTCTCTTGGTTAACCTTTTACAGCAGGGGTTTCTGTTTCTTTCGGTCCTGTTTGTTAGTTTATGATTTTGATATGTATATTGATTTGACTTGTCTTTTGATTGAGACTTTAACTGTGCGATAGATACTTTTGCGTGGCGGCGTAATTATTTTAATTAAGATGGTCACATCTTGTCAAAGACAAGTGGGAGAAGGAGACAATACAGATGAGACGGAAGACAAAGGTAAGAATTATGTGAAAAAAATGACAGTTAAGGCAAATAAAAGAGTTTCGACTGGGGAGGAAGAAGAGAAAGAGTTGGTCTGACAGGAAAGAGATAGATGGGGAAGAAACATAGATGATCAAGATGAGACAGAAGGAGATGAGAAATAGATGATACACAGGGAGAAAGTCATGAAACAGAGTTAAGGTAAAGATGAGAAAGATACGAGGTAATGATGAGAGAGATGTGAGACAGTACTAAGAAAGATATGAAACGAAAGGAAAAAGATGAGACAGAATAGAGGAAGGCAGCAATGTGAAAAAGAAAAGCGACGGCAATGAGAGAGAAAGGATAAAAATGTGACAAAAATGAATAAAGAGATGATACAGAGGAAAGACGGTAAGGAGAAAGAGCGGGAAACAGGCAGAAGTGTTGGAGAGATGGCAGCCGTCAGGTGTGGATGAAGCGACGGGCGAGTAGACACCTCTGCAGTATTTAGCAGAGACTGTGTGTGTGCGCGTCTGTGACAGCTTTTTGCATGACTAATGTGCCATTGAGAGCCTGAGTCTGCGTTTACTGCCGCCCAGAGCTGCCCAAGACCAACAGCGCCGCCCGACCAATGAATATTTAAAGCCTGTGTGTGTGTGTGTGTGGAGCTAGGATCATTTATTAATGCCGGCGGAGGGAGAGAGATGAATAGATTGGCTGTGTACACAGAGTCAGGGCCAGGACGAGGTGAATGGCAGAGCAGTGTGTGTGTCTGTGTGTGTGTCACCCTTCGCTATCTTCTGTTTGGTCTGAGGGACTGAAGCCCTGCGTCTATTTATAGATCCATTATACATCCATTATTAATCTCTCCATCCAGCCCTGATGAAAAGAGAACCATCACCCGAGCAACCGGACCACAAACACACACACACACACACACAAAAGCGAAGGCTAACCGTAGCAGGTCGCAATATGATCAAACGTACGCAGATTTCATTTGGTCAACATAAAGCTTAATTAACATTGATTTTTGAGAACAAGTTAAAATATGCACACACGAAAAATCCTCTGTGGATACGTAGGCCTATATGGTTTGATCGCTACCGAATCCGGCGAGTTGTATATTTAACTAGGCAATCATGGGGGCGGAGCCTAGCCATATCAATTCTCATATTTATTTTCATTGTTTCGGTTTATCGTTTTAATCCAATCTTTGCTTTAAACTCTCCTGGATTAATTATTAAAGTCCACACGTGGCTTTGGGAAACTATTTTACTTCCGTAGTGTAATGTATCTCTGTGTAAATAAAATGAATACATAAAAATTAACTATCACTAGCATCAATGAGGAAAAAGTTGGATAAAATTAGTTAGTGATGACAATGATTTTGACGCAAGATTTTTTTCATTTTCTAAGCAAATGGGGTCAGTTTTGACTTTACATAGGATGTGGTCAGAAGATCCTTTTTTTTATTGAATTTGGTTTGATTTATGGCTCATGATCTCAAAATATCTTTATATCTGCAGCCTAATCAAACATCTTGGTTGCTATTAAACTGTGCTTGTATCTGAGGTGAGATCACTGGGATGAATTGATCACATAAAACCATAGATTTCACTCCCTGGGTTTTACCACTACCAGCCCAGGTTAGCTTTCAGCACGAGGAGAAAGAGCCTCAGCCAGTGAGGTGAAAAAGGAATAGGCCTAATGCTTTACTTCCCACAAAAGATGAAAGGAAAAAGTAAGGAGAAATAGACTGAGACAACGTGGAAAATGAATTGCAAAGTTGCTATTATTTAGTTTCAATAATGTTATGCATTTACTTTAAGATTCCTCCTAAACACTGTTAACCGCTGCTGCTGATGTGGAGTTTCTCTGAGGTTTTTAAAACGAAAATGAAGTGTGTAACGGTTAGCTTTTCGACCACAAGCCTTTACAACAGGGTTTTCCCCTACATACATGTGCGCGTACATAGAGGGACGATTGACTCATATCGAGATTAAAAGCTGACAATGAGCGAGAACGAGAAAACGTGAGTGAGAGTGAAAACACACTCACGCACACACACACACACACATAGAAAGCGAACAGACAGATTTCGCTCTGATAATGTGTGTGCGAACGAGATGTTTGTCGTTTACTTTACCTAATGAATAATCACTATCGCTTCGAGCCCTCTTTCATTTTTCAAAACCTCGCGCTTTTCTGAGCGCAGCAAGACTTGTGTGTGTGTGTGTGTGTGTGTGTGTGTGCGCGCGCCCACTTCCTGAGAGCCGAGCAGCATTAACTCTGCCTCCGGTTTCCAGCGGCGAGAGGAAGGGAAAATTAATTCTGCACAGAGGAGAAAGTGTGCCCCCGGGAGAGCGGACGCTAAAATTTGAGGTGCAACCCAGCAGAAGGGGTCTGAATGGGTCAAGAGTGTACGGCGCGCTCTCGTAAAACACATATAAGTGCACGTTCACACGCACTCACGCAACATATTGGATTATGACGGTGAGAGACGGAGCCGAGGATTTCTCATTTTGAACCCCTGACGTCCCTGTAATACATTTCTGATAAATGATTGTGTTTCAAAGTAATGAATTAGCCTCATTAAGCGGATGACTGGATCTCAAGAAAGGCGAGGGAAAAACTCCGAAGGGGGAGGTGCGGGGGGAGAGATTTCATCAGCGAGCGAGAGGAGATAAGAGAGCGCGTGTGTGCGTCGGAAATCGGGGGGCGGGAGAGAGAGAACGGGCGTGTGTCTGCGCAGTAGGAGAACAGAGGAGTGACAAGCTTTGTGCGGAGAGATGGAGCGAGCGAGCGCAGGAGGGAAGCCGTGGAGGAGGGAAAGAGAGGGGAGGAGGGAACCAGCCTGGTGGGAGATTAAGAAGGGCTGTTTTAGCACAGCGTTCCCGCTGGCTTCTTATCTGGATCTTTGATGCCGCTCGCGAGACTGCGCTGCACAGAGATTCGGCGCGGCTGCGCTGAGGCGTTTTTTCTCTGTGCCTAACTTCCCCCCTCTTCTTCTGACTTTTTTTTCTGTAATGGCAGTATCTCTGCATTGTTTAGGTTTGCGAAGCTCACCTGTGCTCCCTGTTTCTCTGTGCTTGTTCCCTGTGCCCAACATTAATAATAAGCTGTAGGCATATTTTAAAAAATAACCAACTGTTTATGTCGTCTGTATTTTAGTTTGTTGTGTGTGTTTCAGTTCTTTGTGTCCTGTCTATTTCAGTTCTGTCTGTCAGTATTCTATATGTTTTTATGATTCATGTCTGTATTTCTAATCTTTGTTTTGTGCCTGTTTCTCTGTCGTGTGTAGGCTATTCTATTTTTTGTCTTGTCTGTTTTAGTTCTGTCTGTCGTGTCTGTATTCTAGATTTTTTAATCATGTCTGTTTTTAGTTCTGCCTGTTGTGTCTGTAACCATGTGTCACTCTGTAGCTATTCTAATTATTTCACATCTGTGTTTTAGTTCTCTATGTTGTGTCTATTTCTCATGTCTTTATTCTGTCTCTCTCTCTGTTTGTGTGTGCGTGTGTGTGTGTAGTTCTCTCTGTTGTGTCTATGTTTCAGTTCTGTCTGGGTAACACTTTCTTTCGATGGTCCACTTACCATCTACTATAACTATTTGTAACATGTCAACTACTAGTCACTAGAGTATTATGGCTCAGTTCCACCGAGCGGTACGGTACAGTACAGTATGCTACGCAATTATTTCTGTTTTGAGTGTCAGTTGTGAATAGTACCAAAATATAGAAACGTACCGTACCACCTAGCAGTCCGGTACCTAAAAGGTGGAGCTAGACTTACTGCAGAACGTTGATTGGTTGACAGATAATCGTCACTTGCGCATTCTACAAGGGGAATGACAACTTGGCGCCATTTTTTAATATACAGTTGAAACACAATACCATTGCAACACAATGTAGGCGCGCAGAGGTACCATGGCTGATCCAGGAGGTGAATATCCTGGGTATCATTGTTGTTTACTGTGTCGCTTTCTTCTTGCGAGAATAATGTTGATTGCTACTTTCCGTCATACACCACGCCTATCAAGTATACTTTTGGCAGTGAAAACACAAGCCGGATCAGGGTTTACCTTCCCGAATCGCACGGTACTGTACTGTACTGCTCAGTGGAAACGAGCCATTAGTAGACTGTCTGCTTCTGCTATCACTTTTTTGGATGGTCCCCAACAGACAGTCTACTGACTATAAGTAAATTTGCAACTGAGGGGTTGTTGACACGACACCGTTTTCAACCAAAAACGTAAAAGTTTTTATCCGTTTTGGCCATTAGTTTACACGACAACAGCGTTTTGGGTGCCTGAAAACGCAAAGTGCAAGTTTTTCAAAACGGTCTCTGTATAAACAACAAAAAACGCGAATCTCTGACGTCATGCACATGCTTATTACGTGTTCAGTCTATAGTGTTTCATCGCCATCTAATGGTCTGGCAGAATACAGCGTTTTTAGTAATTTTTGCCGGATCCGTAAGAATGGGGATCGTTTTGACAATGAGTCGTCTGTTTGTGGAAAACTAAAAAAAAAACTTCTCCGTTTTAAGCATATCGTTGTCGTGTAAACGTACCCTAAATGTCATCTTATTCTACAAACCCTAACCCTAACAGTCTACAAAGAGTCTACAGTCTACTTATTCTCTAATGATAGTTAGCTTCCATGTTGCATAGTTACTTAGTAGATTGTCTAAAGTTGACCATCAAAATAAAGTCTGTATTCTAGTTTTTTTACCTAGTTTTCTGTGATTTGTATTGATTTCCTGTGATGTATTTCTCTGCTGTGTTTGTTGGGCTATTCTAATTTTTGTCATGTCTGTTTCATTTTTCTGTCATGTCTGTATTCTAGTTCTGTCTGTATTCTAGTTTTTTGATGTGTCTGTGCTTCAGTTCTGTCATATAGTCGTTTTCCGTCTTGTCTGTGCTTCAGTTCTGTGTCATGTTCTATTTGTCTCTTGTGTCTGTCTTGTGTCATTCGTTTCTCTTTTACTGTATGTTTTTCAGTTGTCTGTTGTGTCCGTGTTTCAGTTCTCTGTGTCATATATGCATTCCTGTTCTCTATCACATCTATATTGCAGGTTCTCTATGTTGTGTCTGTCGTTCGCATGTGGCGGTAAAAAGCTGTAAGCGTTCACCTCAACACGGCACATATGGAAACAATGGAGCCAACAGCTGTCACGGGGTGTGTTTGAACGGCCTGGGAGATGGAGGAGCGTAGGGGATGGGTGTGTGTGTGTTTGCCGCGTGCACAAACAAGTGGCCAAAATCAAAACCCCACGATCTGTTGAGTGTGAGTGAGTCTTTGGGGAAAAAGCCCCCTGTTTAGCGAGAACAGTGAATTGAATCGGAGGATAAGACAAAGCGGGGCAGGAGGCAAAATGTAGGCAATAAATTTCAATTGCGTGCTTTTCTTCCGCTCCGGGCAGATAGAGAGACAGAGAGAGGTAGGGAGACGGATGAGAGAATAGGGAAAGCAATCTCTCCCCATCAACCATAAATCACTAACTATCAAAAAAAAAAAAAACTGGATATAACAACATTTTTCACGGAGCGCAAAGCGGAGATTTGAACATCTTCAAACCTTTTCCTCCAAAAAACACAACCACACACCCAGCCATTTCCATTTTGACATCACACGCTGCACCTTTAATAAATTTCAGTGTTTTAAGGACTCCGTGATTATAATTTCAGTGATTTGGATTGACACTTGATGCCCAAACTAAAACCTGCATCCTAGCAATTCCATCCCGCAAATCTCTGCTCTGCTTGAGAGGCACGATACGTCTTTTTATATGAGTTCACACACACACACACACACACTCACAGCCTTCCAGTGCTGATTAGAAAATGCATTATTCATTATAAATCTGCACACGAGTCACACAGACGTGGAAGAATAGAAAGAGAGGAAGAGGTAGGTAGAGGGTGTACCATTTTATCAATTTTCCCTCTCGAGAGGATGGAAAAAGTGTGTAAATGTGTCAGGGAGCGTGTGTGTGTGTGTGCACGTGTGGGCGTGGCTGCCCTTTGGGACGCGTTGACCCTCTAATTGACCCTGTCCTCATAGTCACCGGCCAACACGCACGGATCCAGCGGGGCTAAACGCTCGCAACACTCCTGCCTGCCAGTCAAATCCACGGGGGGGGGCTGACACTCTCCAGAGCACTCACACACACACACACACGCATTAATATTCAGTGTGTGTGCGCGTGTGTACAGACCCCGTCCCTGGTGGCCGCCTGCTATGCCGTTCCACAGTGCAGCGGTCCGTCGAGATTTAGAGACCCGAGACTGCTATTACTCACCAGCTGACAGCACACACAAACGCACACACACACACACAAACGCACACACACAAACGCACACACACACACACACAGACGGCAGAGCAGCTTGGAACGCCCTCAACAACCGCCGCACGACAAGAATACAGCAGTAGAGCGAGGCAGCAAATACTGGCTGAGATACCAACATGGAGAATAACAATCCGAACTCTCACTGAAACCTTAATGTCTTTGATTTCAACCGACGCCTGAGCGGTCAAACATTTTTGACCTTGTGCAAACAGAGTTTGTTTTAATTTGCATAGTGGATAAACAACTGCTTTTCATTTGTGAAATTCTCGTGTTAGCCTCAATTTCCTTACAAAGAATTTCCTTATAGAGTTTCCTTACTAAGAAACACTCCAAATTACATAAACACAAACACTTTGGAGTAATAATCCAAAATCCACAAAGTGCAAATGTAGTTTATATTGATTTTCCAAAAAAATTTATTGTTTGACTTAAAAATATATAAAAATCTAAAGAAAAAGTAGAGAACAAGAAACACTCAGATTTTGTATCTTATGAACACAAAGACTTTGGAAACAAAAAAAAAACAACAACAACCATATATGTTAAATGTTAAAGCTTAAACATGAAGAATAATAATCCAAACTTTGCCCAAAACTCAAGTTTTTGTTTTTGTGAAAATGTAGGCCTACTACATTTAATGTAGTTTATTTTGATTTGCAAATAGAATAAACAACAGCTTTTATTTGTAAAAATACTGGTTTGCCTAAAAAATGTAAGCAAAATGTACAGAAGCAGCCCGTTCCATGAGTGCTTCTTTGTATTCTTTATACTTTTGACCGACGCTTTTATGCAAAGCAACTTACATTGCATTTAACGTACATATTTACATTTGATCAGTTCTTGCTTTCCCTGGGAATCGAACCCATGACATTAGCATTGCTGGCGTTATGCTCAAATGTTTGAGCTACAGGAATGCATTACTCTGTTCTTTTCAGGGAAATATACAGTGATTGTGTAATTGTTTATGCAAATTTGAGTTTTCGCAAACAAAATTATATTTCCTCCCTAGATGTTTGATCCAAAATAGCTATATTTGGCTATTTAAATACTGTTTTTTTTAAACCAAAAAACATGTACACGCTTAGAGCATGGAATACTTCAATACGGCAGTGTGGTCATACGATGAATATTGGGCTAAAATTAAGAGTAAAATCAAAAATCCATTTATTCGGGAAACTCTCTGCCTCAAAAATGTACGAAAAAATACTATTTGTTTACCTACAAGCAACAGAATAAAACCAGACTTTTTTAAGCCGATCACCCACACATGCACAAGCATTGAGACCGTGATAAACTCAGACATTCTGTGAAAGCCCCCAGACAGGAATTTTCCGATAAACAGCCAACCGCTCGCAAGCATACGGCCGCGCTATGGGGGAAATAATGACATCATGGTCACGGCAGGTCTGCTGGCAGAGCGTAGGCGACTGTGGGCTGGGGAGAGGAAATGCCACTATGTGTGTGTGTGTGTGTGTGTGCGCGTGCGTGCGTGTTTCCTGAAAAGGCTGGGAAACACTAGCGTCGGCTGGGGGAAAAAAACCTTTGAGGCTGTTCATCAAGCTGTTCATGGAATCCGTGTGTTTCACTAGCGGAGACTTCCAGCGGAGAGAAAGGAAAGGAAGGATTGATGAGGTCCGAAAGACGATAGTAGGTGAGAGGAATGAAAAAATGACAGGGCAATAGAAAACAGGGTAAGACCGCAGGGGAAAAAAGAGCCAAAAAAGTGTGAAAAGTGTGATTTTTCCAAATGAATTTTCCACATGCTTTTAGTGGGAATTCAGGAAAATTTAAGCTAAACATGTGTCTTAGTGTCATGTGGTGCAAGTAAAGACCGTGATTACATGTATTACACTTATTAGTGGAGTTGAGAAACACAAAGTGGCAGTTTTGACCTTGACTTTTGTCTCTTTCAAGGTTACAGAAACTGAACTAGCATGAAGACAACGGAGCCGGTGCTCGGTAGGGAGATCTAGTGAACCTCTCTCAGAAACGGACTACATTTCAACTGACCTAAAAGTTGAACAGTGACATAACTGACTATAATCTGCCTTCAAATGTTGTGTTTTGAGTGGTCGTTGAAAATTGCTTTTTCTTGATATCTCCCTGCTGTCCCCCCTTTTAACATAGAGACGAAAAAAGCTCCTTTTCGTTGTCTATTTTCCCAGAATCCACCTGAAAGCAGGCGGCACATATTAGTTCATTCTGTATCAAAAGACATCTGCTAACTATCCAATTTTACACTGCAGTGAGAGAAATCAAAGATGAGATGTAACCGCTTGAGTCATCTTTGGCCGGCAGACATTGACATTTTAGACAATCGATTAATACAACCACTTCAAGGAGTGTTTGGTCAGGTCTTAAAGATCCGTCCTGCTGAGATCAAACTTGAAGAGAGTCTGTATATATATACACTACAGATAGTTATGGTTCTGAAATTGGCTTGGATCAGGCATATTAAAAGTATTATATAACCTTGACTGCACATCCTTTAAAATCTATATTAATAGCAAAAACCTTCATTAATATTAATAACAGTATTGCTTATTTTTATTATTATATGTAATATAATTATTAAAAAATAAAATAATAGTAATAATTAATAAAAAAAAGTAATACATTTAATCATTTATTGATCTGTAATCAAATTGCTATTTCTATTATTTATAAAATATTAAGACACTTAAAACTGTGAGTGTGATTTTGTAATAACCTTAAAGGGTTAGTTCACCCAAAAATTAAAATTCTGTCATTAATTCCTCACCCTCATCGTAAAACTAATCTATTTTAATTGAAAGGTTTAGTCCAAATTTTCTGAAGAGACTCGATCACTTAGTACGATGAATTTAGGCTTTTGTTCACATTTAAACATTCATCTACTCACACATCAGTTGTGGTTGCTTGACGTGCAAAAACCAATGAGGTTCATTCTCGTGTTACGCAGCACGTTTGAGCTTCAGAATAAAAGCCTAAATTAAATCTGCAAAAAACGATCAAATCTCTTCGGAAAAATTGGACTAAACCTCTCAATTCATATATATTAGTTTTACGATCTCTTTATGAACATTTTGAAGCGTCAAAAAGGTAGTTGAGTAGCTGTCAATGGAGGGACAGAAATCTCACAGATTTAATCAAAAATATCTTCATTTGTGTTCCGAAGATGAAGAATGCTTACGGGTTTGGAACGACATGAGGGTAATTAGAGAGTATTAATGACAGAATTTGCATTTTTGGGTGAACTATCCCTTTAAACAGTACTTAATAGAAAAAATTGCTTTATACACGAAAGGAAACTTTTTGATTGTTGTCGTTGAATCAAGCACATGGTTTCGACTCTAAGACATCCACATCAGGTTTTCTTTCAGAGTACGGCAGGTTTTGGCTTTCCCGCTTCATTTTTTCCAAACGATTCCAAAGTTTGACAGAGGAACTGTCAACACAAAGTATGTTGTCCGTTGAAACCCATTAAGCTAAAGCATAGCAGAAAGACTCGCCAGAGACCTTTTCAAATAAAAGTGTGTTCCAACTTCAGCGGAGCGGCCGAGACTTCGGAATTTGTTTGCCCAAGTACCTTGTTTACTCCAGGGTTTCTCTGGCAGAACATCCACGCAGAGGCACAAAAACTTGTTTATGTCTGTGTGTTTTCCTACTCGTGTTTACCAGCCAGACCAAAACTACCTCACAAAACCACACATTCATCAGACTTCCGAAAGAATATTCGGAGTTATTTTCTATGGACCATGTTTATGCCATGCTGCTGATTATCACAGAGATAAGTGTCCTTGTTCTAACCTAACAGATAACCTTCAAGATGGAGAGTTTCTAAATGGAATAGATAAAATAATGATTATTACCAAACAGGTTTACAATGAGAAAGGATTTTAATTTATCTGAATTATTACATAATTTATTATAATAATATTCTGATATAATATAAGACATTATGTTAATATATTAATTATTTTACATAATTTAATATCATATAATTAATACATTATAAATGTATGTAATACATTTAATTATATTTAATATAATTACTAAACATTTAATTATATATTATGTTATAAATTAAATGAATTATTATTAATAATTATTATAAATTATTTTTTTATTTATTTAAATTTACTATTATAATATATTATTTACAGAATATATATTTCTTTATTTTTTTTTTTACCCAAGACCAATGTTATACATGAGTGTGCAGTGTGTGTTTATTAAAAAAGCTCTTCTCGTTATGCAAATACTAAGAGTTTTATGTACGTTGCAGTGCGCATATATATGTGTGCCTGTGTCTGTAGGGGAAGCGCGAGCGTTGATCAGCTGGGAACAAGCGTTTGTGTGTGTATTTGCGTGTCGGGCTCCCCGTGGCGCTGCCTGCCAGGCGCTGTCACCAGCCCGTGATTGACAGCTCTGATAAGCGGTGAGGCAGGCTGCAAATTCTGCCAGTGCACGTCACGCTCAACGTGCGTGTGTGTATGTGAGGCGGCCTGCGAACGCTGCCAATGTACGTCACACTTACCCTGTGTGCCTCATATCAGTCAGAGAGAGAGAGAAAGAGAGAGAGAGAGAGAGAGAGAGAGAGAGAGGCAGTTAGCGGAATGAAAGACTGCCGCAAGCCGGAGAGGGAAGTAAAGTGCGGAAGAGGGGAGAGAGGGAGGGAGACAGACTGTCAGGCGAGAGCAACGGAGAGGAAAAAAAGAACCGTAGAAACAGACACAAGAGACACGGACGGAGGAAACTCGAAGACAGGTGGGATGGTTTCACAAGGAGGAGAAGGATGGTGAGACGAAGAGAGAGAGAGAGAGAGAGTTTATGTGCAGTTCACCTGCAGAAGGAGAGGAACATATTCCCTCGAGTCACAGCAACATCGGCCTGCTGCTTGTGTGTGTAAACAGCACAAATACACAAAAATAAACATTCACTTTTAGAATATTTCAGCTTATTTTTCAACTTATTGTTACGAATTTCGAGTAAAAAATAAATCGGAAGAACTTTTAAGGCATGTTCACCGCTCACAACAAAAACGATAACTATAACAATAACTGATAGCTATTAGGGTCCACACCAATATCGTTCTGTTTATTATGCTGCAGTTATGTCGTTTACCATTTTAAAGGCCCTGTTTACACCTGTTATTAAGATACGTTTTGGTTGATTGGATCACAACTAGACGAGGGAAACACATTCCCGTTTACACCTGGTGTTTTAATCCGTCTCTTTTGTCCACTTTTAACCACTTCTGTCCTGGTTTCTTCGAGGGGAGGGTCTGTGGTCGGGTAAGTGTATGAGCTTTTTCAGATATTTCGATCTATGTACAAAATAAGCTTCCGCAATATACTGTACATACGAACGCAGGACATTTACAAATGACACTACGGGAAAACACAAGGAGAGCAGCAGCTTTGGTTGTGCAGTGACAGCCACGAGACCAGCCGAATGCTGTGAGTGCTGTGAATCAGGAATGGTGAGAGAACATTGTGCTTGGTACGTTTTTCATCTTCAAAACAAATTTAAGTTTAAATCCCGCCTGGCTAGCACATTTCCCATAATGTTAACTCATTAGGTCATTAGGTGGAGAGTAGGTGGTCTTTTGCGGCTGTTCGAACGATTTCAACCACATGAGCGTTTACACTACGAAATCAATTCGGTCGAATGCATTTTCGACTACCTCTGGAAGTGGTCGAAAGTGGACTCAAAACATTTTAGACCCCGTTTACACCTGTTCTTAGTATCATTCACTTGTGATCCGATTGACCAATACGCATCTTAATACCAGGTGTAAACAGGGCCAAAGTCACCATAAAATCAAAATGGACAATTCATATACTGTATATTGGAATATTTATAAGGCCTATAAACTATTTTACTATTATAAATACTATTTATCTGTGTACATAATTTAAAAAAATAATGTGGCCTAATAATATTTAATAAAAATAACTTACTCTTTTTCCCTCTTGCAAGGATATCGCTTCTAATGACTTGTTTTTCAACTTACATTTCATGTCGACTTTAAATGCTCAAGTTCGTTAAAGCAGGATGCATTCTGATTCTAGCGTTCGACAGCTGGAAAAAAATCGCTCTGATAGCGATTCCAACAATATCATGCTTCTGTGTCGGCGTCGTTATAGTTGTGGTGTGAACTTCCCTATTCTCATAAAATGATTATGATGATTATTAAACCTTTATCAATCTTGGTGTGAACGTGCTTTTACAGTCATATTTACAATATAAATGTAGCTTAAACGAGCATCATAGTGAATGAATGTTTAAAATATGCAATAGATAGTCACGGTCAATGTTTACATGCACAACAAAATGTTGATAACTATCAAAAAGTTCATTATAAGAACCTGTAAAAATTAACATGAGATTTTGACATCTTCCTGCATGACCTTATTACCTTACACATTGTTGAATTGTGTAAGATTGTGACAAGTAAACAGGCTGCCTGATTTATAAAACTCTTTGTCAGAGTTTCTTTTGTGTAAGATGTGTTTTGAGGATGTGAAAAGTGCCAGGCCAGTTTGAAATCAAGTGGACTGGATTACCAAAAGCTCTCTGAAAGTCTCATTGGTCAACAAATGCCTAAGTGTATTGCAGAGAAAAAAATATTTTGGTTAGATGCATATGAAAACAGCATCACTCTCCTCTATCCCAGACAGCAACATAGTGTCGGCCCAGATCTGGCCCACATCCGGGCTGTGTGGATTCCAGGTGTACCAGATGTGGGCCAGATCTGGGCCAATACTATGTTGCTGTCTGGGATGTTCTTTTGACACACTATGCCCAATGACATCAGTGTTCCAGCATTCTCTGAGACATGTAAATTCGTATTATGTAATTTATATTTGGAAAGTCTAGTGGTCTTTTCAGTTGTAAAAAAAGTATCTGATTTCTGGATATTTTGGATTTAAAACCATGATAGAATGAAAATATTTCAGTCTACTGGTCTCTGTCTACTCAGTCTACTGGCTGTAAAAAAGACTCCAATTTCTGGATATTTTGGATTTAAAACCATGATAGAATGAAAATATTTTGTATTATTTAGTAAAACCCTGGAGAATGTTTCCTCATGTTCCATCTTCTAAAGACAGACATCCATAAAAATATTTGCAAAAAGATCATAATGGATGTTAAAGCTGCGGTCCGTAGCTTTTTCCCTTTTTGTCGCCATCTCTGTTCGAAATCTGTAACTGCAGTGATTTGCGGAATTATCATCTTTACGTGGGTTGTTAATCGGCATGAAACAGCGCGGATGAACACAGTGTTTTGAGGCGAGTGCTGCTGTCAATCACCGCGCTGTGTGAATACTGTCATTCAGAATCACATATTCACTTTTTGAAAGCTTGACCAACATAAGAATTTTCAACGGAAAATGTCTTCTGAACAAGTAAGTAACATCCATTTTTGTTCTGATCAACTAAGGGGGGATAAGCATTCGACATGACAAGCGATCGTTAGATTTAATCAGCGCGATTTACAGCAACCGTGCAAATCATAGCCTAACTTACTTTGTTCTCAAATTGTTCATGTTAACAACATCAGCATTGCGTGACTAACGTTATTTAATGTGTTTTATGATTACCTGTGTAGTTCAGAATTCATATTCTCCATAATAGCTAAACGAGAAAGGCACAACAAAGGAAACTCCATAACTGTGTGAATTAAGAAAACGTATTGTTACACGATTGAACTATTGAAATGTCTTACTTGTTCAGCAGAAAAAGCTGTCTCTTCTTCCGTTTCGAACCCCTTGGGGAGTTCACGCACCTTTCAAAAGCCCCACCAATGTGTATCCTTGTGTTCGCATGAGACGGTTTCTTTCTCTTTCCACCTTAAATCCGAAGTACGAAGTCTTTTGGGTTTTATAACTGGTCAATCTCCAGTTGACACTAATGATTGTTGTTTGGATCTTTCTGGATCCGCCATAAGTTTAATCATGTAAAGTGCTGCGAGAAAAGCTTATCTCTACATCTCCTCACGCGCAGTATAGCCGGCTATCCGAAACTCCTTCTTTATGTGTACGGGTGTGACGTAATGATGCAAAGACATGCTCGAATTTCCCGCGAAAACCCACCAGTACCACTGGAATTAAAATCATTATGACAAGCTAACCGTTTTGAATCTAGCTATGGCAAGCAGATAGTTTTGAACACTGGCTGAAGATGTTTTTTTTTAAATAATTAATTTGGATTATTTTTAACTTAAAAAAGTTACGGACAGCAGCTTTAAAGTGTTCAAGTTTTCAATGTACCATAGAGTTCAATTCAGATTAGTGCATACTTAAAAGTTTTTTTTACCATGGAAATGAACTCACCAGAGTTCACCTCAGAGAACTTTAGTGCAGACTTAAAAGTTTACTTTTAACCAAGTGTTTACCTCAGGGCTTACCTTATATTTTATTCCTGCTTGTACCATGTCAGACTTTACCTCAGTTTACCACAGAATTTCATCAGAGAGTTTAGAGCAGTGTTTCTCAACTGGTGCCTGGTGGGTCGCGGAGTGTGTAGCCTATAGTCAAAGAAACAACAACAATAGAAAACGTAATTCTTATGTTTCTCTAAATAGAGACTAATTTTGAACGACGTTTACTATTGTGCGTGTTGTCCTGATCCAGTACCTTCTCCTGTCATATGATATGTTGTTATAGGCTATTGTCATTCGTCTAACGTTTGTTCGTAACTAGATACGGAATTAAAAGTCTCACCTCAGAAAAACGAACTTCCCTGTGACGGTAAGGCGCGCGCTGTAGGCCTATCATTTCACTGTATAAAGACCAAAATAATGCCGCGTTCCAGGCAACCTGTAACCCGTGTTTTTCCAACCTTATACCCGTGAAAGTGCACTGGAACGGCAGTCAAACCCGTGACTTCCCACCCGTGAACTCGTACTAGATCGATGTACTCCCAGTTACGAGCTCTGACGTCACATAGCCCGCGAAACCATACAAAGCAACAATGGCAGCCCCCCTCCCCCACACGGTGAGAATACACTTTAGGACAATAACGTTTCAGTCAAATTAATAATAATATAATAATGATAATAATACACACACGATTATGTATTACAATTTTATGTGTATCTGAAACAATAAGTAACGTTATATTGCGCACAGGTAGTTTGGCGTGACTGGCCTGGTACAAAGTCGTGAGTCGTGTTTTTTTTACGTGCTCAAAAACCTGCCTGGAACGCAGCATTAATAACGAACATGCAACGTCTAATAGTTACGTTGTCAAAATGAAATTACCCAAAAGTACCAATTATTTACGTAACTGGTACATCGTGTGTAGGGTTGCCAACCGTTCCGTATAATACGGAATCGTTCCGTATTTGACACATAAAAGGCTTGTTCCGTATTGAACTGATACGGAACGCACTTTGTTCCGTATTTTTGAAAATCAATTCAGTGTAAATCCATGACAGACGCATACCTTCTAATATATATGTCAGACAGACTATGAACGAAGACCCGCTGCTATAATGGCAAATTCGGGGACTTGGCGCCCCCTTGACGGGCTCTGACGTGTAATGACGTAGAGTTGGCTCATTGGTCGCACGTCAGAGGCGCCCGCGCCATTGGATGTGAAGCTGCCGCAGCACAGCCTATGAGCGAGCCAGACGCTCTGCAGCATAGATATACACACGGCTGTGCAGCTGCAAATGCGTTTTACAGGCTTCAGTAAATCGAGTAAAATGAGACATTTGTAGGCTATGATAAGAAAAACTACTACATTAAAAATATAATTTTTTTGCACTGGAAAAAACATTCTAGAAGTCTAATTCTATTGAATAAGTTTGCACAAGGCTACAGAAAACTGATGTGTTTATTTTTCTTCAAATGCAGTCTAAGCCGATTAGTTTTGAATGTTATGTTGTATTTGTTTAAGTTAAAAATAAAACATATTATGAACTAAACAAATAGATGGTTCATTTTTGGCAAAATGATCATGATAGCCTTTATATTTATGAGTTTTGAATGTTATGTTGTATTTGTTTCAGTTAAAAATAAAACTTATTATGAACTAAACAAATAGATGGTTAATTTTTGGCAAAATGATCATGATAGCCTTTCTGAGTGGTTAAGTCTTGTATATTGATTAGGCCTACTTTGTAATTCAAATTTTAGTGCAACTTATAAAATTCTAAAAAAATATATAATGCAACTTTGCCTAATAGGTTGCATTATAATGTGCTATAAAATGTATGAATTTCAGGGGTTATTTTTCCAAAATTCCCCCCCCCCCCCCCCCCCCCGTTCCTTATTTCTAATTCAGAAAGTTGGCAACCCTAATCGTGTGTTAACCAGGAAGGATTTGCATGCAGGTACGTTCATTCTATTCACCAGAAGCCGTTTGCGTTTGATTCATTAACCGTTTATGTTATTATTGTGTGTTTACCTGGTGTTACCACGGTTTACCATATTTCTGTAACATCACTTAATTTCTGTAACTCTTAATTTTCACTTTGTGTTATTTGTTATATTTTTAAATGACTGGTGGCTCACCAACCTACTAACTTTTGGAACTACTGTTTATTCAGTCAATGTAAAGCGGGACGGTACTTGTCAACCATTTTTGTGCCAATAGCAAATTTATTAAAATTATATATATTTTTTTTAGAAATTAGGCCAAATTCATAAAAAAACAAAAAACGTGAATGACCATGGGAAAATATGGGTCCTGTGGCCAAACCAGTTGAGAACCAGATAATTTACCAGATAATCTACTTCAGAAATAAGAGAAAAAATCAGATTTTACATCAAAACTTGAGATTTTTCCTCAGTTTTTACATTTCCCCTTGGAAATGAGGCACATTTTTTGTTGAAATGGGAAATTTGAATATGCGGTTTAAATTCGACTGACTGGCTTATAAATATGTAAGTCACTGTGGATAAAAGTGTGTGCTAAATGAGTAATTGTTAATGACATATTGTATCATTCTGTCTAGGAAGGTCCGTGTAAAATACTGGTCCAGTGATGTAGGATTTAGCTGATATCGGTTACAAGGCGGTGTTGGCAATGTCAGTCTCTTCTGGACAGCAGAGAACATGTTGCCATCAACTCAACCCTTGACACCATCAAGATCCTGCCCATTATTGACAAAACAGACAAAAAGTCGACCTCCAAGGAACTCAGAGAGATAATTTACTGCCTGGATTCGGCTCGCACAGACCCAGGTAATGACAGCGTCTTGCTGGAGCTGATTAAACGCTGTCAAAGTTCGTAATTTTACCTTCTACATGAGGTCATCACTTTGTGACGCTTGTCGGAAAGCTTCAACTCATGCGGTTCATGAGTAAGGATGAGTAATGTCTCCTGATCTCAATCATTTTAGGATCATCTTCTCAATTCCTCAAGTTTGAGGGGGAAAATGTGGAGGATTTTGAAGGATATGGGCTGGTCTTCATTTTGCTGATTTGTGTGTCATCTCAAGGGCTGGTGTATAGATTATTGTTGGGCAGTGCATTCCAAAAAAAAATTATTGTTGTTTTTATGTCATACACCATCCATGCTAAATCTGAAGATTTGGATCACTGTTGACCTTCAATTTAGTATTTATTGTGGATATTTTAGTGGTTGTGATTTCATTCTTTGTTACACCTACTCCAAAAAAAGGGTAAAAATCCCTTTAGATCAAAATGACTGTACAACTTAAATTTAAAATCAGAGTAGTGACTGCATATTCATAATGTGAGTTCGAGATTCTCCACTGCGTTCGCTGGAGGCCTTTCTGACAGTTTGTAATGCTTCATGGAAATGTGTAGAAGACCTGGTAACCGAATCTCAATAATTAAGATTTACTGGTGGAAATGTGGGCTCTCTGTAGATAAGAGAGGGCTAGTTACGTACAACTCCGCTGAACCACCTGTGAGTTCATACACACACACATAGTATAGGATAAATTAAAAAACTGCCTCTGTGTGTGACTGTAATTTTCTACTCACTTATTGCATTATTGCAGTGTAATGTTTTACAGTAATTCAGAATTTAACACCGTAAACATTTTAAAGCGGAGTAAATGAAAAACTGGCAGCTCAATCGTAAATCCTGATCACTGGAAAGAAATAGGAGAAAAACTCTCAAGGTGATATGAGTAGTTTTGTTATTAATACTTTTCTCCTTGCCATTTGTAGGTTGATTCCCTGAAAAGGGGCACCATGAAAATATTGCTTTGTTTATTTGTGCATCCCAACCAGCAACATCGGCTTAAGCTTTAACCAATGGTGTGTGCTTGGGGCGGGGCTATCAGTTTGTTCGACCAATGACAGAGGGGATACAGCTTATTGGATTTCTGAAAGCACAACTTGACTCACCTGTCGGAAATTCTTATACAGGAAAAGGTAAATATTTTTTTTCAACATTTGGCCCCAATGTCAATGTTATTTTCCCTCTATGTCCTTGAAAAGTTACATTTAAACTTCTGACTCCAATATGTCCCTTTTTGTAATTTCCAGTAATTACTACAGTTCTTGTTATCACAATTAAAGCTGTGGACAATAACTACTATAATGATAACTTTAAAGTTTTAATAATTATTCTAATTTTATGAGAATATGGAAGTCAACACCACAACTATAACGATATCGACACAGGAACAATATAATTGGAATCACTTTCAGAACAATTATTTGTTGTTGGCGTGTAGACAATACATCTTTATAATTAGCTATATCGTTCTTGGTGTGAACGGGACTTTCAAACATGCTATATTTTAAAATCTGTTGGTGTAACTGAGAATCAGTTGTATAAATTAATATTTTTTTACTTTAATAACACCAGTTAATTATACAGTTGAAGCACATTTTTTGTGACAAAGCATTTTAATGTGTAACACTGTAAAAAATGTCTAACCTCTCAACTCAAAATTTTCTAGTGACTGGTCACATCTGTGAAATTCTGCAAATTGATAAAATTAAATTTGCAGAATTTCACTTGGGCCAACTGAAAAATTTATATGAGTTGGGGAGGTTAGAATTTTTTTTACAGTGAATCTATTATTTGCACTCATTACAGGATAGCCTACTAAAGGCCTCTTTATGGTTTTACGGTATACTTATTAATTTTCTAAGAGTAGGCTAATTCTACCTGAATATTTCTCAAATTTGATTTTTTTTTAAGAGCAGTTCACACATAGCCTACATCTCTGCGTGCAACGCAATTATCATGGAATAATGTCAAGCATTACTATCCACCACTAAGCAGATGACAAAAGTTGTTTTTTGAAGTTAAGATAAGAATTATTTTAAGTTCAGGTTGCATCACAACTCTCTCTCTCTATGTGTCCTGTGCTGTGTGTACTCATACGCCAGCTAACGACCCGACAACTGCGAAAACAAACAGCAGTAAGATGGCCGACTCCCGCGCGCGGCATGAATATCTGACATTCGTTTGTTCCATCGCTCCGAGCGACAGAGGCCAATTACTGCAGCAGGCGTGTGACCTTTTGCATGCAGATGAGCCAGGTCTCGTGTGTGTGTGTGTGTGTGTGTGTGGCCGGTAAACATTAACGGGAACGGAAGAGTGGAGCTATAATGACGTGCGGATCGTTAGAGGCTCGTTAGGGAGCATGAGACGGCGGATATTAAAGAGCAGTTAAGAGTAAAACACAGACACACACACATGCACACCTTTCTACAGTACTCACACACACACATTTCACCTTACGCACTCGCATGCACGTATGCGTGCACTTTACTTAACTCTTGAACATAGATTCTTAATAGATCTCTCAATGAAGAACATTTAACATCCATAGAACCTTTTCATTCCACAAAAGGTTCTTTAGATTTTTTTAAATGTTCTTTAGGCTACATTAAGAAAAACATTTTTTTTAAGAACTCTTCACTGAAAGGTTCTTTTTGGAACCATAAATTGTTATTTTATTGCATCTGTCTGAAACCTACGGAGCCTCTAAAGGGACATGGTGAAGGAAAAAATATGAGATGGAGGAAAAATTATTTGTCAGTGCTTTTGTTCTTTCGCAAATGTTTTGCGTTGCCCTGAGAAACTTTGCGTTCCCTCGAGCGAACGCAAATTTTCTCGGGGGAACGCAAAGGTTTTGCGAGCGAACGCAAAGTGTCTCTGGAGAACGCAAAACATTTGCAAGAGATTGGGAACGCAAAAGCATTGAATTTTCCCTCCCATCTAAAAAATAATTTCCACCACCATGTCCCTTTAGGGGCTCTGTAAAAAAAACCTTTTGGGATCTATTTTCAAAGAGTGTTAAACGCATTTGAGTAATGTGAGGACACTTAGGCTACACACATTTCACATTTCTAAGATACAAAAAAAAGAAAAACAGCCTAATTCATGCATCTAACAATACAACCTGTCTGCTATGGACATAAAAAACTTAAACTGTCTGACACACAAATCTTGCACATATAGACACTTTACCTGTCTTTCACACACCCCGCAATTCACCTGTCCAATATACTCAAACTTCCCTGTCTCTCACACACACTTTACCTGTCTAATGTGCACAGACACCCACAATTCACCTGTCCAACACATGCGCACACACACACACACACACACACACACATAGTGCGCAAAGTTCTGTGTGTGTGAGCGCTGTGCTGCCGGGGTCTTTCAGCACGCTGCCATTAGTATTCACAGACAGCGCTTCCCTTCAGTGCCTGAATTAATTTTCTACCATGCGTATGTGTGTGTGTGTGTGTGTGTATCGCATCACAGAGAGCACGAGCAAGAGACAGTGTGTGGTGATCTCCCTGAGTCTCAAGCCTCTTTTCCTGTTATTTTATTGCAATTTAAATACTTCACTTGTCTAATGCATGTAATCTGACTAATCAGTGCAGGAAATTGCCCACAGTCTGTTTCTAGAGAGGAAACTGCTCTGCGCTGAGACCGCCACAGAGAGGGAGGTGGAAAGCAGTGTGTGCGAAGAGCAAAGATTGAGCGTGTGTGTGCGTGCGCGCGCGTGGGGTATTTGTATTCCTTCCACGTTCTCCGCAGCACACCGGATAATTCCACTTTTTCCTCTTATTTTGATATATGCAGCTCCTGAGTCAGCGTGCGCCTGCGAGGACGTGCTTTTATTGCACGCTATCTCTCTCTCTCTCTCTCTCACTTGTCTTTCGGATGAATAATATGCCGTCCAGGGGGCCCTTGTGCCGTACGGACAGGAACGAGAGAGAGAGATTGCCAGTTCGTCGGTTTCCCTGCATGCGTTTTTTTGCGCGCGCATGTGTGAGTGCATTTGATTGAAGACCTCCAGCGTATCCACACTCCGCTGGCTAATTAATTGATCGATTCGGCACGTGCAGAGGGCCTGCCGTCTCGTTCGGCGTGAGCGACGCTCCTGCTAATTGAGATTCCGTGCTCGTGCGTGCTAAACATTTAGAAAGGTCTCTCTCTCTTGTTTATCCCCTAAACAAATGCAAAACGTTCCTCCTTGTTGCGCTACAAACTAATGAAGTCACGCAAATGCTCTTTTAAAAACGTTCTTTCGGGGAAAGGAAGGGCTTTTTTCTTATACTTTCTCTGTGTCTCTCTCTTCCAGACTAAGAGCGGTTTCCCGCTGGGATGTTTTTGAGAGAGGCAGAGCCGGTAATTTCAGCGCAGCAGACAATGCGATCCGCAGGCGTTTCTCTCCTTCGACACGCGGGTTCTGTTCTCTCTTCCTCTCGTGTTTTCCACCTCTTTCTCCCTGCCGTTCCTGTCCATCCTCCTTCCTGCGAATCCCCCCCGCTGTCTCCCTCTCTCTCTCTGTCTAGGATGAAAGCTCGGAATCAGAAAAGTGTTTATGCCGCACGGAACACCTGGCCTCAGATCTGCGTTTAAAGTCCCAAAGTGTCTTCCCCACATCACACAGTTGAGATTATCAGTCAGCATGTGCGTGCATTTGGTATGCATGAGTGAGCGGCCTGTCAAAGACAAGCCCCACGTCGCAAGAAACACAAACCATTTATATGACCCCTTGACCTCTGAATACCGCCTCCGAGAGCCACGCGCACACACATACGTGCTCATGCCCCAGGGGAGAAGGTACGTTCATTAAACAGTCTGGTTACGCCAACTGTAATGCGGCGTAGATGGAGGGGAAGGGGGGTTGGGGCAGTAGTTGGGGCAATTAGAAGGAAAATTGAATATGAGTCATGGCGCTGCCACACAGGGGCTTAAAATCATCAACCGTCATATAGGAAATTACCTGTCTGAGAGGGTGTGACTGTTATGTTAATTTGTGTACGATAAACAAAACCAGATGTATCATGTATATTTTATTTGTTTCTTATATGCTAGATTTTTACACTGTACGTTTCCATTTATTTATTCATGTACAATTATATTTATTTGACACTTTAATCCAGCACAAATGTTATGCCGACAATATGATGGATTATATATAACAAAGTTAGCAGTCATACTTATATTTTTATTGTACGTTTTTTTCAAGTGCATCCTGTGGATGGAAATGTACGTAAGCAATTGTGTGTGTGGCAATTGTTTTGCTTAAATTTTAAAAAACAAAAGTTGTTTTTTTTTACAGTTTTTTACATTTTTGTTTTTATTATATACAATAATTAAAGATAATTAGTAATATTACTCCAAGTTTATATTTAGCTAGCGCTTAATTTTTAAACTTTATATTTATTCATTTAGAATTTACATTTAGTAATTTAACTTATTTTTATGCATGTACGGTTGTGTTACTCTTTCGGCAAATTCTCTTATTCAACAAAGTTACTGTATGTTTATTTGTAGCTAGAGCAAACTGTATAAAATTATATGTGAGCAATTGTGTGTGGTTCTGTGGGAACTGTTTGTGTACCACAAACTTAAAAATCCATGAATTTTTTACTTTTTTTTCTTAGCATACTTGGTTTTTAGAATTTACAGGAACTAGTATATTGCGAATGCATGTTTAATTTTAGCTAGCGCATCCGGTGTATGAAAAGAAAACATACATGAGCGATTGCATGTGGGCAGTTCTGTTTTATAGTGTTTATGTACAACAAACAGACAAGTTCACATATATTGATTTTTTTATTCATTTACACAACAAGAGCCGTTCATTTTCACAACAAGAGCGTTTTGGGGGCCTGAAAATGCAAACTTTTGAAAACAGGTTTCAAAGTGCAAGCTTTTGAAAACTACACCGTTATGGTCTCTGTGTAAACTACAAAAACGTGAAATTTGTGAAAACACTGACGTCATGCGCATGCATATTACGTGTTTGATGCTTTCGCCATCTTGATTCAGTGTTTCTTTACAAAGTAACATCGCCAACTATTGCCCTTGCACGAATAATACAGGTTTTAGTCATTTTTAGTATTTTTCGCGGATATGTGTGAACATGGATCGTTTTGACAACGTTATAGTCTGTACGTGAAACTTTTCAAAAATGTGAAAGGAATTAGTTTTTTTGTTTTTACTACATCGTTGTCATGTAAACCTATCCTTATTCATTTAGAAGTTATATTTAAACATTTAACATATTTTTCTTTCGCCATATACTATATTCAACAAAGTTATTGTAGGTTTATTTGTAGCTAGTGCATCCTGTGTATGAAAATGTGCGTGAACTGTTTATGTATGATAAACAAAAGTTGATGCATATTATTTTTATGTTTCTTATATACTATTAGTACATTTATAAATTTACCTTTTAACCAACCCTTTTAGTTTTTATTCAATCCACTAATTATTACTGTTTCTCTGTTACACATTTAGTACTGTAATCAGCTATAGGCCTATTCAACAAATCTAGGGGTTGTACGCCTTTTGTTAATGTACATTTATTTGTACCTAGAAACTTAAGGAAACTTAGCAAAACTTAAAGGATTATGTCGGGCGCTTTATATATAGAACCTTTTAGGGGTTCCATCATGGGATAATTTTATAGATTTAGTTTTAATTAATTTAGTTTTAATAAAATTGTATTACTTAAACAGCTCATAAACATACTTTATCAATAGAAAAAAATGATAGTAAATTGTAATTTAAGACATTTCTTCTTATATAGAATTTTTTTTGGCATAAACGGTTCTTTAATTGAGTCAAGATATGTGTGTGTGTGTGTGTAAGTTCTGTCTGCTCTTGCCCAGCGAGTTCATGGTGTGTAACACACCCCGGCAACCTCTGCAGCGGCCGCCACACCTCTTTCATCTCCCATAATGCCCCTCTCTGATCCTCTGCCCGTTAGCACTCACGGGGAGGGGCTGTCAGCCATGGCTGATTAGAGTGTGTATGTGTGTGCGTGTCGGGGAGGGAGGGACTCTATTTTAGACTCCAGAGATCGGCCAATTAATTTCTTCATTCATGTCTGATTGCTTTGCTCTGGCGTAACGTACAATTATTGTATTTGCCACTCAGGAGTAGCACTCCACGGCCTGGACACACACAGACCTCAATTCAAAGAGGTGTACACACACACACACACACACACACACACACATATATTAACTAATTTGAGCACATGGTTTGGCTTTTAATTCACAGCAAGGCAGAGGTGAATACAAACATTACCTGTCTACCTGTTTATATTGTTTATTTTATTCATGGACATAAATGAGTTAAATATGTCTATTCCTGTACGTTCACACCGCCGCCGACTTGAGCGACAAAGAAGCTCTGGCCGCCCTGCCATGGACGCTTGTCAAAAAGTACGGGGAAGCTTGTTGACGCTTTGGCCGCTCTGACGTAGCAGGGAGAAGAGAAGTGTCACAACATTAAATGTAATAAATAGAAAAAACAAGCAATACATTGAAGAAACCTTTTATAATGACAGCATTTTTTATAACAGTTTTGGTCACATTTGATCGGGGGGAAAAAAGAATAATTAGCTATTATTATTATTATTTGCATTAGTGCAATTGGTCAAATCGGTGTTACCGTGAGCAAATGAACTGCATTCCCGCTTGAAACGAGCGTTCGTAAATATTTCAAATAAAAGTTGCGCTCATTCTCAAACATGTATCACTGGATCATGGATAATCGCGAAGTTGTTGTGTTTGGTGCTGCTGTATTGTATTTGCGGAGAAGACGTCGGACTCTGAGATTTTGGGTTCATGACCTATATGCAAACAACGTCATATCATAAATGATAGGAAACCCAGCAACTGTGATGATTAGCTTCTCCTCCATTTTCTCTGAACTAATGTTTTGGTAGGAACGAAAGTTTACATGGTATGTTTCTCTGGAATCAGCCAGCGCGGAGGACGTCTATATTCCAATTGGTTGCAGGCTTTTGCCGCTGCTTGCCGCTGAACTGCGTCATAGCTCATTACCATAAAGTTGAGCTACTTTCAACTTTCTTATTGACGCTCAAAACGCCCGCCGATGGATTGGACCCTCTTTGCAGCTGAGAGAAGCCAGCTTCCATTGAAAATGAATGACTTCCGGTAGCTTTAGAAGCTCAAGTCGGCGGCGGTGTGAACGTACAGTTATGAAATCACATTTCTTCTGTATTGTTTCAATGAAGAACTTCTGCCACCTTGAATACCTCCAACAGCAATGCCCATTTACATGTACATATTTTTCTAGATGTTACTATAGACAAGAAAAGGTATGTTAACCTATAGTTTTGTTGCTGTTTTCTCCATTATGCTATTTTAAAGTCTCCTTATTTTGTTTTGGAGTTCTCCTACAACAGGTTTACATGCATCCAAGATCAAAAAACACTTACATTTTCTCATAATATATGTTGCAGCATCCCCTAATTTCTTACAGGGTCTGAAACGGTTCAGTAAAGGATTCAGTCTCTCTAAACCCCTATATTCAGAGAGCAGACTCTGCTCTGATTGGTCAGATGGCCCAGTCTGTTGTGATTGGTCTACTCTGCTTTGATTGGTCAGACGGCCAAGTCTGTTGTGATTTGTCTACTCTGCTCTTATTGGTCAGATGATCCAGTCTATTGTTATTGGTCTACTCTGCTTTGATTGGTCAGACGGCCAAGTCTGTTGTGATTGGTCTACTCTGCTCTGATTGGTCAGATGAACCAGTCTGTTGTGATTTGTCAACTCTGTTGTGATTGGTCTTCTGCTTACAGTACATGTCAGGAACAAAACGGCCATTACCATATCTGAATTTCAGCTCCGGATCTTCCTCAGCACTTAATACACATTGATCAAACAGTTACGATGGCGTCGTTGTTTGCGGGCAGCCAATGAAGACCATAGGCTGGCATTATGGAAATTTGTTAAAAACCTGCGTAGGTTAGTACAGGAAGTAAGACTGAATTGACTGATGACTCGTTTCAAGCAGTTCAGAATTATTTCTTTCTTTTGGGAGACAATAAATCAAGCATAGCGTCAGTTCTGGCAGATCACGTTAGTCAAGCTCGCATCAGCTGACTCTCAGCTGATCCACGTCTACCTATAGGAATACGACGCCTATCACTGTATACATAAGCCCCTTCAGTATTATCAGCAGCTATCGCGTTTCTCAGGAGCTAATCTGGCCAGCAGCCATATCACCCTGTTGCTCAAGACTGGTTGCCCACTGAAGCTAAGCAGGGTTGAGCCTGGTTAGTACCTGGATGGGAGACCTCCTGAGAAAACCAAGTTGCTGCTGAAAGAGGTGTTAGTGAGGCCAGCAGGGGGCGCTCACCCTGTGGTCTGTGTGGGTCCTAACGCCCCAGTGTAGGGACGGGGACACTATACTGTCAAAGAGCACCGTCCTTCAGATGAGATGTAAAACCGAGGTCCTGACTCTCTGTGGTCATTAAAAATTCCATGGCACTTCTCGTAAAGAGTAGGGGTGTAACCCCGGTGCCCTGGTCAAATGCCCTCGATTGGTCCTTGCCAATCACGGCCTCCTAATAATCCCCATCCATTGAATTGGCTCTATCACTCTCTCTCCTCTCCACCTGTAGCTGGTGTGTGGTGAGCGCACTGGCGCCGTTGTACTGTGGCTGCCGTCGCATCATCCAAGTGGATGCTGCACACTGGTGGTGGTTGAGGAGAGATCCCGACATGATTGTAAAGTGCTTTGGGTGTACATATGAAAGCGCTATATAAATGCCTAATTCTATTCTACTCTATTCTAATTACCCTCCTCCATCCCCAGCTCCTCTCGCCCAGTCAGGATTTGGCATTCTGATTCCCCTTGAATCAGAATAAATTCTCGAATTATGTTGTACTTAAAAATCTTGAATTAATGATATCTGCATACATTTATGTTGGTTCTGTTCTGTTTACCCTAAGAGGTGTCATTGCTGCTCTCCCTGCTCTCATCCATGCATGGATGCGCAGGGAGTTCTCGCCCAAAACGACAGCATACCGCCAATCCAAACTGTATGCTGTCAATTGTATTTGACGATAGTGGTCCTAACAGAATTTCTAGTGATAAAGTAAGATTTCAAACTGTTTAATTCATAAAATGTAATTACAATTAAAAGTCAATTAAAACAAAATGAATTAATTAAAACCAAATCCCTAAAATGTTTGGAACCCCTTAAAGGTTCTATATAGAACCTTTTCTTCTAAGAGTGTAGAGAGAGATTTCTGGCACTGAAGTCTGAAATGGGCCACCTGCCTTTGAAATTTGAGGTGTGAGGCAGAAAATGTCAGGAAAGAGAAGATAGAGAGACCATAAAAGAGAAAAAGGCATAAAGAAGCGGGAAAAAACACGACAGGGGAAAAACATGTGCTATTATGAGAGAACAGGAGAGCCAGATCACAGACGACGAGCCCACTCTACATTCAGCCCGAGCAATTAGAGACCCACGACCACAGACGAGAAAGAGAGAAAATTACACTTCCTCATTATTCAAATCACTTCTTAGAAAATGAGGCACGTCGCTCTCCTTCTCTCTCTCCTTATCTCTTTTCTTCCCTCTCTTCTGTGCACGGCGGTGTTTGCGTTCACTCTCTCTTTCTGCGAAGATAAGCCCTCCGGAAAACGCTGTCATTACCATCCCTCCTTTGCTCCCCCCGTGGGGTTAAATGATTCTCCTCGCTCTGTCACTCCACTCGTTCCTTTATCTATCACTTTACCAAACCCAAGTGGGATCGATACCCCTATCGACTGCAGGATGCTCTCTACAAACCCGACTTCCTGCGGCAGAGAGGACGAGGTGGAGGGAGGGAGAGGAGGTGAAGGGCCTTTTCGGTTTGCGTCACTCAATCGCTCCGTTCTTAGAAATTGGACTTGGAAATGAGGCAGCCAGGAATAATAGCTCTCTTTCCCTGAGCAGTGGCGTATTAGTGGAGTTAGACACTGGAGAAAGCTCTGACTGATGAAATGCGTTTTGAGACCTGGGTCAGGTTGAAATCAAGAGAGAATCCGGATTGGCGGATTGTATTGAACCGAACCCCTCTATGACTTCCATTGGCGTGTTTTCGGTCAATTTTCTAAATTTTAAGATGTATGCTAGAGCGATTTTTTTTTTTTTTTTTTTTTTTTTTTTTTTTTTTTACCCCCTTACAATGCATAATTTCTATTGAAGTCAAAGGTTTACAAGATTCTCCGTTTTATTGTTTAAACACCCAATTTTTGGCTGTGAACATATCATCTGATCCATATTGCAGCTCATTTTGATCGCCAGCATTGTTATTGTTACTAAAACTCGCTTTTAAAATGCAAATAAAATACAATGCAAATATTAGATGAATTTGAACATTTTGCTTTGGCAGCTAACTGAAATAAGTTTAAGTTGAAGTACAAAAATAAATTAGTAAATAAAACTGGAAAAAATGTAAAGCTAAATATAAAAACTAATAAAAATGACAAAAGAACATAAAATCAATAAAATAATAATACAAAAAAAAATCACTGGAAACTGCCCACTTTGACTCAAGATACTGAGTTTATTAATGCTCCACCAGCAAGTGTAGATTTACAGTTTGAATTCACCGCTTTGTAAAAGAATGCGTACGTGCGCAGGCGCCAACTACTGGCCTGGCAGCATAATACAGCGGTTTTGGTCGTTTTCGCAAAACTTTTCAAAAACGCAAAGAATTTTTTTTTTTTTTAGTACATTTGTTGTGGTGTAAACGTACCCTTAGTTAACGATAATAACCCTGGTGTAAAGCAAGCCAATCAGATTAGATGTTGCAGTTTTGAGTTTGAAGTTTCAAGAAACTCTTGCCTTTATTGTTTTTAATATTCATAAGGAGGTTCGAAAAGTCAATTTGACAGACTGGTTTGTAAATATTTTTGTAATGCTTGTTGTATGTTGTAATGCTAAATGTTTTTAATGTGACATTGACATCACAATATCTTCAGTAGCAAGAGCTTAACAAGCTCTTTTTAGTCTTACCAAGCGCTATGTTGAGGCTTTCTGTCTTTTTTTCTTTTTATTCTGCAGTCTTGCAATCTGGTCACCCGGTTTCTGGTCAGCATCTCATGAATTATTCCACCGGACTACACTTGGAATCTCCCGCCTTGCTCACCAAATCCTCCCTCACAACTTTTCTTCACGTCTAATCCCTATTCTTGACTCCTTGCCATCCTCATTCTCCTCGACCTGAGTGCAGCCTTTGATACCATTTGTCACACCACCCTCCTCAACAGGTTATCTTCCATCGGCATAACCTTTACTCCGTTGGACTGGTTCACATCTTACCTCTCTGACCGCTCTCAGTTCATTTAATTCTTTTAATTTCTTTAAGTCTTTTAAATCCACTCTCTCCTCCGTCACTTCAGGTGTGCCCCAGGGCTCTGTCCTGGGACCCCTACTTTTTGTAATTTACCTCCTTCCCCTTGGCAATATCTTCCTCAAATTTAACATTCACTTCCACTGTTATGCTGCTGACACCCAGCTCTACCTCTCGACCAAACCCTCGTCCACTTTCCCGCCCACCTCCCTTACTGATTGCATCTCTGAAATAAAAACCTGGTTCACCCCAAATTTCCTGAAATTAAACAGTAAAACCGAAGTTCTCCATCCATAACCTTGCTCCCCCATATCTGTCTGATCTTCTTCAGGGTTCCACTCCCTCCCGCTCTCTCAGATCCTCTTCCTCTATGCACCTGTCTTTCCCCTCCGCCCGTCTCACCACCATGGGGAGCAGAGCATTCAGCCGCTCTGCTCCCCGTCTCTGGAATTCATTACCACCCCAACACAGAAATATTGATTCACTTCCCCATTTCAAATCGCAACTCAAAACACATCTGTTTAAAACTGCTTATTCTACTTGATGTCAATTGAATGTTGTTTTATTCATTATCTTTTGTTTCTTTTAAATGTTTTATGTATCCCTGTACAGTGTCCTTGAGTGCCGAGAAAGGCGCCTTTAAATAAAATGTATTATTATTATTATTATTATTATTATTAGCCTCATTTTCTGTGGGAACATAGCGAAATATATTCTTTTTGTATTCAAAAGTTTTCAGTTAACACTGGGTGTGCCGTCTAAGATATGTTATTGCCCACACGCACAAAAAACAAGCAAACTGTCCACAACAGTCTATAAAAGCGTTAACCCCAAGCAGACAAAGAGAAATGGAGTGTGCAGCAGAGAAGAGAGAAATCATAAGCGTCTGGGAGATTTACTCGGTGTGTTTGGTCAGCTTTCTGGCAGTCCTGTTTGATGTGAATCTCCGATCGGGTTTCTTTTCATGTACACACAAATGCAGCTAGCGCACACACTCGTGCATCACTGAAGCTTTGGAGGCAGCAGGTGTGTAGCCCGTCTCTCTCGCTCTCTTTTTCTCTCTCTCTCTCTCTCTCTCTCTCTCTCTCTCTCTCTCTCTCTCTCTCCCTCTCTCTCCCTCTCTCTCCCTCTCTCTCCCTCTCCCCGTCTCTGTCTCTCTCTCTCTCTCTGGCAGTCCCGGGGCAGGTCACTGTAAAGGTCAGCATGCCGGTGATGGAAAGGGACAGCAGCGTCTGTTGCCGTGGGGATGCGGATGGGAGGGGGGAGGGGGGGTTTGTCTCCGTTGCCTTGGGGACGGACCAGACACGTTATCAGGTTAATACCACACAGTAGAAAGCGCGACCTCATCACACACATGCGCATGTGCTTGTAGAAAAGCCAAGCGAGGCCTTGTTGTGTTGGAGTTGTGAATGTCTTCCATGTTTTTAACTCAAAAGCAGTCTTTGTCTGTCTTTATATGGAAAATATAGAGCAAAAAAGGCTGTTTCAATGGCAGCAATTTTCCAAAAACCTTGTGAGTCTTTCTAAAAAATTTAATTAGAGACATTTTTTTTAGGGCTGCAACTAACGATTATTTTGATAATCGATTAATCTGACGATTATTTTTCCAATTAATCGATTAATCGGATAAAAAGTTAAAATTAAATTAGTTTTTTTGTTTATTATAATTAAATAAAACCCTAAATCAGGGTATTTATGTGTAAAGTTGTACTTTAAAAAGTGCAAAAGCCACACATTGAGTTTTACTAATAATCTTTATTTTTGACATTTTAAACCTTAAAATATTGATAAATTAAATATAGAAAGACTGAAAACATGCGTGTGAACGTAGTAGAGCCGCAGTAGATCGCGTTTGAAAAACAATTAAAACTTAATAGTAGACAAATGCTATAAAAAGAGAACGGAATGGAGGTACACAGTAAGCTAACAGGCTTGATTAAAAGGACAGGAAAAATGATGCATTAGTGCACAAGCATTCGCTGAAAACCACTGACTACAGTGACTAAAAAACAATCTTTTACTGCTGCTGTTATTAACTGCCTTTATATTTAGTGCTTCACTTTGTAAACACCGTTTTAATTTAACCTATTTCTGCGGTAGCGCTATTTTAATCCATCACTTATGTTGCGAGCGAACTGATTGCGCAACCTGATGCTCGAGACAAAATAGATCTAGTGTGACTGTCCCGAAGTTAGAAAACAAAGCTTTTTACACAGTAGCATTGTTTTCTCAGATCGGATAGCTATCTGATCGTGAAAAGACCAGGTGTAAATGCCCTTCGAAGCGCATTCGAGACGGATTTGAATCCGATCGCTCAAACCACTTCAGGAGGAGATCTGAGACTCATTCCAGAGCAAACTGGAAAAGTGTAAATGCATCTGGTTGTTGAAACCACATATGTAAATTTTACTCCTCCCAAAAATGCTAAAAAATAAACATGTGAGAGCGTGTTATAGGCTATATGTAATGTTATAGCCAGATATGACGGCACTACTGCAACACGCATTACTGCAACTGAGCATCTATTCATCAAGCCAACGAGCAAACTATCGCAAATCAAAGTGAAAGTAAGTCGCAGACGCTTAACACACAATCATCCTTATTAAAAGTAAAGAAACGAAATGATCTTTACAGTGCTGTTGCCGCTCTCTCTTATTGCGGTGTTTGATTTTGATTTTAACTGCTAATCAATAAAATGCAGCTCATATCTGTTGCTTTCGGTGACGTAAACTCCATTAAATCTGCATATAGCGCGGGAATTGAAGAGCGAAAACACATTTATGTGACCAGGTGTAAATGGAATCGTTTTGATAAATCAGAGCTATCCGATCTGAGAAAACGCATGAAGTGGCCAGGTGTAAACAGCCCCGGCTTGGGGCGCACACTTTTTTCTGCCGCCGATTGATCTGTAGGTACTCTCTGCCATTTCGCGTGTGACTGTGTTGTCATGAAAGTGATGTCATCAGTAAACGCTCCCCGTGACATAAGCAGACCAACTAATCGATAATGACATTCGTTGACAACGATTTTGATAATCGATTATTATCGATTTTATCGATTAGTTGTTGCAGCCCTAATTTTTTTTTAGTTTAGTTATGCCCGGGTATACTTCTTTTTCCACGTTCCACAGTTGAGTGCGCAAGCCTTTAAAAGCATACTCCTTTGGCCGTGAGCGCGGAAAGATGCGTTCGGTATGTGCGCATTATCTAATGGACATTTTTTTTTAAGTGCTCAAAGTCACTTGCACATGTGCTGTTGTACGCACACCGTCTGCCCGGTCACAAAAATTGGGCTGCACGCGGTAAACTTTGGGTACTTTTAGCTCTATGGACATCTAGAAACTAAACGCACTTCACTGGTTGGTTTAATTTGTCCATCAGCGAATATACATGCATCATAGAATATAAATGATAAAGGCATGTTAAAAAGTTTCCAAGATGGTTTTAAATTGACAGTCATGTAACAAATTCAGTTTTTTTTCTTTATAGGTCACCGAAGTTGAAAAACGACCCTTTTTCCGTGTTCCCAGGCTGATATAATTAGTGCTACTGTGCAAGAACCAGTCGCTGGATGCAACAAAGTTTGAGGTTGGGGCTTTAAATTGCTGAAAAACATTTGATTTTTTTTAAGACACTTGGTAGCAAGTAAACAAGTAATTCTTGACCACACCCCAAATGCAGAATAGAAAGTTTGCATTCACATCTATTAGCTGTGAGGCTAATATATATGATAGTATAATCCTAAACGTTTACTTTTAGTAGATGCATTATGCATGCAATTTAAAGTGTTTTTCTTTCTGCATAATGTCCAAATGTACATTTGTTGTGTCCTTCACCTGAACTATAAATTTTAAATACGTTCTGTGTTGACTTACTTTCCTTCAGTAGTCTTCATGTCGAAGCCATGAATGATAATTTGCTACAACCGTCAATTGCGCGCGTTATTAGGGGGCTGGAGATTCTCATTCTTGAGATCATTTGATTGGACAAAACTGAGTAGTGCAGGATGATGTCATCAAGATATCTGTGTTTTGGAAACTTGTTTAAAAAAATCTTAACTTTTTGTAGCATGGAAAGACTCCAGCTTTAAATTTTAATTTTATCTCTCTCCCTCTCCATGTTGCTCTCTTTTCGTTCTTGCTGAAGCTCTCAGAAGCTTTTGCGCTCTGCCATTTTCCTATTTCTCATTCTCGTGCTAACTCCGTCTTCCTCTCCTAATCGTTACGCTCTTTATTTTCTCTCTCTCTCTTTCTCACTCTCTCTCTAACTCAAATTACACCCATTACGGCCCACTCTAGCTCTCCAGCACCTCTCTCTCTCCCTCTCCACACCTCACTGCTGCAAAAACACACACACACACACACACACACACACACACACACACATACACACACACACACACACACACACACACACACACACACACACACACACACTTTCCATGCAGCTTTTCAAGAAAGGCATCTATTTGTCAGCGTCTGTGCAGAGCTGAGACTGCAGGAGGCCTCCGTTTATAAAACGCAAAGCTATCTGTTATACTGCGTGTGTGTGTGCGTGTGTGTGTGAGTGAGGGTGAACATAGAAGAAAAATAACATAGAAACACCAAGAGATTGAAGTCTCTTGTCCAACTCATGTCTCACACCAAATTTAAAAGAAATAAATCAGAAATTGTTATTGTTAAAAGATAATGAATCCTGTTTTTAGAAACATTAAGATAAAATGTATATATCACCTTTTCTCGCATTACGGTAATGACTACTAAAAATAGAATTACAAATTTTTTTACAGCATTTAAGAGTACAATAGCTTATAGATTAGCCTCAAAACTAACAAAATAAACTAAACTAAAAAACTAAAAGTTATAAAACTCATACTGTAAATGCCATGAAAATAATGGCAAAAAATCTTAATGCTCCTAAAAATACAATTTATTTTTGTATAATTTTTCTTTGGGGTGATATGCAATCCAGAAATATTCGTCACAGGTATCGTGAGAGGGTTTGTGAGAAATCACACAAGCTAACTTTGTGTGTTACAAAGAACAGAGAGAAAACTTTTGAATGTGTGTTTGAGGGAAAGAGAGAGGAAGATTAATTGGGTGAGTGGTGAAAAGCTTTCAGCAGAGTCTGCCTCCATTAAGCCGCGCCGCTGTCCACCAATTAGACGGCAAAAAGAACGTAAAAAAAGGGACGAGAATAATGACAGAGCGAAAGAGCAGAAAGGATCTGCGATTTCTTTGTCCTGAGTTTAACCGAATTAAACATCAACAATTATATGAGACAGACAGACTGAGTGGCAGACGTCCCGCTGTGGCCACTGCAACAGTAGTAACGATCACACAAACACACACTGAATCACAAAGTATCATAGTGTTGACTCCCAGAGACAACGGAAATATTAGCCAGAAAACAGAAATATTAGGATATGTATGGAAGCCAGTATCTGCCAATAAGTAAAAAAATTGGTTATTGCGAATTTTGTTTCTTGTTATTCTGACTTTATATCTCACAATGCATCTTCATATCTCTCAATGTGACTTAATATCTCACAATTGCAACTGCATTTCTCATAATTGCAACTTATTTCACAATCGACTTTGTCTCGACAATTATTGCTGTTTCTTGTATTTGATTTATTTTTTCCTCCATAATATGACTATATCTTGCAACTTTTATTTTATACAATTATTTTTCACAATTATGACTATAATTCACGTGACTATATCTTGCAGTCACAACTTTGTCTCACGATTGTGGCCTTATTTCTTATAATTGTGACTTATATTTCATCATGTGACTATATACCGTGCATTGTGACTGTCTCAAAATTGCGACATTATTTCCGGTAATTGCGACTATATTTCATGAAATTACTTTTTTATCAACTTTGTCTCACAAGTGTCTCATAATTGCAATATTTCACTATCTGACTTTATATCATACAATTGCTTTAAGATAACTGTATTTCAGCCAGTTATGACTATATTTCACAATAGTCCCAAGCTCTGGCACAAACACACGCGCGCACACACACACACACACACACACACAAACAAACAAACAAACAAACACACATGTTGTGTTTTCATGTTTTATGGGGACTTTCCATAGACATAATGATTTTTATACTGTACAAACTGTATAGTATATCCCCCTTACACTAACCCTACCCCTAAACCTCCCCATCACTGAAAACTTTTTGCATTTTTACATTTTCAAAAAAAGACACTTAAGATTTTTAAGCTGTTTTCCTTATGGGTACCAAAAAATGTCCCCTCAAGGACAACGATTTCGGATATTTCCATCTTTGTGGGGAGATTTTGTCCCCATAATGTAGGATTTACCATGACACACACCAGGGCCTGAATTTCGTTTTGGAAAATAGGGGGGAAATCCCCCTTTAGGTAATTCTCATGGGGGGGATTTTTTTAGACAATTTTTAAAAAATACGTTTAGCTACATGTTTGCTCACTCATTGTATTTGTGTTTTTACAATGGGGTCATTTTTTTTAGTTTACACAACAAAAGGAAGCTTGATTTCAATCTTTGAATTAAATTGAAAAAAGTAGCACAAATAAATACATGAAATAAAGAGAAAAGTTTAGGTCTAACACTAGTATTCAGAAATGCTAGAAACGGAAAAAATAACACGGAATAGTCTTTTTTAGTCCTGTATAATTTGAATACATATGCTATTAATCCTTATTCCTTACAATTAATGCTATCTTTTGTTGTTTTATATATAATAATGACAGACACATTTTAGGCTACTCTCACTTTAAGAGCTAGTGCACGGATCCATTAAGGGTCCGTTCACATGTTGCGTGTAAAGCGCAGTCCGCGCCACTTTCTCCTGTTCACATGTTGCGTGTAAAGCGCAGTCCGCGCCACTTTCTCCTCTTTTAAAAAGGGCTCCCTGTTGCTAAGCAATCATGAGCCATGTTCTCCATGAAGATGAAGACGTTTCAGCAAAAGATGAGCGCGCAAAAGACGTAACGTGAACGGCCCATACTGGGGCGGTATGGATTTTTTCTAACCGCGGTTGAAAAGCAAGATTTTCCCGCGGTATGGCAGTAAACCGCTTTAAATAGCCAGCCCCCCCCCCCCCCCACCCCCCAACCCCGACAGACTTTCGCGCACGCACCAGAGGTCGTTTTTGCTAGACGGACTTAGTTAAATATTGTCACCTACATCCGAAAAAAAACGAGCACAATTTGAAATACTCAAATTTTCATCAAGCAGTAATTTGGCATGAACCAATCACTGAATAGATTTCCTTATTTAAGAATATTCTCAGATACATTCGCATTGAATTCATCATTTTCAGGAGAATACATTATGATGTTCACATTGGAAATGAAAGAACACCTATTGCAACATGTCTTAATTACAAATATTATACTCCATAATTATGTTTACATAATATAGTGTTATTTTTTATTTAATCTATGTCGATTATATGAAGAGTGAACAGCATGAGTAAGATAGGATCATACGATGGGTCAGACACGATTTTGACCACTTTATTAAGTTTTGTTTTGTAGAAAGCCTTTCTTTAAATAAAATTTCGTTTTATATAAATTGTACCTTAATTTTAATCACTGTTTCATTAACTAATTGCCTGGAATTAAGAATTAAGAAGCAAATAGCAGACATATAATCAGGAGGACGTGGAAGCGCAGGTGCGATCTCTTGTGCGTGAACTGGAGCTCGTCTCATAAATGAACCGAAACTCGGCGTAGGCTGGGCCTAAATGTCTACTTTTAAACAAAATTCAAAACGAAATAATAACATTTTAGTGTACAGTAGCCTAGTCAGGTAAGGTCAGGTTTGCCGATGTGCGTTATAGGCTATTTACTTATTCATATTTATCCCTGTGCGCCGATCGGAGACGGAGTTCACTGCTGATATTCTGGGGATACAACATAGCCAATATACTAGGGACTTTAGCCTTTAAATATCTTTGCTGCATTGGATCAGTGTTCTTTCTAGAACAGCCAAAAGCTTTCTAGCCTCGCGACAGCAGCGCCTCTCATTGCTCATAGACCTTAAAACAGTCAGCGCCGCGGATGCGGTTTCGAAAATTGATCAAAAAACGTTGGTGCGGGTGGATGGCGGACAGATGATGAGTTTTGTGATGCGGTTTTGTGATGCCCATCCGCGCATCTCTAATACGAATGGAATGTTATTATGCGTCATGGAACATTGCGCTCCTCAACTCGCGAAAGGTCGGATTTGATTCATCTTTTGATGATAAGTTTTGTTTAGAAAACCTTGAATCTATGTAAGCCACAATATCATTAGACATAATCCAGGTCATTAGAATCAATGAATCCATGTCATTAGACACAACGTGCACACATGTGCAGGCCAAGGTTTTATTTTTTTATTTTTTTTTGCGGTGATGACGGTGACGAGATCAGACCCGCGGTTGGAGTCACGTGACCGCGGTATTGCGGTAACCGTCCCAGCCCTAGCAGCGCGATTGGCTTGCCTTGTGCAACCTATTTTGAGAGACAGAGAAGACGCGGCATTGGCAGAATCACTCACGCTGTTTGTGAAATTGCGTCTCGCAGAAAGTTTTAAAATGACTGATTTGATCTTATAATCTGTTAGGTTAAATTTACTCATAGGCCTACATGCTAGATTGAATGAATGTTTGCGGGAATTTCCCGCATTATAAACGCAAGACCTGCGGGAATGATTAAAATGATGCGCAATACCCGCAATCCCGCACCGAAATTTGAGCCCTGCACACACACACTCGCACGCACCCGCGCACACACACGGCGCATCAAAGGATCCCAATTTCCAGCAGGACCCCAGTGGCTTCTGAATTTCTTAATTACATTCTTGGTACTGGCTTACGCAAGCGCTCACACACGCAGTCTCTCAAACTGTGCTCTGTCAGCAAAGGTAACCTCAGCACTGATCAATACTAAGTCGCTAATTAAACCTCTCTCGCTCCAGCCTCTAGCATTAGCATGAGGAAGTGCTTCATTGAACCGAACGTAGACCGTGCCGTCTCCAACATTACTGAGTCAACGGGGGTCACAAGCATAAATCCTCCAAGGTAAAGGTGCTGCTCCAAGATCAGTTTTTACCCCCATCACCAGAAGAACAGGTGGTTCTGGGTCTGATCTTTATATGCTTTTATGTATTTTTATATAAATATATATTATATAAATATACAAATGTAAATTCCTTTGTGTTCATACATTCATATATATATATACACAGGCTTGATTCAGCATGACTAAAATGCCATCTGATTTTGGGTGCCAAAAATAACATTTTAGTCAACAAGAAAGTGCAGAATTAATTTATATGTATCTGTTTAAATTAATATCTTAATTGCTTATATTAATATATACATTTATGTTATATTAATTATGAAAGTGCAAAATTTCGTGTATATATATATATATATATATATATATATATATATATATATATATATATATATATATATATATAAAAAAATTTATTATATTGATGTTTATATTCATTTATTATATTAATGTCTTAATTGTTTATATAATTTTTTTATTTAATTAATGTGTGCATGTAAAGGCACACTATGTAATTTTTCACCGCTAGAGGTCACTTATTCAAAACAAAGGCGTAGCTTAATAAGGGTCATATATGTGGGGTAACAGTTTAGATACATTTTAGTGTGTTGAAAGTTGTTATAATGCTACTCTGTGCGTTTGCTACTATGCGGCTACTATGAGACACTTGTTACATACTGCGAGCTAGATCGATATTAGGTATGGTAAAACATGGTACTCGCGGTAAATCAAGAAAATGAGATTTAAACAATAAGTGTTGAGCTGTATAACAATGATTTGTTTTCTGTCGATGAATGCATCCAAACAGTTGCTCACCTGTCTAATAAAACACATAATATATTAAAGCATCTTTGGTCTTTCCATGGTTTCTACAAAATAAAACCGGAAATCGAGGGTAACACAGGTCGGGTATGATGTCATTCATAGGCGACGCACGGACACGGTCCATGTCCTGGTTAAAATTGCTTATTTAAACATTCTTTGAAACATTTGGGATAATGTAAGTACACAAATCAAGAAATTATATAACATTGTTCTGTTGGTTTTTAGATGTTTTAATCCAAAAATCTTACATATTGTGCCTTTAACAAAATGTGAAAACTATTAATTTTCTTATTCAAAAACATTGTTAGTATATTGTGAATGATTCAGCATGCCACATGCATTTCGTGACAAGCTGGGTGGGTTTTGTTCATAAATCTCATTTTCTGTTATCCACAAAATGAAAGGTTTTGTGGTTGTTCATGTGTTGATTAAGCTGCGTTGGTTTAGTTCAGCTTTGCTGGGTTTGACTGTGTTGGATTGTGTCTGGTTAGCTCAGCTGTGCTAGGTTATGTTGAACTTTTCTTTGGTTCATGTGGTTCAGTTGAGGTGGTTCAGCTGTTCGGGGTTGGCTCAGTTGAGGCTAAATATGTTAAAGTGCTATAATAATTAGTAGCTTTATTACTGTCCGTGCGTTTGAATCAGGGTGTCATTCTAGCACGGTGTAAATGAGCTGGGCGCTGATGAACCGGCCTTAATTAGACACACACACACACACAAATACTGCACGAGTCACAGCTACAAAATGCTTTAATTAGCATGATAATGATCTGTCATTTAGAAACCCAACCCTCTTAACACACACACTGCGCTGGTATGCTCTTAACGTGTGTGTGTTGAAGTCCTTCTTGCCCTCACATGCTCCAGCACTGCACTGCTCACGCTGTTCGCTGGCTTCCCCTTTCCAAGCCCTCATCTTCCTCTGCGTTCTCCATCTGTGAGTCATTCTCGAGAGCATTCTGTCATCTTCGGTACTGCCCAAAGCACTGTGTGCAGGAGAGAGAGAAAAAGAAAAAAAAAAAGAGTAAAGAATTCATGACAGAAGGAAAATTAGAAGAGGTCAAGATGAAACATGCATCTTACATTAGTTCCAGTCCTCAAATCTGATTGGTTAATTGGTAAGTCTAAGTATTATTCACTGACTCTTTCTGAAGGTTAAATTGTTATGCCAATAGGTGAAGAAAAGTGAGTCTTTATGAGTTAATGACTCATTGAATCATTCATTCACCAATTCATGATGGCTGCATCTGAAATTGCATAATTCCCTATTATATAGTTGGCAAAAAAAAAAAAGAGTAGGTAAAAAGTACCCGGATGATTCTAAAATGCACGTACAACAGATGCTTTACTATTCCATGAGGCCACGGGAGAGGATTTGTGAATGGCAGTGAAGTGACATAACTGACACTGGTGGGTCACATGACAATGATGACATGGCGAATGTAGTGCATACTGATTACATTCATACTACACACATTCATACTATAAAGAACATACTTTTTTAGTGGTTGCAAAGTAAACAAAGCATGCGATTTCGGAGTCAGCCACATACTCAGGAAATGAACTAACTTGATGGGTGAGTCATTGAATCATTGACTAAACCAATTTGTTAAAAGAACATTCATTTATGAATTAAGTGAAAAGTGACAGTCTTTATGAGTTAGACATTAATCATTCACTAAACTGATTTGTTCAAAACACTGATTCGTTCAGAAACTGAACAAGTGAGTCTTTATGAGTGAGTCATTGAGTCATTCATTTAACCAATTCATTCAAACACGTAGGAAATGAACAAGTGCCTGGCTGCATCCTAAATCGCATACTCTCTGGAGTAGGTACTTATTTTGAACAAGTAATTACTTCACGACCACTAAAAAAGTGTTTATGAAGTATGAATGTATGCAGTATGAATCTAATCCGGACGCACTACATTCGCCATGTTGTCATTGTCGTGATCTACCAATGTCAGTTACTTCACGTCACTGCCATTTACAAATCTTCTCCTGTGGCCTCATGGGATTGTAAAGTGTATGTCTTATGCACACTTCAGAATCGTCTGGGTACTTTTTGCCTACTCTATTATGAGTACTGTGAATTCAGACATACTACTTTTGTCACATTCTGTTGTAGTAGGGATGTATGCAATTTCGGATGCAGCGTCATTGAAACATTGACTAAACCAATTTGTTCAAATCACAGATTTTTTTATGATAATACATTATATATTTGTTTAACTTATCTAAACTCGGACAGTCTTGATTCAGAGCCTATGAGAATCCATTTCTATGGATCTACTCGTCATTTATTAAGATGCCGTCTGCCCCCAAAACCTTAATTTCTTTCAAGTGTCTCAATGGCCAGATTTCAAGAATATTTTATTAACTATTAATAACTGATCTGATTAAAAACAGCATTTTTAAACAACACAGAATTCCTCTAAATAATTTACGCAAAATGTCAAGATTGTCTGGTAAAAAGGTTTCAACAAATACCCGAGTGTCCTGATGTGTTCGATGTCAGCACGGTGTCTTAGTGCGCGTTGACGTCAGGGATGACCTTGTTATATGTCCTGCATATTTTTTTTCTTCGAGTTGTTATTCCCGTGTGCTGAGGAGACATTGATGTGTTGTTTGTTAAAGCACTCAACATACTTGTATAAGCGCTCAGGTGTTTGTGCCAGTAGATTTTCCCACAGCGGCCTGGTAGTCTCGGGAGATTTTTAAAACTTGAAAAGGAAACCATCTTTATAAGACTATTTTGGCTCTACATTTTTTTTTTATCTTAAAAAAATATCACATTTTTAGGGTTTGAGTCTGTATGAAGGTTCTGATTAGTATTGCCTTCAACACTCAAAATAGGAACGTTTTAGCTCTGCTAGATGTAATGAGAGAGTGGCAAGACACGTTTGTACTTGTCTAACATTAACAGACTGCTCTGTCTCTGCTGGTGTTCTCGACTATCTGCTCCTGTTTTCGCATTCAGCAGACTCGTGTTCTGCGGCTCACGGTGGGAAGCGTGCCAGGGAAAAATCTCAGTACGACCACTAACGGAGGATGACAACAACGTTCCTCTTTTTTTCCCCCGCATTTCATGCCTCATTCCCGGCCCGCTCTCATCTTTTCCTCTGCGTTACGTCAGCCTTGTTCTGCTATGTCTGATCCTGGCACATAGTGTGTGTGTGTGCGCGTGTGTGTAGAGAGGTGCAGCGGGCACTGGGAGGGCATCAAAGACTGTCAGAGCGAATCAAAGACCCTGCCAACCTTGGCAAGCCAGGCACACACACACACACACACACACTTTCTCTTTCACTTTCTGCCAAGTCTTTTTTAACCCTAATTTTGGCCAAGTCTATCCTCTCGTTTGTGTGAATGTGTGTTTTCCACGGTTGATCATTACAAATGGCAGAGGTCACTCGGATGGCAGATGTCCCCACTGCATGGGCCGCCCTTTCAATATCTTTGAATATCCCTTTGAATTGCCTTTTTTTCCCCTAGTTATCTGTTAATCCTGCTTCTCCTTCGCTGTAATTAAATGCTTTAAGATTCACTGAGAACTTATATGCCCAGAGGGGACTCATTGGCCTGGTCCTAATTGATGTGTAGGGTGAGTTCAGGGGGATTAGGACACTTTTTGCCATTGAGACGACTTGGAAAATGTGTCCCTATCAACCTGATTTCACCCTACTTGTTGTCTTGCAACATTTTTGTGTATTAGTCATTTAGGTTTTAAAAAATGTGTGTGTGTGTGTGTGTATATATATATATATATATATACATACACACACACACTGTATACTGTATATGTAATGTTGTATTTTTTTTTTGTCCTTTCAGTTTAATTGAATTTTCTTTAGTTTATTTTGTTTAAAAAAAATAATCAATACATCTAAAATGAATTTTTAATAATTATATTTCTTTTTTATTTCAATTGTACTTTTTACTTTCAATTTAGTTTACTTTTTGTAATTATATATTTATTATTTATTTGCATTATATATTTTTTTAGTTTATTAAAACATTTATTAGTCTTTTATTATCTTATTTTTTTGTTTGTTTTAGTATTTTGCTATGGAAGCTTGTTTCCACCACCAAATTGAAAAAATTTAGTGATAAAAAAGGTAATTTCAATGTTTTATCTCAATTCTTTTACTCAGAATTGCGTGATACAAACTCGCAATTGTGAGTTATAAAGTCAGAACTGTGTGATATAAAGTATGTTTACATTTAGATATAAATTATATTTAAATATTTAAGCATTAAACATCTCAGGGTAATCTAGTGTTATCACTAGCATTATCTAGTGGTATTTTTATGTTTAATGACGGCAAATGATCCCATTTATTACATTACAATATATTTCGTATCATAGACTAAAACGAATTTATGGCCCTTTTTATTTTGTTTTAATTCGTTTTGGAGTCATGAAAATGTATTATAGTTTCAGTTTATCCAGTTTATTTTTACATTTCACATTGGATACATGTAACGTTTTTCAACATTTGTAGTTGTTCATAACAAAAAAGTAACCAAAATAAAAAAAATTAGAAACATTGTAAAAGTACTTACCTGGTCTTGTGTAGATGTACTCAAAATGTCATGAATTTAGACAAATTTCCCACTTGATATGTAATCCCCCCCTCGAAAATAACTAGAGGTTCCATTTCAGTATGGATGCTGCCTTGTGGAAGTGAAAATGACTATGCAGAAAATTATTCACAGGTGACAACAAAGATCTTGTTGGTGCACTTTTACTTTTCCATTTCTCCGATTCCATGCATAATAAAATTACTTCACTTAAGTGTTTTAGGATAAGAAACCCAAGTATTGAGACAAACACAGAAAGCTTTTAGACTTTGATACACCACAAACTACTAACTGTCTCAGTAGTGAAGTATTCTAAGCGTTTCCCACTGACTGCATTAGATCAGTGTGCTTGAGTGAATGCCAGCTTATCAGTGCCAGCCTGCCAATGCAACAGTGCCCACGTCAGCCATCAGTGCCCTGCAGGCAGGCCAATGCAAATGTCAGAATTTTCTAGTATAGAACAGAGAGAGAATTTACTTTTTTTCTTTGTAATATTTTCTTTTATCTTACAAAGTTTTATTGCTGGTTTTCGAGGATGCATGTCATGCAAACTGCCAATGATGGTATCTGGCTAATTTGACTAGCTTCTGCCAAGTGTCAGATGAAATTAATTTTAAAAACTATAGAATTGGATTTGTCAGCTTTTGACGTCAACAACAATGTCAATGTCACTTTTATTTTTATAGCAGTATTAAAACAACACATGTTGACCAATGTGCTTTACATCATCTCACTAAGATAGACAAAATAATACAATAGTAATAGAATAAAAATATTAAAAATTATCATCAAAAGGATGAATAGGCCATGGCAAACAAATGTGTCTTAAGTTGTACTTCAAAGACATGTACAGAGTCAGCGTCCCTAACATGTAATGGTAAGCTATTCCAAAGTCTTGGCGCTACTACCTCAAATGCACAATCCCCTTTCTGGCTTAACTTGGTCCTTGGAATTTTGATGGTTGATAGTTGATGATCTCAAAGTTCTTCCTGTCTGATACTCCATTAACAGATCTGATAAATGAGTCGGTGAAAGGCCATGAAGAGATTTATACACCAATAAAAGAAATTTAAAATCAATCCTATATTGTACAGGGAGCCAAGGTAAAGAGACCAAGGACGGAGTGATGCGTTCACGTTTTTTAATTTTCGTTAATAATCTCGCTGCAGTGTTTTGAACCTTTTGCATGCTTGACTAATACCCTTATATAAAGAATTACAATAATCAAATCTTGATGATATAAGAGCATGGATTGCAATTTCAAGGCTCTTATACATCAGACATGATTTCATCTTAGCCAGATTTCTCAGATGAAAAAAACTTGACTTTACCACATGATTTATCTATGCATTCAACTTCAGGGAGCTATCAATATAAACACCCAAGTTTTAACAAGTTCTTAAACATATAATGATAGTGGGCAAAAATTGAACTCTGCTGCGCCCCAGTTCATCTGGGGCCGAACACTACAACCTCTGTCTTAATTTCATTGAGAAGCCAGCCATGATTTAAGATCAGTCAGGCAGGACATTAGAGGTTCCAAGATATTTCTGTTTATTAACGGAAAATATATTTGCAAGTCATCCGCATAGCAATGGAATGCAATGTCTTACTTCTTGAAAATGTCTCCCAACGGGAGCATATAAAGCGAAAAGAGCATTGGGACCAGGATAGAGCCTTGTGGCACACCACATATAAGTGATGTCGATCTCGATGTATACGAGCCATATCTTACTGTCATGCTTTAACCACGGATCAGACCTAACTTTACGCTGTTTAGTGTTTTGAGGAGCCACTGCATCTAACACATATTTACAGGTTGAATGCAACCAATACAAGTGCTCATCAACACCCATATCCTGAAAAACAGAGTCAGACACCCTACACACCTCATTAAACTTTGTGATAAATTCTGTACCAGTCATCAATGAAAAACTGTGAAAGCATTGCAGAGATTTCACAGGATTGACAAAACAGCATGAAACAGGAATATTAAACAATATAGGTTTGTGGTCTGAGATAACATGGTCATTTAATTCAAAATCTTCGGTAGAGAGACCATGTGTTAATACCAGATCTAAAGTATGGCCGTACATATGAGTCGGACCATTAACTAATTGGGTTAGATCAAAAGAACCGATCAAGTTTAAAAAGTCCTTCGTCATCATATTTTCTAGGCAGCAGACATGTACACTGAACAAAATTACAAACGCAACACTTTTGTTTCTGCACATTTTAGAGTGGCCTTTTATTATGGCCAGGCCAGCCTAAGGCACACCTGTGCAATAATCATGCTGTCTAATCAGCATTTTGATATGCCACACCTGTGAGGTGGATGGATTATCTCGGGAAAGGAGAAGTGCTCACTAACACAGATTTAGACAGATTTGTGAACAATATTTGAGAGAAATAGGCATTTTGTGTACATAGAATTATGCAACCTATCTCTCCTTCACATTCTTTTCTTGTCTTTTTTTTCGATGAAAATTTGTGCAGGACAACTTGGATAGCAAGCTTCTTGTGGGCACCGTTTTAACAGGAAGAAATCCAGTCTCGCACGTGAACTCCTGTCTCACATGTGATCTTATGTTATTTCCTGTATCAATTCTCGCGGATGTTTGGTTGTGAAACAGTCTGTAGACCAGACGGAGTTGGCGGCGATTCTTGTTGAAAAGTTGTATAATGTGTGACCCCATGTCGCTGACAAGTTGTGTAATGTGCACACAACAGCAACTAAATGGTACTCCAGAAAGAGGCGTAACGTGAGAAGAACAGTGATCCGAGGACTTTGAAAATCATGCAGTGTGTACCTGAAATTAGTAGCATATTATTATGCATATAATTAGAATAGACCTGTGAGTAATGACCTACTGGTAAATTTTTTGTAAAAAAAAATTATAGAAAGTTTTGTTTTTGGGACCCGTGAATTTAAGCAACCTTCTATGACAGGTCGTTGTTTTTTATCTGTTGGAAATTGGTTCAGTTTGGAGAAAACTTATTTCATGAGAGCGTTTGAGGTGAATTAGGAATAAATCACGTGTTAAACCGCAGCTGCGTTTTCTCTGTGTTAATTGAAATACTCTGTGGAGTCCTAGCCGTTCGGTGACAAACAGCCCGCATTTGATAAAACGAGCACGCAATTTGGCAGCTTTTTTTTTCATGCTACCAACCCCCCCTCCCCCGTCTCTCTCTTTCACATCAAAGCAGAGCAGAGTGCGATATTGAGGAATTCCATTTGCCGAGCGTCTTTAATAGGTGCGATGGCAGACACGGGCGCGGGAAGGAATCTGATAAAGAGAGAGAGGCAAGCGAGCGTGAGAGAGAATTAAAGGAAGCGTCAGATCTGGCAGAGACGAGCGAGAGAGGGAGAGAAAATCAAACGGGTCTTGCCGGCAGAAGGGCGCTGTGACTCACAGGCGTTCCGTGACTGTTTCCCAAAACAGTGCGCTCGTCTTACCTGCCAGTTACCTCAGACACCACGTTTATTAAACCGGAATGTCTGTCAACTGATAATTCTAAAAGAGCCTTTTCTCAATTGGAACATGCAGTCAATGATGTACATAGTGCAGTTGGGGGTCCTGTTTCTTTTAGGGGGCCCCTCGTGACATTATGCACTGTAAAACCTATGTCAAATTTACTGAATAAAACAAGTTTATTTTACTCAAATATTACTTAAAGTTCATAGTACTTAATATAAATAAGTTATGTGAACTCAACATTTGATCATATAAAGCAGTGCAGATGTTGTTAACATTAACAATTTGAGAACAAAGTATAATTTGCAAGGTTTGACGTGATATGACAAGCGATCGTTAGATTTAATCAGCACGATTTACTGCAATGCTTTTTTTCCCTGTTGGTCAGAACAAAAGTGGATGTTTGTTTCTTGTTCAGATGACAATTCCGGTGAAAATTCTTATGTTGGTCATAAAAAGTATAATCTGTGATTCTGAATGACAGTATCCACACCGGCGCGGTGACCGACAGCCACACATTCTCCTCAAAACATTAATTCATCCATGCAGTGACGTGCTGAGGCACAATCCACGTAAAGTTGATAATTCCGCGAATAACTGCAATTGCAGATTTCGAACAGAGATGGTGACAAAGGCAAAAAAAGGTATTAAAAATCAATATAATCAATGTATCAATATATATGAAAACAAATGATAATCTCATGCCTTGTTGCTTCTCAGGTAAAACTATCTTGTTTTAAGGAATTATGTAAATGTCACTTTATTAGAGTGCTATTAAAACAAAAGCTGTTGACCAATGTGCTGTACATATGTGACCCTGGACCACAAAACCAGTCACAAGGGTCAATGTTTTGAAATTGAGATTTATACACCATATGATGTATATGTATAATATTTGGCCGAGATACAAAATTTTGAAAATCTGGAATCTGAGGGTGCAAAAAAATCTAAACATTGAGAAAATCTCACCAGATTACCAGAACCAGGAAGTATGACCATATTAGCCCGGTTCTGTCAACACTGCACTGGCTCCCTATTAAACATTGTATACATTTTAAAGTATTGCTGATTACTTACAAAGCACTAAACGGTTTAGCTCCCCAGTACTTGAGCGAGCTCTTAACGCATTATAGTCCTTCACGTCTATTGCGATCTCAAAATTCCGGCCAGTTGATAATACCTATATCAAAATCGACTGCTGGCTGTAGATCCTTTTCCTATTTATCACCAAAACTTTGGAACAATCTTCCTAACAGTTCAAATCTAGACTAAAAACACATCTCTTTGGCTTAGCATACACATAACACATTATAGACTTCTATAATTCAATGTTAGGCTGCATAGTTTAGATCAGCCGGAACCTGGAACACTTCCCATAAATCCTAATGTACTTCGTACATCATAAGAAGGATGGCGTCTACGCTAATATTAGTCTCTCTGTTTATCCCGAGGTTTACTGCAGTACGCCAGATCCAGGCCGTATCCGGATCTGATGTAGGACCAACGCCTGGACACGACGACAACGCAGTCCTGAAGCGTCAACTAGTCTCTCCACTGTGAAGGCCTCCTTCCCTTCACCTCTGTACAGATAAAACGTTGTCGGGATAATTCCGGTTTGCGGGGCTACGCAGTAGCTGTATTATAAATTTTTAAGGCCAGACAAGTTCTTTGTTGAGGGTTGATTTGTGAAGGACTACACGCCTGCGCACATATATATTCAAACTCGCATACCTATCGACTAAACACGTGATGCGCATGTGCGCGTGTCTGCGTTTTTGGAGGTTGGCGCAGAGATAATGGATAATCGTTTGCACCTTCGAACCTATTTCACGCAGTGTGTTTTTTGAGATACTAGGCACTGTTTTATGCGGATGGGCGGCCGGAGCGCGTTAAGGGTTTTTCTGTTAGAACGGTGTCGTGTTAGCGGCACCTAAGTTAATAACTAATGATCTTCGCAACGGAAGTGAATCAATCAAAACTAACTTTAGCTGGATAATAACTTTATCCTAGAGCTGTGGTAAAGCCTAAACAATATGTTACGGTAATTTCTATTATCACTGTAAAGCTACTTTGAAACAATCCATTCTGTTAAAAGCGCTCTATAAATGAAGGTGACTTGACTTGAATTGACTTGAAAATCGCGCCGGCGCGATAGTCTCGCTTTTTTTTTTTTATCAGTGCAAAAGAAACTCAAATAACTCCGTCGATTTTTGTCATACAGACAAGTGTTATACATTTTTAAAAACTGTTAAATGTCTTCTTTTCTTTGTGTACATTAATAATAAAAACAAAAAGTTGTGTTTTTCGTAAAATAAAGAAAAAAAACATGATGCACGTTCTGTCTTCTCTCTCAATGTGAAGTTCATTCTGAAACGCGACAGAAAATGATCTTTAACTCAGCCAATACTTGCCACCCACACATGAAAGTAATGTCTTTACAAAGTTCGAAGTCTCCTTTTTTAAATGAAGTAAATCATATCAAAAACAAATATTCTCAGTTTAAGAAATCCGTATGAAAGCAACGACATGTACAGTTTCTCCAGCCCGAGCTCATTAACTTTAATTTGACCACACCCCCACTCGCGCAGCTGCTCTCATTCAAATGATCCACGTGAAGGACCGCAGAGCTGTTAACGCCCTCATCAGCTCTAAACAAAGAATCAGCGACTCCAGTATTTCTCTACTTTTCATCAGTTTGGAAGACTGTTTGTGCTGTGGATTTACCTTGGATTTACCTAAGAAGGACACATTTTTATTATGAGAACAATTTTTAAGGTAAGAGACATAATAGTAAGTGTTTTATTGTTGCATAAACTTTACATTGTAGCTACTAAACTCAAACTGGTGCAGCCTAAAATGTTATGAAATGAGATACAAGTAGGCCTATGCTAGTATGAGTGTTTATTCTAATATGGTGAATATTTTAATGTTTAGACCTGTGTTTACTGTTAAATACTGTGTTTGTGGATATCTGCTCAAACGTAGATGTATAATGTAACAAGGTTGCAGTTTGGAGCGGCTTGATCGCTGCACGCGTGAGTTTGGGTCTGAGTCATGCTGTGTGTTTGAAAAGCAAAACACGCCACACATTAGGCTTCACGACAAACTCATCTCATTTCATAACGGATAAAAAAATATTTGAAGTAACATATGATAAACAATATATGTTTGTCTAGTGTTCATTTTTAACGATTTATAGGCTGCCTGCTATCTAGGCTATTGTTATGATTTTATGCAGCCCTACACATGCCTATATACAAGGCACAACAAACTAGGTGTTCCTATATATATTTACAAAATACATATACATATATACACTGCCGTTCAAAAGTTTGGGGTCGGTAAGATTTTTAATGTTTTTAAAAGAAGTCACTTATGATTAGATTATTTTTCAGATAAATGCTGTTCTTTTGAACTTTCTATTCATCAAAGAATCCTGAAATAAAAATGTAAATAACTGTTTTCAACATTGATGATAATGAAAAATGTTTCTTGAGCATCAAATCATCATATTATACTGATTTCTGAAGGATCATGTGACACTGAAGACTGGAGTAATGATCACAGGAATAAATTACACTTTACTATATATTTACATAGAAAACAGCTGATTAACATTGAAATATTATTTCACAATATTACTGGGTTTGTTTTGTATTTTTACTCAAATAAATGCAGCCTTTGTGAGCATACGTGACTTCTTTTAAAAACATTAAAAATCATACCGAGCCCAAACTTTTGAACGGCAGTGTGTGTGTGTGTATGTATATATATATATATATATATATATATATATATATATATATATATATATATATATATATATATATATATATATATATATATATATATATATATATTGTGTGTGTGTGAGTGAAAAATCTAAAATGTATTCCCAGAATCGTGCAGCCCTATAGTTTGTCTTGATATCAACATGTTTACAGGTGTTTATTTATTTATTTTTTAGAAAGGAACCAGATGCCACTGGATGAGTCCTGCTGACTTCAACATTCACATGAGTCTCTGTACATGAACATGGTCAAATGAAAAGTCAAACAGCTTGGACATGACAGGTATGTAGGCTACTATGTTTCAGGAATGGCACAAAGGTGTGTGACTGTTTAAGTCTTTGTCTTTACATCAGTGTGTTTACTAATGTGCTTTTTGTCCTTTGTTGTGTATCTTTGGATTATGTTGTGTTGTAAATAAATCCAGACAATCTAAAAGCCATTCTTTTTTTAATTTCTCCTCATTCTTTGTGCAAGGCTTCTCATGATGATAGGGCCATTAGGGGAGGGTCTTTGTCTTTCTCAGGTGTAAAATGCATTCATATTAATGAGAGATCCACGCCCCTTCGCATAAAGCTTTCTCACACAAAACACATCATACAAATTTTAAATCCATATATTGTCTTCTCTAAATGAGTAAGCAGGATGATTTTCACATAGTTTTGGAGCAAATATTCTAGGCTACGTGATACAATTTTCAAAAGTCTTGTGAAGAAACAATCACTATGGGTTTTATGACCTTATTTCAGTGACATTTGTTTTTTGTTTTTTCACAAACCACGCATAAACAGTATTATCTTAAAAATACAAACATGTACATGCATGTTGCTGACATATTACGGTAGCCCCGTTTGTGCTATATAGAGTGAATTTACACCTTTGCCATTAACATGTTTATAAATAACTGAAAAAAGCACAAATGTCAGAGCATGTCAGAACACCTCTAGGACCCAGAAAACACCTTAGACCTCAGAGGGTTAAAGTTGTCCATTTATGTTCACGAGTTTGTTGCATCCACTCACAATTTTTTTTATATATATATATATATTTACGGCAGGAAATTTACTAAATATCTTCATGGAACATTATATTTACTTAATATCCTAAGGATTTTTGGCATAAAAGAAAAATCGATAATTTTGACCCATACAATGTATTGTTGGCTATTGCCACAAATATACCCGTGCGACTTGTGACTGGTTTTGTGTTCCAGGGTCACATATAGTATATTCTTCATATTCTTCAAAACATCACATAAATGAAGTGACTACGTTTTTAATTGGTCTTTTATCTTTTGTCTATAATTTTATTGTTTTTTGTACGTGTTTATCTGAATTGAGTTTTTAACTGATCCATTTCACACTTTTAAGAAGCAGTTAAAACATCTTTATTTTTTAAATGTACATTTAAAATGCATTTTGTTATGCTAAAACGAGTTTTCTATACGCAGAGTGGTGTAGTTACGGCATCTACTAGAGGAGTGGACCATTTTAACCAGCTAATCCCTGGCCTTATGGTGATGTCATGAACTGATTCCAGATCCGATGCAACTGGCTGTGGGAAGGACTGACTGCAGGTCAGTGTGGAAATATTCAGGGGTTCGGGGGAATAAACTTGAACCGGTACAAGTCCCACAGTCTCACTGGGTGAGTTTATTCCCTTCAGCGCAGTGTGGAAAATTTGCATGTCAAGCTGTGTTTTCCAGTGCATGGATCCACACACACACACAAACACAAACACACACACAAACACACACACACACACAGTTTAATCCTGTACGGTGGGGATCGGCCTCTGGAGATTGTGCAGCATCTAAGACTGAGTCGCCGCTTTCTGACCTCTTCACATGCACACACTCCTCCCGTTAGGGGCCTATACGTCCGTTCTCAGGCGGTGTCTGTGCTGCGTACAGCTTTGATCCCCAGCTGAAGGGTACTTACAGGCCAAATTTCCAAATGCGTAAGAGTCAGCCCTCCAGCTGGAGAGAGAGACAGGATGAATTCTTACACGGCTCTGGGAATTGGGTCTCAGCGGCTGGAGCTAATAATATATCACTGCTGCCCCGAGAGACAGAGAGAGAGACCGCTAGACAGACAGGCAATGAGAGACATAAAGATAGAGACAGCGATAGGCAGAGAGAGGGAGAGAAAGAGAGAGAGAAAGGGAGGGAGAGAGAAAGAGAGAGAGAGAGAGATATGTTTAAATATGTTAAAATACTGTGGTATCAAATATTCACACATGTTCTAATTTGTTACACTGTTTATTTAAATTTAAGTTATGTTATAATATTTTATTGTTTTGAAGTTTTTATTATTATTCTATGTATTCCAAGCTTTGGCAATATTGTATTTAGTCATGCCAATGAAGCAATTTTGAATTTTAATTTGAGAGAAATGGACAAAGTTAGAGAATATCATTCTCCTTCATAAAAAGGAGAGACAGTTAGGTAAATTAGGCAAGAAATACTGGTAGAAAGATACAAAGAGGTAGAGATAGATAGATAGATAGATAGATAGATAGATAGATAAACAGAGACAGACAGGTAGATAGAGGCAGAGAAAAAGACAGGTAGAGATTGAGACAAAGAGTCAGAGTGATAGGCAAACAGAGAGAGACAGACAGGTAGATAGAGACAGAGAGACAGATAAATATGCAAGCAGAGATAGACAGGTAGAGAGACAGATAGAGAGACAGATAGACTCAAAATTTAAAGAGAGAGAGAGAAAGAAAGCTAGACAGGCTGAGAGATGCAGGTGAGGGTCTGAGAGGCCATGCAGGGAAACACTGTGTGTGTGTGTGTGTGTGTGTGTGTGTGTGTGTGTGTGTGTGTGTGTGTGTGTGTGTGTGTGTGTGTGTGTGTTTCCAGCAGGCCTGTGTAACGGTCATCAATGCACAGTTAAGAATATCGATCAGGCAGTTATTGACGAACGCGTGTATTACAGAAAGTGTGACCAGCGCTCTGACCCAACACACACCCCCCTCTCTCTCTCTCTCTCTCTCTCTCCCCCCGTGAATGTTGATCTGACCTCACTACTAGTAACGATTTCACACACTACCGCAGAACACGTCTGGTCATGGATGAGCTATTCAACCCGCAGGAAGCGCATCATCAATACAATTATCATATCGCAGTTTATGACATTACAGTTGAGTCGCTGAATCGAACGCAATTGAATTAAATCACGTTGGCTCGTTACAGGTGACGACAGACAGGCCGAGTCAGTCATCACGCCTAGAGCTAGCGGGCGAGAGAGAGAGAGAGGGATTTGGCTCTTTATCTCTGCGCTGCTCGACGCTGCTCAACGGCCAGTAAGCAGGATTAATGGTCCTGTCTCAGCGTGAGCCAGGTACACACACACACATACACGCACCGCAAGCTGCCACACAATCTCACACACGCACACACATAGGAGCAGAGCTGGTAATCGCATGCAAACAGCACACGCTTTTCAGGCAGCGCTACGTGCGCACACACATACTCTCATTTCAAAAGCACAGGAAGCACCTGTTTCTCTCCCACAGAGCCTCGCACACACACGCGCCGCTGCGCTCATTCCCTCACGCTCTGTCTCTTTTCTCGTCTCAGCTCTCGTCCCGCTTCTGCAGTCAGGGTTTCCCTTGCGCTCTTCAGACAGCGGTGGAGCGTGACGGCAAGACGTTCCCCGGAGAAATCCCGCAGCCGTACACTTCTACCGCTCGCTCCGCTCCGTCCCTGCCATCGTTTCTGTAAGTAGGCCTATAGAAAGCAGACTGTACCACTCAAGCAAAGGTTTGATTCAAAAAAAGTTCAGAAGGACAAACATTAAAGGCAATATTGTTAAGGAATTGGGCTGCATCGTTTGCAAAGTATTTCACTGATTGGCACAGACTAAAAGGTTGTGCGTTTAGCATGTATCAAGATACTCTGAAACAACCTAATATGGATCAGACAGCCTCTGTGCTTCTCACTCTTCAATATGTTAGATGGCACAGCTGTCCTAAAGTCCAAGAACACGCTTCTGACATAGTTCATATCTCAAAGAACTTAATAAATCAAAGAAAGTTATTGCAGGTAATTCACAGAACAAGGCACAGTTGACACAAGTATCTCAGAGAACATGGTGCCACTGAAAAGTTAGCACAGAATGGCACATTTAGAAAACTTAGCAAAGAAGCAGCACAATTAGCAATGTTTAACACAGAAGTAGCAAAGTTAGCACAGAAGTAGCAAAGTTAGCACAGAAATAACTAAGTTAACAGAAATAGCCATTAGCAAAGCACAGTCAGCAAAGTTAGCACACAAATAGCAGTTATCAAAGTTAACACATGAAAGGCACAGTTATCAGTTAGCACAGGAATAGAACAGTTGACAGAAGTAGCACAGTTGTCCATTAACACAAGCACAGTTGTCAAAGTTAGTACAGAAATACCACTGATATCAGTTAGCACACACATAGAAGTCATCAAAGTTAGCACAGTAGTAGCACAGTTAACAGGAATAGAACTGTTAGCACAGAAGTAGCACATGTATGTCAGAAAACAGCATGTGGCAAAGTTATCACAGATATTTTTTTAGAGAACAGAACACTGCTAACACCGTTAGCACAGGTAACTCTGAAGGCATAGTAGGCCCAGCTAGAATATGTATCTGGAGTAAATTAACAGATAATCCAGAAAAAAGTAGCACATGTGACGTGGTTAACTCCAAGAACAGCACAGAACATAGCTAAGACCGGTCGTTTTGGAGGACAGCAAAGCTTACAGTTAGCATAGTTGTTATTGATTTAATATAAGAGATGAAGAACGATATCGATTTCATTACTCTTAAAAATAAAGGTTCTTTATTGGCTTCAGTGGTTCCATGAAGAACCTTTAACTTCCATGGTACCTTCCCCCCAGGTAACACAAATATGCTCTACATTTTTTCTACCCATTATTTCAAAACATCCAGTTTTTAAAAAAATATATTTTAAAAATGTTCTTTTCCCCTTGATTATACAAACGTTAAGAACACATTACATTCTCTTTTGCAAACATTATGGGAGCATTACTTTTGAAAATTCTCTAAACATTCTGTAACAAGAAGTAACATTTAAGAAAGATTAGACAAACATTCAACTAAAATGTTTCATAAAAAAGTTCCATGAATGATGTATAATAAATGTTTTTGCGCTGACGAGAATGTTATTAAAGACCAGACACCTTAAGGTGATGATACACAGGGCAACTTTTTGAGCAATGTTGCTGGGCAATCTTGCCGAGAGATTGTTGCTTGGGCACTTTCCCATTGAAAATGGGCAATAAATGTCTATCTGGATAATTTAGATTGGTCGTGGGCCCTGTGTCTCACCTGGTTGCCCGTTGATGGCAACATTGCCCAGCGATATTGCCCAAAAAGTTGCCCTGTGTATTATCACCTTTAGAATGAACATTGCACAAAATGTTCTTTTTAGTGGAAAAAGGTTCTTCACATCAAAATGGTTCTTTTCAGAACTTTTCACTTAAAGGTTCTTGGGTAACCTGAAATGGTTCTTCTATATGGCAGAGGTCTTTAACCCTACACTGTCCTGCAAAGTGTATTTCCTACCTGCTTTAACACATGTATTTTCAAGCGATCCTAAGAGCTTGATTATCTGCTTCAGGTGTTTTTTATTAGGATTTATAAACTCGGCAGGATATATCGGCGGGTCCCCAGGAGTAGGGATGAAGACCTATGGCATCGCTGTGAAAACCCCCTTATTGTGAGTGTCTTATAAAAAGACAAAAGCCTGGTTTCACAAACAAGGCTTAGATTAAGCCAGGATTTGTTCTTAGTTCAATTAGGGCATTTATGTAGCTTTTATAAACGAGCCTTATATATATATAAAAAAAAAAAACAGTGGATCTGACCAATTTTGAGATATGAAAGTTGCTTTCAGTTAAAACATGCATTTTAGTCTGACACTAAGCCTGGTCTGTAAGTGTAATACTTAAATAGTCGCTCAGAGAAATTTTAGCAAAAGATATACCCAACACATTCTCACTCCCAACTCGTCACATTTTGAGAGACACCATGAGAGTTACGCAACAGAACAACCGCAGCTAACTGTAGCTACTAATGGCATATCGATCTGGGAAGGATGAGGACAATCCAGCACACTCTTTTCTTCTCACTTTTACGTCCAGCCGTGAAGTAAAATGAAACGCTTTTATCTCAGGCACAGGCAGAGAAGCGCGAGAGGCCTGGCACTCACTGTGAATGTCTCTGCGTGCCCTGTGAGCCCGCGCCCAATATCTGCCGATCTGCCTCGACAGTAATCTGTGCGCGCGAAAGAACGCTATATTAAAATGATAAGAGAGAACTTTAACCAGATTAAAACAAGGCGCGCGCCGCTAAATGGGACGCCGTCGCAACGGACCGTTGAGTCGTTTGCGCGGCACTCTTCCTCTCTCTCTCTCTCTCTCTCTCTCTCTCTCTCATTAATCTCGTGGCAGCGCTGCAGGAAACAGCCTTTCACAGGCAGCTGGAATTTCATCTCCTCCCTCGGTCTTTATTACTCTTCCACTCAACCTATCCCTCGTTCACCCCCTCCCTCTCTCGCGCGCGCTCTATCTCTCCCTCCGTTTATTACGGGGCTCTAATCACTCGCGCGCAGGTAACAGAACACTGCGCTGCACACAATAGCGCCGGCCTTCATCGCACCTCTACGCACACACAAACAGAAGCTCGGGCTCATAAACTAACGCGCGCACACACATACACGCACACCCTCTAAATCGCACACGCCGTGGATTCTTCTCTCAGAAGGGCAGGGTAAGTGACGGGGGGAGGAGGGGTGGCTCAGAATGATAAAGAGAGGGGGAGAGACGCAGAGAGAGAGAGAGAGCAGCGTCTAGCGGAGCCCGGCGGTACGGTGAACGGTGGTACAGCAGCCCCCCCTAGCGGCCCATAGTGCAATTGTCCTGTCGGCGTGATCGGGTCTGCTCTTGGAAACCACAGACTTTATTGGCATGGTAAAAGACCTGACTGGAGCCTATATACAAAAGTATTAGAACATATAATATATAGGCCATATATATATATCTATATAATTTTTATTTTTTTACTACCGTCTTAAAGTTGAATTTGAAGAGCATTTTGACTTATTTAAGGGCATATTTAATAAATAAATACTATTCTTCTGAACATGATAGGATAAAATAGAATGTTATGAAAATGTTATTTAAAAAATATTTTGAGTAGGGGAGACTGGAGATGATGGTTACACTTTTTGCTTCAGCACCTATAACTCGCTGAATGTTTTAGCTTGAGTTCTCAAACTTTTATATCAACCCTCTACAAGAATATCACAGACCTCGTGAGTTGATGTAAAATACATTGTGTTCCTTTGTTACAACCTACCCCACTACCGGGGTAGGTTGTAACACATGCTGGGGTAAGTTGTAACAAAATAAGTAAAAATGGATGCCATACCATATGATATTCTTCAAAACCAAAATTATTTAAATAAAAGAACAACGTCTCTCTCTCTCAATAACAGACTATGTCTGTTTGGCTTGTGTGTGTGTGTGTGTGTTTAAATTTGCCAACTAGAACAAACTTACTTAACAGCACACTTAATAATAACATTAGGCTACTACAATGTACGGTACCTAATTAAATAACATATTTAGGTCTAACAAAAAAAAAACATGTATTTGTGTGTAAATGAATCTAATAGACAAACATATACTTAACGGTTTACTTAATAAACACAACTTCAATGTACCAGATTAAAGAACATCTTTGTACATAATAACATGTCAATGTGCGTGTGTGTGTATATTCTTATAAACTGTACAGGGCACATTTCACCCAAACCTCCTTTGGCTTTCAGTCGTTAAATTGCTCCATGCAAACCACTTTATTTAAAACAATGGCCGAGACACCTCTGTCAGTCTTTCTTTTCCAGGCCCTAGTCATTCTGTAAAAACATTAAAATCAAGAACATTCTTAGTTATATTCTTAGTATGTAAGGGGATGGTTGTAACACTCACCCCACCCCTGTCAGCCACTGTTTAGCTAGCTGTATTAGCATAGTGGTTTCAAAATTAGCAAGGGGGAAATGCATCACATATTGCCTAAGAAACTACTATTTAATCTTATATAAGTCATACAATTTTATCTGCAATAGAACAGATACTAAACAACATATAGTCTTGGTCAACATTTTTACTTTCTGACCTCAAAATCAGTTTTTTTTCTATATATTCTGTATTTACCTGTTTCCAGCCTTGACAATCACCATGCGGTATCAGGTAGGAAGTAGGAAAATACTGAAGTGATCACATGACTCCCCATGTTATAACCATCCCGGTCTCCTTACTTGATTGTGGCTCAAGTCCATTAAAAAGGAAATATTTTAAAAACAAGACTATTACGAAAATCATTCAAAGAAATATTCAAACAAAATAAAGCAGAACGTTACTTTGATTTACACATGCAAAAACACCTGGAAACAGCCTAGCAGCTGCTCATAAAACCCTAGCATCCGGATAGCACAGTCTTGGCACAGGCCTGTCATCGCGGAGGCGCTTTTGCACAGGCAAATCTCTGGTGTTAATAATCTCTGTCTCGCGTTCTGTCACTCTCGGTTCTCTCTTGTGGCCTCTTGCGCAGCGTCATTCACACCAGCTCTGCACACACAGATGACACGTGTTTACACACGCTCACTCACTCATGTTTTCACAGGGCAAAACCGCAGGTCTGTGTGTATTTAGATCACAATCTTTAATCAGCAATTTATGCGGCAACGTGACACACTAAAGGGTAATGCAGATTTGAGTTCCGCAGTGTTTGTGCCCTGATCAGATGGCTTAATTTACATAATATACAATATTTCCAAAGTTAATGGTTTTCAATTCAAGTCATAAAATGTTTTAATAGCCTCCAAACGTCAATATAATATATTTTTACATTGACACCAAAACCAGACCAATGTGGAATGTTCTGTTTTTTTTAAATAATTATTTAGGTAAATCTGAATATCTGACATAAAATGTTTCAAAAACATAATTACCAAACTTTTATTTAATTTTTTTTTACTTGTTGACAACCAAAATACAACCAAATAGGCTAACTTGTTCTGGGGGCCAAAGATTCACCCTGGCAGGAACACATATTCCTTTATTGTGCGTGTCGACACTCGGCGCAGCGGATCAGAGCGTGTCGTGCTGTGGCTCCTGCGAACAGGCAGACAAATAAACCGTTGGCAGGATCTGGTGTGTGTGTGTGGGTGTGCGTGTTTGTGTGTGTGTTCGTGTGTGTTCCTGGCAGGACGCGCTGCTCGTCTGAACCGTTAAATCCTCTGATTTCCTTCCACCCGTGCTCATCACAGAAAACCCCACCCACCCTCTCCATATATACCAGAAACTGTCACTGAATCTATCTATCTATCCGACCGTGCGTCCTTTCTTTCTGTCCGTGTGTCCTTTCTGAATCTTCCTTTCTTTCTTTCTTTCTTTCTTTCTTATCAAGGGACCTCGAGTTGACAGAAGCAGTGAGACGGAGTTCGGCTGCTTCCTTTCCTCTGCCTCAAGCACACAAAATCAAAGACATGAGACTTACAAGCAGCGAAAAACTTCCCCAAGGGAAATACCAGGCTTGCATGTGGCTGCTACTGCCAACGAACACACGTATACACACACACACACACACACATGCTGCGGTAAACCACACTGACAAGTGCTATACCAAATTTCATGCAGTACTGGTCTAGAGTTCAACTGATTCACACACACACACACACACACACACACACACACACACAAGAAAGAGAGAGTTTAACTGGACCTGTCAGACGCTTTTGTTCATCTTTAATGTTCCATCTCCTGCTAGAATTACAGGGCTAATCTCAAGCACACAATGGTGCATTCTTCAGGCAGGAAAGATATAACTCATGGTGACTGTTTCACTACTTGGAATAGCATCCTAGCACACTACTTTTTCGGCATGTATAATGTGTACCGCATGGGTAATAACACCCACTCGGCCTACATTTAACGTTTGGTTAGAACACACTTTTGTGAAACTTGCGTGAAACACTTCCACAATGCAATACTGAATTTGGAATAGCATACTATACTTTTTTCTGCCACATAAATATAAATAAATTACATAGTATATGCTATTCCATTTTTTTTAACGGATAGCTGTCTTACCACTTAGTGTCCAGTGTATATACTGTTTACTGCCTACTATCTTTAAAGAGAAGTAGTATTAAATAGTATGTGAAGAATTATGCCTTATTCTGATTTCCAACAGTAGTGCTACGTTGTTATCACATGACTTTACTACATTGCACATTTATATCAGCAGTGTCCAGTTATCTTTTGGATATAAATATGGTTATTTTACATTTATGTGTTAATCTGGTCAATGCTGTCAAGAATGAGTTCACGGTTGGTCACACTGGAAGTCTTGCACATTGCATTGTGGGAAACAGTATTACAGCCAGTGTGCTTTGTCGTGTAAATTTGCAAACTATGTACAATATACTGAACAGTAAGTAGTCCACAAGCAGCCTGCATTTGTGTGTGGCATGAAGAGATCTGTTTCATTGGCTGGACAGATTTGACTGACAGAAAAACAGTCCAGTGGGGTTTTAGAGTCTCAGTTCACGCTGTTAGCCTTTAAATGTCAACTAGAGAGCAGCACCAGACAGAACGAGTGGGGCAGTTGTGTTCAGAGACTCATCTCAATACTGTGAATGTACACACGGTGTGTGGGAATGAAATAGATCATGCTGCCCACAAGAGCACAGTGATTATTGCATCCAAACACACACAACACAGACAGAATGTCAGAGACTCAGAGTTATTTGGTGCCTGATTTGTGTAAAATGCTTAATGTGGGTTTTTTCCCAATGGTTTTTGCCTGTATTATGTTTCAGGCTTCATGACTGATGTTTCCTTGGGAAGGAGTAACGTGCTGAATGCTAACAGCTGGTGCATACATGTACTTTCATAGGATTTTTTTTTTGCGTGTGTCACCATACCTTAACATTTAAGAAAGTTGTGAAAACTAGCATCGATTTGCAGTGACAAAGCGACATTTTCATCGAGAATCATCTATATGAGTATCAACATTTAATTAGATTTTTTTCAAGCGTTTTGGCTTTTTTTCCCCATTTACGCGACAACAGCGTTTTTGGGGCCCTGAAAACGCAAACATTTGAAAACTGGGGTTTAAAGTACAAGTTTTTGAAAATGATATGGCTAATTGTCTCTGTAAACTACGAAAACGCAAATTTGTGAAAATGGTGACGTCATGCACATGCATATGCATATTATGTGTTCAGTCTATAGGCGTGTAGTGCTTCTTTACAAAGTAACATCGCCATCTACTGGCCTGGCATGAATGATACAGTGTTTTAAGTCATTTTCGTGGATCCGTGTGACAACTGTTTTACAATAGTTTTGTTATCTGTGCGCGGAAAGCGCGAAGGGAAGACTTTTTTGTACATTTTAGTACATCTTTGTCGTGTAAACGTATCCTTATTGACAAGTATTTATAATTAATGTTGCAGCATTTGTTTTATTTGATTTAAACTAAACTCAATGTTTTTAATAGTACAGTGAAAAAAATTGGCGTAGGATTTCCAATTATTTGTTCAATTTACTTGCACTTTTTGAGTGGAAGTTAAAAGAAAATTTTTAACATTGAATTAAACATGAAATTTCAAAGTAGAAAGACTAAAATGGTATATTCATGTAAAACATACTGATTTTTACAGTGCATTATGGTATATATTCTTGTCACATTAGCTGTTTAAATTAGCAAACTAGCACACATAGTATACAGTCCATACTACATTCTGTTGTAAGAAAGTTGAGCACATGATATCCACCTCCTTTTAGATACTCTAGTAAGGAATGCCTAACTAGGTTAGCGACCACCAGCACAGCGTCTTGATATTCTTAAGCATAAAACATAACCTGGTTAGGCCACGGTGTGTGATTGTGTGAGGCTGGGAAACAATGAACCCAATGCCCTGCAGCGCAGCTCACTCACAGGACTCTTCTGTAATCTTCAGCGCTGCGTGGTCCTCTCAGTGGAGCTGCGTGAGGGGGCCCTGTCAGCTAGCGATCTGGCTGGAGGCCCAGACCACACACACATGCGCGCACACACACACACAAACACACACCACTCTGTGACAGCAGGCAGAGTGCTTGGCACTGCCCGCCGTCAGACAGGGGCAGGCCGGAATGTCAGCGGGCGGCAATGGCTGCCACGGCAACAGATCCATCAGTGTCTGCAGAGGGAGATTCCATTACCGTGACGACGGGTTACATCATCCATCTCCGCAGAGCTCTCGCAGGTTCTGTTTACGAGATGGGAAAAATACATGAAAGCTCCATAATATTTCATTGTGTTACTGTTTTTAACTCCATATGATAAAATCATATTAAATATATGACAGGTGAATGGATTGAATAGTGTAGATGAGGAAAGGAAAGTACTATGAACACCTTCAACTGCATAGCAACGTGCTTAATTTCCCTTTAGAATACCTGCTTAAATCCGTCAGGATGCCTTAGCAACTGCTTAGCAACATGCTCAAAAGCACTTACAGTAGGTTACCTTAGCAACTGCATAGCAACATGCTTAAAATCCCTCATGATGCCTTAGCAACTGCTTAGTAACATGCTCGAAAGCAGGTACTGTAGGTCACCTTAGCAACCTCTTAGCAACGTGCTTAAAATCCCTCAGAATGACTTTGCAAACGCTTAGTAACTTGGGGATTCTTATTTTTTCTTTTCTGTTTTCTTTTACCAGGCGAAAAACATCTTCATACATAATAGATATACTTGTGCGATGTATCACTCATAGGAAAAGATGAAAAAATCGTCACCGTTTAAATTTAGTAAAAAAAAAACGAAAGAATAAAACACTCAACAAAACAAACGCAGATAAAAGCACTAGACGAGGATTAATTTGCATCACATAAAACATAGACGTCGTTAGAGGCATAAATTATGAATATTCGGGAATAAGAGCGGCGCTGGTCTCTGCCCGCTTTCATTGACGCTTTTCCGGGATTGTTATTTATCTTGGGAAGCAGGCCGAGCCGGAGCGTGTGATCAGGAAAAGAGCTGGAGCTTGATTGATGTGTGTTTATGGGGAAATGAGTGATGCAGAGAAACACACCACAATGTATTATAGACAGCGCTGACAGCTGTATAATTTTGTTATTATACACTCTTGCGCGAGATCTCTCCGTCAGCGTGACCCTTTGATCCGATTCGACGACACCGTGTCATTACATGCGCCTGCTGTCAGAGCGGGAAAAACAGCGAACAGACGCGCACTGCACTGCTCTAGCAGGGCTTTCTAATATCTTTCTCTAAAAAATAAAAAACATCTTATAATATTAATACATTTTAAATAATTGAGTATGTGTCAAATTAATTGGGTGTAAATATCAAAATATATCAACATTTTGCTATAGCATATAGGCCTATATGTGTGTGTGTGTGTAGGCTATATATAGCCTAGTTATTTTTAAATATATAAATACATAGTAAAATATATATATACAAAATATATCTTTCACTAAAAGAGTTTTTTGTTCAGAACCAAGGATGTGCTGTGATGTCACATCCTGTCAGTCTCACAGTTTGTGCCCCAACACACACACATACACAACGTCCTCTGTGTCTCCTTTTTAGACTGCACACAGCTCAGAGAAACCTCAAGCTCACCTTACGCGCACACACACACACACACAGCATCTGCCTCACTTCCACCGCTCTGATCTGAAGATATCACACACATTCAAACTCTCACCTTACACACACACACTCTCTCTCTCTCTGATGTTACACAGATGCTGCTATGATTGTTCTCCACAGGCCTCGACACACACTTGACTGAATCCAAACCAGAGTATCTTGTTTTCTGTCTCGTTTTTGCTTCATGGTGCACTTTCCGTTGAATTTATTTTATTTTGAGCTAATTATATTTTCTAGACTCTAAAATCTCAGTGAAAGCTTTATATATATAGTTTTATATTTTTGATTTATAGATTTTAGTATAATATTTGGGATATTTGTTGCAAACAGCAACACCTGAACAACACACAACCAAACTTCATTTACTGTTTTAATTTGTTAAACATTTATTGTTTTGCTCCTCAGAGTTGCATCAATTTTCATTAATGTGTTAAGCTGACATCAGATCAGTTAATTCTCTGCCTGAGGTCAAAGGTTAAAGGTTACAGACAGGCTTGTGAAGAATAACCCTGATTCAGCTCATTAGAAATGTTCAAAATTTGCTTTTAACCCAACAGTGGTTTGCACATGCACTCACATGCAGGACTGGAAAAGTACCCATAATCTCTGTCGCTCGGTCACATGACTTGTGTTTAGTACCACAGTAGTTTAAAATCAGATTCAGTTTTAAAGGGGTCATGCGATTATTTTATGTTTCCTGGGGTGCACTTATGAGGTGTTAGTATTATTTTTACATCAAAAATTGTCATAATTTAGAAATAAAAGGCATTTTTCCTACCCTGATTTTAGCCCTCTGGTTTGAACGCTCTGTTTGAAGGGGCGTGTGTGCTGTGAAACTTCAGTGTAAATGCCCACTGCTGTGATTGGCTAACACCTTTGCTTATGAAATGGCTAAGTATTACATGCGAAACTCTCTGAAAAACTTTTAGCACATTTTTACTATTACAGCTGTCGAGATTAACTAATCGTGAAAAGTGTTGATTATATACATACAATCTCCATGCTCCATGATTCATTCCAAATCAGTAATCACTGATCACAGATCAGGCATTAGAATTAACATGGTTACTTACATGTTGTGGCATTACGTCGGGTCCATATCTTGTCTGTTTACAAAGCCTGCACTGAAATTGCGACTGATTTACCAAAGAATCCACAGTGAAATGTACCGAACAAACAAATAATGCTCCACTGAGATATTCACATAGTTGACAATATATATAAACAATTTAGGATCCTTTGTAATGTAATTTTAGTCCAGTGATTCTGTATTATCTCACTAACGCGCCAGTGGGCGGGGCCAAAGATGCGATGATGTAGAAGTAGGCGTTAATCTGATTCCGCAGAGGCGGCCTTTCGTCGCAGTATTCCATCATAATACTGTATGTCAAAATCCGAAACGAGTTGTCTTTGGAGCTTGGTTTCAATACAAGCTGTTTTTGAACTAACAAGGAAGTTCTGAGTTCTGAAACTTACAGGATGTTTTTATGTTAGAATGACCTCTTACATGTCAAAAGATCAAGGAAAATTTGATATCTCAATTCATGACCCCTTTAAATGGTTAACCTTAACATCAAAACAAAGAGGTAATGTGGAAAGCTTTAAACGTTGTTGTCATTATTTTTTCTTACACAACAGGTTTTAATCTTTAAAAGAGAAAATATTATACACTTATTATGTTATGGTTGCATGTTGTCGTTGTCATTATTTTGTTTTTTATAACCATTTTAAACTCTTTCTTTAAACCTCACTATGAAGCTATATGTGTTACTGTACCTTTAAGACTTGTATGTAAATGAGCTCCGTACCAGCACAAACTCATCAGTTGCTAAATACTGAATATGTGTCTAGCAAACAGAATCCAAATTTCCTTATGCTTGTTTTTGCAGGTTAGGAGGAAGTTTTGCGTTAAACGTTATCTACATGGCGTTTTCCATTAGCCTATATGACCTCATCGTAAGCTCTATGAGCACTCATGGTTATTAAAGGGTTAACACCTGTGTGTGACCTTTTTATCCCCCCTCCTGCATGTTCATGCAAATGTCTCTGTGTGTGCGTGACACTGTCGATCCAGACTGCCGATTGTGTTTTTAAAGCCTGCAGGGTCTCTTGTAACAACACAATTAACCAAGGCTTAGCAACATAACGTCATACACAGAATAAAGAACATTAGTTTTGCTTAAATGTGCTCTGTATTAATTGATTGATTCAGTATTTTCAGTAGGCTATTATTCGTTTTCGATTAATTATTTATTTGGGCAAGATTTCAATTGAGTCGCAATGTAAATCACGCACAACTCAGCGAGTCATCGAGGTCGCCGAAGAGAAACTAGACGACGTAACCTAATCCGGACCGAAGCGGACTGTATATACGCTTATCTAGGGATTTGCTTTGAAACTTTAATAGACCTGAAATAAGAGCAGGTGTTCACAGGATACTTGTTTTAGGTGACATCGCCTGATGAAATGCCTATAAAGGGCATACAGACTACAGTATGTTTCTCGACCCTCCTCTCCTTTGTTTATTTTCAAAAAGCCACATATTAACCATTACCACAAGGAGATGAAAACATGTTTTCACTGAACTGTTGACGTGAAATGGTGTCGAAAATTCACAGATATTCGTCGCACTGTCAACAATTTCAAGCGCACGCGTGGAAACGGATAGCCTACAAGAATCGGATTGCAAATTACTCTGAAAGAGGAAGCCTATATTCCGATTGAAAGTGAATAAACTCAGTAACCCTGACCTGAGCAAGACATTTTTAAAGTGTTCAACAGATAACAATCTCCAGACATATGAAGTCCTAAACTTAATCTGTAGATCAGTAACAAGTCGTGTTTATTCCTCACTAAATGGTCTAATAAAGCTATAAACTATACTAGTGCAATTAGCCAGAGTTATAATGATTTAACCTCATTTACTCACAGTAAACAGCTCCACCAGGTTATATGTAGCTATAGGCTGTTTATGATTATCATTACTAATAGGCTATCGTAAAATTTTACAACAAATTTACTTTAAACTAATCCAGTCAGATTTTGTCATTATCCTAGGTTGTATGACTCAAAATTTTTATTGTAGGCTACTTCAACAATAGCACACGCTAACACTGTCACTTTGGCAACAATGCAAACGTACATTAGACACATTCAAAACATTTTCACACACAAATCAGTTTTATTAGTTACGTTTTTATATCCATTTTTTATAGCCCTATATTTCATTTTTTCAAGAACTAAGCAAATTATTATTTCAAATAGCCCGTGTTTTAGCCCAACGCTAGCAAGAATGTTAAATGTGTGTGGATGTGCTCGGCATTATACATGTTTTATACAGCTGATAATACAGATGTAAATGTCCTCTCCAGATGATCACTGGCTATACGCGTGCACTCACACTCTATCATCGCTCTGTCACACTTCTATACTTAGACTCATAAACTGAGCGGGAACACTCTAGTGCTAAAATAAGGGAACATGCAGACCCGGAGTGGCAATCGGATGAATTCCCATTGGGCTTGGCCAGCACGTACCCTTCACAGTCTTGGCAGACTTCTCTTGTTTTTCAAAACCACCTGTTTCGTTTCTCGGCATCTGTGACGATACTCATTTCGGTTCTTGCCCTAAAACACTTCATGCTCCAAAATAAAGCTAATCGCCGATGGACATGTGCAGGAGCTTCACAAGTCTCACACACAAACAGCTCCAAGGCCTAACAAATATCACACATGTTGATCTTCTAACCGTACTGAGCTCATAAACAACAACACTGAAAGAACAGGCAACAGCTTTTCTTAAGAACAAACAACAACTCTAAGAACTGAAAAACAAATGATATCAACAAGCCTATAAACAACTTACCCTCACAGTCAAAGATGATTATTTACATCTGAAAATGTCAATTAAATGAACTTAAAAGAAAAGCTAGACATCAGTCTGATATACAAACATCTCAAGTACAAATATAACATGCACATGTAGTTCAACTCACTGTATAGAACTAATAAACAACAACAACAATCTTGAAAGAACAAACAAGAACATTTAAAGAATAACTAACCTGAAGGAAAAAACTATATTTAATGAACAAACTACAATATTTAAAGAAAAACCACAACATCTAAAGGGGAAAAAAATGAGTTAATTTGATCTCAATGGGACTTCCTGGTAAAATAATAACAATAAAAAAAATCTAGAGAACAAACTACAACATTCAAACAAAAAACGATGACATTTTAAAAAAGAAGACTTTAAGAACAGCCTACATGTAAACAACATTTCATGATCAATCTACATCAGTTAAAGATCAAATAACACCATTTAAAGATCAAATAACTTTTACAAAAAACAACTCCATCCTACAAGTCAAGTTCAAAGACACTGTGTGTTTCCCTCAACAGTCCTTCATAAACATCAACAACACTGTTTATATTGAAAACATCTTGAAGAATTTTCACTGGTTATTGGCAGTCCTGCACTTATGCATAAGTCGACAAATAATTGTTGTAATTTGCAGTATCGTTTCTTGAACTAAACTCCTCTGACATACACACACACAACAAATTAGAAAAGTTGTCATATAACAAATAAAAACACATATCACATTTATATGGTTCCGTTTGACTGAGCATTGCAGATGAAGTAAACACACACACTTATGCTTTGATATGAATATATATATTTTTAGCCTCCCTCTCTCTCTCTCTCTCTCTCTCTATATATATATATATATATATATATATATATATATAAATTGGTTTTTATTTATCACTTTTTCAATCAAGAACATTCCGGGATATCCTCACTATAGGAAGTCGGATTTAGCCCACTTCTGGGAACTATTTTATCCCCAAAGTGCAGCTGCGTAAATCTACACACATCATAACACTTCAACACGGCATGCTAACTGATAAATCAGAGGCCGTCCCTGAAGTCAGCTAACAATAGCCTAGCCCTGCGACACACACACACACAGAGATAGAGAGAGAGGACATCTTCACACATGCACACAGTCTGCATGCACTGTTCATGCTCTCTAAGGCTGCTGGGAATTTCTAGTAACAGCAGTTCTGTTTATAGCTGTTTCGATCAAGCCTAAAACCTGATGCGGGTCTTTGACCCAGTGTTTGTGTGTAGACACACATGCAGGCCTCGTATAAGGTGCAGTCATTTAGCAGTATTTACAGTGAGGTGCCTCTTTTAGGGAAGCCTACAAGTCTAGAAGTCAAAAATAAATGTGCTCATAACTAATTTACAAATAATAAAAGATAATATAAAATAATAAATATATAATTGATTAATAATACAATTAAATATATTAAATATTTAAATAACAAGGTAATGAAAGGCAAATTGTACAGTCAGACTTTAGTTTTCGGGTGTGGTACCTCAGTGCACACCCAAGATCTGAAAACATCTTTCATACCAAACAAAGGAGCCAAATTTTAGCTAAGCTGTATTTAATAACTCGAATTGTCCTGTAAATACAGCTAGAATACAGTTTGTACGAACATCAAATTAAAGTCAAGCCTATTTTTTTTCAGATCATTCCTGTAAACACAACGCCATGGCTCCATACAGCATGAAACAAGACCGCTGTCGGATCTATTCATACACGAGGGGTGAGTCAGAAAAAAATCCCCCCGTCTCTGTCTCACGCTCGCACAAATCTTTCCGTCAGCATGGCTGCGGAAAAGCCACTGAGCTTCTCAACAGAGTGTGACATTGGCGCGTCCAGTCAGGGACGATTGGAGACCGAGGGATGAGTGATGGATCAAGGGAAGAAAGGAAGTGCGGAGAGATTGAGCCAGACCGCAAACCCAGAGGGAGAAAAGCACCGGGGCTCACAGCTCCCTCGCTCTAATAGAGTTATAAAATATGACTTTTACCCACCGCAGCCGCTTATAAGAGAGAAGAATATGTAGACCAGACAGATAGATAGATAGATAGATAGATAGATAGATAGATAGATAGATAGATAGACAGACAGAAAGATAGATAGACAGACAGATGCATAGATGGACAGATAGATAGATATATAGACAGACAGATACATAGATGGACAGATAGATAGATATATAGACAGACAGATACATAGATGGACAGATAGATATATAGACAGACAGATACAGAGATGCACAGATAGATAGACAGACAGACAGACAGTGCAATTTGGCACTCCAATCAAATTACGTTTGATTATAGGCTATACCACTTATTGCATTGCTTTAAAGCGGCTTTCCAGTGTTTTCATGTTTTTACTTGCAAACGTCTGACCTCGACAGACTGAACAGAAGAAAAAACTGGAGAAGATTCCTATGTCAAAGAAGGCGGAGCCTCTGAGCCACACCTACCTACTACATGATCACCACTGACCAATGGTAGTTCGAAGGAGTTTACAAGCCGGAGCGAACTTTTCCAGAAAGCCAAGCTGTTTTGAACTCCATAAACAAACTCCAAACAAACTTCTTTTTGGCGAGATTTTGTTTGAAATGACGGCACGCCAGTTTGTTCTTCAATTTTGCTTAAAGGATATCAGGGCCTTGATAGTTATCGTTCTTGGTTTGAACGGGTCTTAATTGTTGCTTTTAAGTGCTGCTGGTCGATTTCACATGTTTCTTAAGTCGTATCACGGCCTTTGATCCGAAACACCCCACGAACTGTTGAACAGCAAACGGCTCAGTCACACTGACCTTTACGTGCGCGATAAGGTACCGGCAGTGGCCACACGTGTCCGATAAATGTGTGTGTGTTTGAAATTAACCTTTGCACGCTATTCAAGTCACACATTCACTGATGCACAGTCATAAAATAAGACCGGGAGAGAGAGCGATTGCTCCTGTTTTTGTGGAGATAATAAGCAGAGGTGAAGTAATCTCCCCCAGTTTCCAGTAATTATGCCATTGACCTGGTGGCAGTAAAACCTGATTTACACTTTCAGTAAATACTGTGTTCTTGGCATTCAGTGCAGCAAGGTGTTCCTCCTGTCATTAATTCAGCTAAAACGGCAAAAAGTCATTCAAAAATGATTCAATACTGAGGAATTTTTACACAATTACGCAATTAACACAAATCAACAGGCCTATTAAAAATTATATATAGTAAACATTTATACAGATAGATAGATAGACAGACAGATAGATAGATTGAAAAATAGATAGATATATAGATAGACCGACACAGATAGATAGATAAAATGACAAATAGATAGACAGACAGACAGATAGATAGATAGATAGATAGACAGATAGATAGATAGATAGACAGACAGACAGACAGACAGACAGACAGACAGACAGACAGATAGATAGATAGATAGATAGATACATAGACAGATAGATAGATAGACAGACAAACAGATAGATAGACAGACAGATAGATAGATAGACACAGATAGATAGATAGATAGATAGACACAGATAGATAGATAGACACAGATAGATATAGACAGACAGACAGACAGATAGATAGACACACAGATAGATACAGACAGACAGATAGATAGACACACAGATAGATACAGACAGACAGATAGATAGACCGAGACAGACAGACAGACAGATAGATATAGACAGAGAGAGATAGATAGATAGACAGATATGGATAAAGACAGACAGATAGATTTATATAATTATAATTATTATTTAATTAATACTATTCATTATTATAAATTATTTATTATAATAAAATAAATTATTTTATTACATTATCATTTTATTATTATTTTAAATAATGTATTTAATATTTTACAGTTTTTTTCGATTGCTAAACGACAGTGAGCACAACTGGAGCTACATGTGCAAAGCTCTAACTACAGTCTGCACAGCAGCAGTTCATGTGGACCAAACTGTAGTTCGTTTTTCATTGCTTGAACACAGTTTTCAAAACTCTACACACTTATCCCATGACTTTAACCACAACCTGCACAACACTGTGGATTTACAGCACTTTGTTCAAATGCTAACACACTGCTGTCAGAACTGTGAACCACTGAAATTGTTCAAACTGTAAAGATGAAAAGTTTGTATTTTCTGTATTGGTGTTTGATGCTAGTGTTTTTACTCTCAGTGTGTTCTGAGTGACAGTGTGTGTTATCTCAGTGAGGGTTGTGTATAGTGTTTGGCTACACTGAGCCTGTTTTGAGCCATGTGTTAAGAGTTGTGTTGCTTGGAGTGAGTTTTGCAGGTGATGTGAACTGTTTAGCTCAGGTGACTGTAGGTAGTGCAGACTGTAGTTAGAGTTTTGCACATGTAGCTCCAGTTGTGCTCACTGTCGTTTAGCAATCGAAAAAAACTATTATATAAATAATATACATCATTATTAGATACTATTTTATTATTATTTAATAATATTATTAATAAGATTAATTATTTGTAAGAATTAATGTACAATCAGCACATGATCATTATTATTAGATCATTTTTAATTAGTTTTATAGTGTACAACAAACTGCTCAGTACTTCAGTACTGCTTGTTAGTGTTGCTGTTGTTTTTGTGTGTGTGTGTGTGTGTGTGTGTTTTGCACAGCCAGTTAATAGCATATTTTTGTACGCTGTCTATATCAGCTATATCTAGATAAAGTGTGTGTTTTGTCTGTACTAACACCTTTAAAGGTACAAAGGCTCTTTTAACTGGCCAAATAAACATATCTGGTGCATTATTACACCTTTTAACTGCTAAAAAAATCACAGATTTTGTACAAACACATTGGAGATGTACATAAGATTAGGAAGAAAATGTCCTCTCAAATGTGTAGGGTAATCTGTTAAGTGATGCCATGTCAGCACCATGCAGGTCAATACGTGTGATATTAATATGCTATCAGGGAAAGTTGGCGTGAAGTTGACAGTAATAACAGTGCCCAAAATTGACACAATGATGTGGGTGTGTTTGGCACCATGGCGACATACCCGCCAATTATCTCCAAAGAGACCGAGAGCACAACGAGAGAGAGCGTTAATTGAGATGAGAATATATATATATATATATATATACACACACTATATTGGGACACCCTCCAAATCATTGAATTCAGGTGCATTGAATTCTGACGCTTCTACAAACATTTGTGAAAGAATGGGTCGCTCTCAGGAGCTCAGTGATAGGTTGCCATCTGTGCAATAAGTCCATTCGTGAAATTTCCTCAATGCTAAATATTCCACAGTCAGTTTGTTATTATAACAAAGCGGAAGCAATTGGGAACAACAGCAACTCAGCCACAAAGTGGTAGGCCACGTAAAATCACAGATTGTGGTCAGCGCATGCTGAGGCGACAGTGCGCAGAAGTCGGCAACTTTCTGCAGAGTCAACTACAGATCTCCAAACTTCACGTGGCCTTCAGATTAGCTGAAGATCAGTGCGTAGAGAGCTTCATGGAATGGGTTTCCATGGCCGAGCATTCAAGCCTTACATCACCAAGTGTAATGTAAAGCGTCGGATGCTGTACGGTGTGGGGTTGTTTTTTAGGGGTTGGGCTTGGCCTCTTAGTTACAGTGAAAATAACTCTTAATGCCTCAGCATACCAAGACATTTTGGACAATTTCATGCTCCCAGCTTTGTGGGAACAGTTTGGGGATGATCCCTTCCTGTTCCAGCATGACGGCGCACCAGTGCACAAAGCAAACTCCATAAAGACATGGATGAGCAAGTTTGGTGTGGAGGAACTGGCCTGACCTCAACCCGATACAACACCTTTAGAATGATTTAGAGCAGAGACTGCGAGCCAGACCTTCTCGTCCAACATCAGTGCCTGACCTCACAAACGCGCTTCTACTGTAGAAGAATGGTCAAAAATTCCCGTAAACACACTCCTAAACCTTCCCAGAAGAGTTGAAGCTGTTATAGCTACAAAGGGTGGCCAACTCCATATTAAACCCTACGGATTAAGAATGGGATGTCAAGTCCATGTGCATGTAAAGGATATATATATATATATATACAAAAATATAAAAAACAATATAATTTAAATATTTATTATTTTATTTATGACATAGTAGTGTAAAAAGAGTGTATGCGATCAGTCAATGATGATTGACGTTTTGACTTTTGTTACTCTGGAGCCCAATGTCGTCTGTCATCGTCTGTGTGCATTTTGCCCCGTTGCTTTGTTTGTTTCCTCGCTATTGTTGAGCTGTGTGAGTATTTGCCCGTGCTGTCATGGCGAAGGCCGTGCGCGTCTGTTGGTGCTGGTTATGAAAACAAATGAGAGAGAAAACAAAAAAAAAAAGAGCGTCACACACATACACCTGCATACACACCTGTGCACTATATGCTAAAAAGAATTACACAGGAAAATAAATTCACAGGATGTTCACACATGTGTAGGCCTATTTTGTCTTCCACACAGAAGTGCACATTAACTACGCAAACACGCAACATTACCTAGGAAAATATGCTCACCATCCCACACACACACACACACAGCTCTGATAACAGCATGTGTGCGCACTCAAATGGGCTATTAACTATTGCGCTGTAACCACGGCGACCGGAGAGATCAACATAACATGATCTATTATCGACTGCCAGGGGACGCAGAGGGGGAAAACGTGCCTGCCGCACTCGCAGTCTGTGTTTACAGAACTCTGTTGCAACTTTTAAATGCCTGTCTGTCTCTCTCTGCAAGGCTCTTTTTATTTATCTTTCTCTGCCTGTCTGTCTCTCTGCCTGTCTGTCTCTCTCTGCAAGGCTCTTTTTATTTATCTTTCTCTGCCTGTCTGTCTCTCTGCCTGTCTGTCTCTCTCTGCAAGGCTCTTTTTATTTATCTTTCTCTGCCTGTCTGTCTCTCTGCCTGTCTGTTTCTCTCTGCAAGGCTATTTTTTATTAATCTTTCTCTGCCTGTCTGTCTCTCTCACTGCCTGTCTGTCTCTTTCAGTCACTTTTTCTTTCTCTCTCTCTTCCTGTTTCTCAGACTGTCTCTCTCTCAGATTGTCCTTCTGTCAGTCTATGCCTGTCTGTCTCTCATTTTGTGGCTCTTGGCCTGTCTCTCTCACTGTCTGTCTGCCTCTATTGTTTTTTTTCCTTTTCTGTTTCTCTGCCTATCTGTCTCAGCTTGTCAATCTGTCAGCCTGTCTCTCTCTTTCATCTATTTCTCTGTCTGTCTGTCTCTCTCTCTCAGCTTTTCTTTCTTTATATCTCTTCCCTCTGCCTGTCTTTCTCACACATTCTGTTTTTTGGCCTGTCTGCCTCTGTTGGTCTCTTTCTATCATTTCTCTTCCTGTCTGTCTCTCAGCTTGTCTTATCTGTCAGTTTATGCCTGTCTCTCTCATTCTCTCTCTCTTCCTCTGTCTGTCTGTCTCTTTCAGCTTTTCTATTTCTCTTCTGTCTCTCTCCCTCTCTGCCTGTTTCTGTCTCACTCTCTCTGCCGGTCTCTCTCTAGCTCTCCGATTGGTGTCATTCCAGGGATAATGTAGGAAGAATCTGACCTAGATACACACACACACGCAGGCCAGATTAGCGGACATGACGTTATATGCAGTATACCCTCAGATTAGTACGCTAACAGCCTCCTACAGCCAACTCAACCATTACACACACACACACATCAATGAGGTTCGTTTGAGCTTCCGCATGAACCAATGAGATTCATTCTTGTGTTTGACAGCACGTTTGAGCTTCCGCAAGAACCAATGAGGTTTATTCTCGCGTGTCAAGCAGGTTCGGTTGAGCTTCTGTTTATGTTCACTGATCAATGTTTAAATGTGAATAAAAGCCTAAATTAAATCTGTTCATCATACATAAAGTGATCGAGTCTCTTCAGAAAATTTGGACTAAACCTCTCAATTCATATGGATTAGTTTTACGATCTCTTTATGAACTTTTTGAAGCGTCAAATTGTCAGTTGCGTAGCTGTCTATGGAGTGATAAAAAGCTCTCAGATTTCATTAAAAAGATCTTTATTTGTGTTCCGAAGATGAACAAAGGTCTTACGGGTTTGGAACGTCATGAGGGTGAGTAATTAATTACATAATTTTCATTTTTGGGTGAACTAACCCTTTAATTCGAGTTTTGGACAAAATGGTTAATTAAACAACAAAAAGAGAAATCATTTTCTTTCTTTTTAGCATTTGTTGTTATAGTGAGACTGAGGAATAAATGTCCCACAGCACCATAAGATTTCGGAAACATCAACATTTGAGGAATATTTAAGCTATACACAGACATCTGTGGGAAACACAGGTCGCGTTAGGACAGGGTGAAGGGTTAAGAACCTTAGGACAAACCGCCTCTCACCTCATAACATCTCTCCTCCTCTCACCTAATCTCACGCCCCCCACCTCTTCTCTCTCTCTCTCTCTCTCCTCTGAATTGATTAGCATTCATCCTGATGCGCTGCTCTTCCGTGGAGAACTGATGGCGTGCTGATAAATGGTCGGGGAGAGAGGGCGTCGCTCTCGAACGGACTCGCTGACATCCTGCATTAACCAATCAATAACCAGACACAGGAGACAGGGGGAGCCCAGCTCGCCAAATCATTTGCATGGGCCCGTCTGCTATAAAGGAGACGGAGAGGAGAAAGAAAGCAGTTTGAGAGTCTGTGCAGCGGGCAAGAGCAGAATGCTTTCGTAGGCGTTAAAGAGGGAGAAAAAGCCGCAAGGGCAGCGGTTATTTTATCACAGCAGTTCTTCATTTTCACAGCGGTTCAGCACAGCCAGAGGCAGCGAAACCCAATCTAACACAAACGCACGCACATTTATCTAGCTGTCTACACTAGGACTGCCCATCGACTTCTATTGTTTTTACATTAAGCTAATTATAATTACCATAGACTAACACAGCACTAATACACACATTTCTACATTTTTAGAAACTAATACTTTCTATTATTTGTTTTGACATTTGAGGTTATCCCTAAATGGGCCCTTTTAAGATTTGGCTATGTTTGGAAACTATTATGTATTATTACCATGGAAATGTCTGGAGTATCTAAATACCACAAGAATATGGTCATCATGATATATTTCAAAGTACCATTGGATTACCATCTGATACCACCACAGCATGGTATTATACAGTATCTGAAGGAAAATCACTTATACCATATTTAGGTACCATAATATTGTATTTATTTTACTTCCAAGAATACCATGGTATAGCATGGTATATGTCCAAAATACCATGGTAGTAGTACGGTACGTTTTGGTATGGCATTTCACAGAATACCATGGTATTCTCATAGTATTTACTTTGTAAAGTATTTCAATCAAAACCATAGTAATACCATGGAAAATGTAAAAAAAAAAAAAAAAAAAAAAAAAACAACAACATGGTAATACCCTGGCACTTTTTGTTGTGGTGAGAGTGTAGTGATTGCTTAAATGGAAAATTATTTTAAAGAATATTATAGTATTACCATATCAGGGTAAATATTTGAAAACCAAAACAACAGTAGGCTACGTTTTTATGCTGTGAGAACATGGTGATATTCTAATGTGGTAGAATATCCATGCTATCCTAGCATTTCACAGAATATCATGGTATTAGTATTTACTTTACATAGTATTTCAAAAAATGTAGTAGGCTTGCTAAATTTACCATGCTAAATGTTCGAAAACCATGGTAATAGCTACAATGCTACTTTATGCATGTGCTGAGAAGATGGTGAGTTTGATTAAAACAAGCACATACACTAATGTAAACTCAAAAAAATGTGCACACACGCACGATACAATAATATAGCCTATCCGTTTATTTAGTAGGCTGCGGGCTCTCCTCCGCGTGTGCGCCCTCGCAACAAGGACGCCTAGAAAGGTCAGCTATGAAGCATTAGATCGCGGCGGGGTGTGTGTTTGTGTGTGTCCGCAAGCAAGGACGATCCCATTTATCTCTGCTCCGAGCCGCTAATGCTGCTGATGAGAGAAACCCAACCTCATAAACACGGTAAAAAAAAAATCACAGGGGAACTAAAGCACGGGGATCCGACGATCGGGCACACACACGCAGGAACGGTAATGAGTCTGCGTGTCGCGGCAATCAGAGTGTGCTGTGGAGTATTCCCCGCTCGCCGAGCTAAAGGGGTAATCAAAATTTAATTACGCAGAAAATTAAGGGCAAAACCCCACGATCCAGGACCACACGGACGACCGCTGATTGGTGGGTGACAGATATGCGTTCAAGAGAGAGAGAGAGAGAGCGGGAAATTAAATTCAATGATAGTAATCGCTGTAGCCTACATTGTTCTTGTCCCAAGATTACGTACTGTAGGCTACCACAGGATAGCCTATTTGACTGCTAAGCATGACTATTTTGGGTACAATCCCGTTACTCATAATATATGTCCCATCTTAGCATGGATCAAAGCTCTTCTTCAGAAAAAAAAATCGATTTGTACTCTGCACAATGGTTTCAGAAGACTTTGTGGCCTATAGCGCTCAAGTCATATGGACACTTATTATATTGCATTGTTAAACAGTATGCCACAAGGTAAAGTACAAGTAGGCTACAGACCCCCTAATGAATAGCCTACTTTTAATTTTTTACTGGATTAAAATCGGCTTATAGCCTACTGCTTTAAATGGTAGCCTAGCCTAGCTGAAAATATTATGAATTAGGCTATTATTCATAGTCAATAAGAAAGATTAGTGGATGCAGATATTAAATACGCACCTGCAAACAAGCAAATGACTCGTTTTATTTACAAAAAAAGTCATACACTATCAAAACATTAAACTTTCAATAGCAATTTAAGATACTGACAATTCAAGTAGGCCTATATGTGCAAACTAGTGAAAACAACCGCAAAATACAAATGTGGCCTTTGTAGAATATGAACTGTTAAAGGGATAGTTCACCCAAAAATGGAAATTCTGTCATCATTTACTCACCCTCGGGTTGTTTCAAACCTGTATGAATTTCAATCAAATTCTCAGCGAGAACGGCAGCTATTCATGAATTAATCATTTTGCCTTTTGAGTCATTCAGTGCCATTGGTGAACCATTGAGAATTGAATCGTTCGTTCACGATTCGGACATCGCTGTCGTCGCATCTCGCAGCGGGTCTTGAGTTCTTTACTTTGAATTCGAATAAGAAACAGCATGTTTTTTTTCTGGACTTTAGCAGAATAAAAAGTATGATATTGTGCAGGGAAGCTTGAAGTAAAAGTTTACTCTGATACTTGAAAATGACCTCGTAGAAATAGTTTGACAGACTCTTTTCATTGTGTTTCATGAAGACAGAGCTTTGAAAGGGTTTGTAGGGTGTAAATCTTTGAGTAGCCTAAACTATTCCTTGCCCACAAACCTATGCATTTCCCCATTGAAATCCAACTAAAGCAAAGCATTTAGCATTCAGTCTGTGCTGCCTCAACGTCTTGTCACAGCGTCCTGTCGGCTCAGGGTGTCCGCAGAGTTTAAGAGCGTGACACGGCTTCTCCTGACCTTCAACCCTCGTTTATCGGCTGCTGCCTGCCTGGCCTTCTAACTCACTTAGCGTTCGGCTATCTGCTCTTATCAACGGCTTCACTGACAGACGACGAAGACACCAGAGAATAACTGCCTCGCGTTGTCACCACCAGAACGGCGAGAGAGAGAGAGAAACAAGTTGAGGGAATTGTCGAACGCGGCGGCCTCAACACCCTACAGACTTTGATGGCCCTGAGCCCTGAGATGAAATTTCAAAGCGTTGTCTTGCTCGCTCTCTCTCTCTCTCTTTCTCTCTCTCTCTCTCTCTCTCTCTCTCTCTCTCTCTCTCTCTCTCTCTCTCTCTGTCTCTCTCTCTCTCTCTCTCCTCATCTTGCAGTCTCGCTGCAGAAGGCAATTACGAGTCCCTGGTCTCCGCGGCCGCCCACCTCCCTGCCGTCTTGTCTTTGCATTCCTCTATTTTCCTCTTTCCTTCCCTCATTACCCACTTTCTCTGCTTTTTTTCTCTCTCTCCGCTGTGAGTCATGCAAATCAGCAACGCTCGCATGGAAAATATATCGGAATCATTAATAATTTTGGGGCGAATTTTCAAAAAGGTGGAGAGGATGCTTGGGGAAAAAAATGTCAGGAAGGCTGAGAGGGGCCATTTTAATGGAAAGGAAGTAATCATGGCGGGCCATTCAAGATGAAACGCTGCGGAATCCTTTGACGGCTAAATGACGGCGTGCTGCGCACAGGATGCCCTTGAGCACTGATCTGAGGTCAGCTTTCCTGTATTTAACAACCGCGTGCAGATCTAGCAAAACCTGAGCTCAGATCAGCACCGGAGGGCATCTGGCAGCCACTTATTTCAGTAACCAAAATTACAATGATGGGGAACCTGAGCAGTGTGCAGGCCTGACCAGATCATATTCTGCTTTTCCCAGGAGATCCGAGATGTTATCCGAGGCGAGGTTTTAGAAATAAAGGTTTCAGTTAGCAAAGAGGATTAAACAGGCTCAAAGAACTTTTTAGATGTTTGGAAAACAATCTATTTGGGATTTGCAGAAACCTAAATCCGAATTCGGAAAGGTACAGAAAATGAGTAACGCATTCTACGGAGCCCCTAAAGGGACATAGGCTTGCTGCGGTAATCGGTTACATTACAGATTTCACTTATCACGTGAAGGTAGTAAGGAGCGATGACTGACAGGACGAGTCAGAGGATTTGGTGCGCAACAGATCCTGAGGGTCATTGACAAATATCTTCTCATGTAAATGTGCGGTCAGTACCGCCACTCCCTATACACAGAGGATGCGTGATCGCAAATTCGAAAGTAAAAGTAAAAAGTGAGCGCACATTGAAAAAACAGTGTCAATACTCCCCATATTGAGAGCGGCTCACTGATGCGCACAAATTATATACAATATAATTACCCAACTATATAATTGCAAGAGAATGCAAAAGCATTGGAAATATATATTTTTTCTCCCATGCTGCAATTTTGACCCATAATCATGTCCCTTTAGGGGCTCCGTACAATGCGTAGAATTTCCTTTCCGAACATAGTATTTGGCTTCGGGTACATTCATTCAATATATGTACTAGTACTTTGAAGAGTCCAGAAACTATGGGAGCTTGTTTCCGCCACTGAATAAAAAATATAAAAGGTAATTTCAACTTTTTATCTCACAATTCTGACCTTTTTTCTCGCAATTGTGAGTTATAAAGTTAGAATTGCGTGATATAAACTTGCAATTGCGAGTTATAACAGGGGCGGACTGGCCATCTGGAGCACCGGGACTTTTCCCGGTGGGCCAGCCCACCCGGTAACACAAATATATATATATTTTAAAAATGACGGAAATCATAATATTACATCTCTTTTCTACGCAAATGGATGATTGAGTCGGGCCGTGGCCGACAAGGAGTGTGTTTTGTTTGCATGTGAGTGTTTTGCCCTCCCTCCCTGTTTAGTTTGGTCTACTCCATTGTGTATCTTGAAACACGCCCCCTTTCACGTCGTCTAATTTACAAGATTGATCTGGTACAGCGAATTTCTCTGAGCAGATAAGATAATAACAAATAATTGTCTATGGATGAAACGGGGAAGAAAAGAAAAGGTGGAGCTGAAAAGTTACGCGTAAAAAAAAAAAAAAGCATTAGAGGTAGATGCTGTGAAAAATGAAATGTTTCAAATTAACTGATTATCCATTTGGCGGAATCGGCGCAAAGTAGGGTTGCCACCTGTCCCGGTTTTCCCAGGAAATGTATCCATTTATCCAAAGTTATCCACACTGAATGATAGCGGCTCCCTGATGCCCGCAAATTAGTTCAAATCTCCCGGAATCTAGAGCGCGCGAGCAAGAGCTCGCACATACTGTGCTGCGCACCTGCGCACATACTTTCTTCACTGTACCGACATCAGAAAATCTAGACATATTTTTCAAGTTCCACCCTCAACAAAATTCAAGCAAAGCTTTGGTTCAAAAGGTTTTCTGCTGTAAAGATTCCCTTTGTTTTACATAAATATTAAATATTTATGTAAAATAAATAATATTAAAAATAATATTAAATATAATATAAATATTACCTAATATATGTTGCGTTAATTAAAATAAATGTTTAAATAGCATTTCTGTTCATTTCTCGTTTCTTGTATTGTGTTATATTTTTATGCTATAAGTGGTGTTAAAAATTATTCTGCACATTAATGAGCCAATGTGTTATGATGTGGGGGGCTGCTGTGGGCCAGAAAGTCCAGGGCCACTTTTTGGTCCCAGTCCGCCCCTGAGTTATAATGTCCAAATTGCGAGATATAGTCACAGAATAAAGTCAGAATTGAGAGATATAATTTTGCGATTCTGAGAAAAAAGTCTCAGAATTGGACTTTATAACTCGCAATTCAAACTTTTTAGAAATTCTGACTTCTTTTCTCGCAATTCTGACTTTTTTACGCAGTTGCGAGCTTATCTCACAATTCTGAGAAAAAAATTTGCAATTGCGAGAAAAAAAGTCACAATTATCTTTTAAATTGTTTTATTCCATGGTGAAAGCTTCCAGAAACAAATAAGCTAATCTGAATAATTTATCAACTATCAACTTTCCTACTGCAGGAACTACTTAGTTTTCACATTTAAGGAACTAGTTCCGCTTCAACGTTTTGTAGAACTGTTTTTGTTACGCTTTTGTAACTCTGATTCCGTATCATTGTTTTTGTTCCTATTGTGTCGCCCTCAAATGAAACATCAAAATCATGTTGAGTCATCATGAAAAATAAATAACTTAAATTTTTCAATGAATGTTCTGGTTTGAATACAAGTAAAGCTCTGTGACATAAGGTCAAACAGAAAACAATCTTGCCTTTCAATTTGTTAAAACAAGCACAAATCATTTAAAGTAATACACTTACAATGGAAGTCTACAGGGCAGGATGAACATTAAAATACACACCATTTCCCAGTTTTGAGTGTACAAATCATAATAAGGTGAAATATCACTAAATAAAAATATATTTACATTGCACGTTATATTTAAACCCTTAGACGATGCATTACTGTAAACACATATGACAGACTTGAAAAGATCGTCTGTGGTGTTGCATCCTGGGATTGTAAAAGTCTAAGAGTTTGTGAACTGAATCTGGCAGCAAAAAAGCATACAGACTAATTATGATGTAAATTTACACATCCTAACATATCATACAATCCCTTGTGTGTGTTAACTTTCACATAAGCGAGATTTACATGACGCACTGATAGCCTTAAATCTGAGGTTGTAAAAAAAATCACCTTGGCAAGATGATTTACATTACAACTGAGCCATTTATACGTTTTTAATTACGGTTGAATTGCCGTTCCGTTCGTCACGCTTAATTTGCAGAAATTTACCGTAACCTAAATACTTCGACTCACAAGTGGTGGCGTACATCAACAGCTCAGATGTTATGAATGATTTAAACGTACGTATTCCAACAAAAGCCTTCTGTGGATTTTTTAAGTGTTTGTCTCCTTCCATTGAGTCCAAGTTATTAAATTCAGTTTCCTTTAAATCAATTTCCTAACCGAATTACACACCGTCTTATTTTGTTTGGCAGGAATCTTGTCATCTTGTCTCTAGAGGAACAGCTGCTTTTTGACCATCGCCATGTGGTTTGTTTCGGCCACAATGCTGTCGGCACTTGTGCACAGCTTGTCTTGTTATTGTCACTAGAGGAATAGAATGTCCTTCCCGGCGTTTCTGAAGGGTTGCATTCTGGGAAGTCCCAGACAGTAACAGATGACCAGACCACTGAGGACGAACCTGACAAGCTGCCACTGAAATAGCTCAGAGAGAGACGTCAAATAGTGAGGGACTGTAATAAGACGGCTATTTTCTTGCACTCGGAGACGAGACACAATCCTCTTAACAAGAAGACAGCATCCGTCCTCTCCATTATCCTGCTAGTTTCTTTCTCACTTTTACTCATCTAAACTAGGTTTCAAAACCTAGTGAGTCACTTGTTAAAATAGCATAAAGTAATTCTAATTTCCCCTCTTTTTTGCCCTTTTTTGAACCACAAGCACTTTGGGCAAGAGAAAAACAGTAGTGTGCGTTTTTGGGTTGCACCTGATACCAGAACCCTTTTTGTGCAGCCAGAGGACACGTTGCATCATACCTCATATCAGTGTTAAAGCATTGGTCTTACGGGTCCTCCAGAACTCCATCATATACTGCCTGGAAGTTTCAGTATGTCATGCCAAGAGCTGGTCTTACATCAGCTAGATGGCAGACAAATAGTCGGAGGATGAGAAACGCTAGATCAGCACATCCAACTGATGGCCTTCTTTCCTGTATAGTTCTCTCCCAGCATCCCTAATTAGTGTGCGGAAAGGAAAACAAGAGAAAAATGTCAACCAGTAGGGATTAGACTATGAATATGGCAGGAAATACAATGGAAAGTAGGAACAAACAAACATCTGATACCCACCTCAAATATGCTTTATCTACTGTCTCATGTTTTATCACGATAATGGATCCATCAGTACTAAAGGTCAGTTTCTCTACTGGTCTGACCACAACTAAGATACATGATGTGCAAAGAGCAAATGATAGGGTGTTTCAGCTCCTAGATAACAAAGGTAAAGTGCGAAAAAATACTAAATACAAGATGCTTAGCTGAACATTGGGTTTATAATGAATTGTGCAATGCAAAGTCCATATACTGCTACCTCTAATGCTTCGGCTAAATGGGCCAACAATAAATTTGTTTTGGGACTCAGTAATGACTATAAATACTTCAGATAGCAATCACCTAGTATGTCAGAAATATGTATTGACATATTAAAGACATACCAACTAGGCAAGTGAGTTTACTTGCGTTTATATGCACAATCTTGCATTTATGATGCTTCATAACCGACAATTTTTTTGTTCAGGAAAAGATTAATTTTAAGCTAAACCTGATAACAGTCCGAAACATAATGTAAATATGTCCATTTACATTGTGTTTACACTTTATTTGTGACATTTTATCAGTGGAAACCTCGTGTTAAAGCAAAACCTGATTACAGTCCATTTGATGTCAAAACCAGACAAAAGCTTAAATGTAAATTTGTCTTGTGCGCATATCGCTTCACATTTGGTTGGACAGTTTATCAGTGTATCAAATTTGACTTGTGCTCGTCTGTTTTCATTTTACGTTACATTTTATCAGTGTAAAGATCATTTACAGTTTAAAGGGACTATGGGTAGTTTTTTAGGTATTTTATTATCTAAAATCAATATTTTTATTCATAAATATGTCCTCAATGGTGTACAAATACCTCTGCCAATTATCTGACTTATCCTCGTAAACGAAGAATTTATTATCTTTATATACATGTGACGGGTAGGTCCACGGAGGCTTCCATGTCGTTCCGCCATCTTGAAAAACTATAATAGCAGAGAGGGTCAAAAAGTACTAGGCAAACGCGTTTCCACAACGTTTTCGTTCAGAGCCAGCGTCACGTGACTGAAAGCAGCAGAAACGGAGGAGCAGAGCAGTGAGAGGCACTTGTCACTTCCCCGGCAAGTTTAAAAGGCTGCATTGCACTGTTATTATTCATACTATAACATTCGTTTGTTCGTTGTGTCAAGTTGCAGTTTGTTTGAAATAACAAACCTGTTCACCCGAAGGAAAACTCGACGAAGTGCTATTAGAAGACATCCTGTCATAGCTTTATGGCACATAACAACCACCATAGATGCAACACACATTTGAAAAAGCGAGGCGCTGGAGAGCACAATTCGTTTGAATGCAAAATACAATTTCACCGCTAGATGGGAGAAATTCCTACACAATGTCCCTTTAAGGAAAACCTGATTACAGTATATTTACCATATGATTTGGTAAAACCTTATTGTATTAGAATACAGGATTTTAGCATGAAATACAATGCATTCCATTTGGCTGACTCAACATTTTAAAACAAATCAAACCCCTTTTTTGGGACAACTATAGATAATTTTTTGGCAAAAAAGATTAATCTGTCTGTCTTTGCAAAAATATTTAAATTTGACAGATTGCCTGTAGAAAACTGCAGATAAGATTCCTTGAGTTTTTAAGACTTTTTTTCTTATATGAGGTATTAAACTAGTGTGGGCAGCTTAGATTTAGAGACGTCCGTCATCAAGTGCAGCTCAAGCAGTGACTCAGCAGTACGAACTGGAAAAATGCACTGCAGGTGCTCGGCTCTTTCAGACGTTGCCAGGTCTTAATTTAAAGTGCCTGATCCCTCAGTGGACCTCAGCAGCAGCTGTGCGCACCAACACAGGCCAATGTTTACTGAGCACCACACTATTGACATACTGTAAAGTGATATTTTGCAAGGACATCCCAGAAGGAAATTAGTCACAAGTTAGTTCACTCAGAAATCAAACACTTGCAGAGTAGAGTTGCATTTACAAAATGTTTATTTTCTGAACCATCTTTGTGATAGAAAAAATACATGACAACATTCCTTCTATTACCAACAGTAACTGTGACGTAATCTCCTGGAATCAGTCAACATCAGTAAGGACCATCATACAATTCCATCATCAATTAAGCACCATACAATGATAAAGTACCAGCCACTCTTTAGCGTAGAAATGTGCGTTTTATACATAATTAGTGATTTTAATTCTCACCCCCAGCCTTAAACGGTTATAATCTACATTAATACAACCTCCAAAACTACCATACCAGGCCATGAAATGTCTTCTGCATATCTTTTTTTCTAAATGTTTGCTTATTTAAACACAATGCGTTTAGTTTCAAAAGCCTGTTTCCAAGCCAGTATCCAGCTTGTGCAAACAATATCAAGGGATGTTAGCAAGGGGATTAAGGGTGCTTGTAAACCGGCGTCAGGTACAAGTCTTTTTTTCGATCCGGGGAATTTAAAATGCACGGAAGCCACCAGGGGCCCATTTGGCTTCAACCCCTGCTGCACCCTCTTGTGAACCTTTTTTTTTGCGGTCCACAGGCGATGAATGGAGTAAACTCTAGTTGGTTTCAATTCCCACAGCCACCTATACCAATTTCCTTCTTGTACCTGTTTGTTAAAGTGTTCGCTTTTCGGGTGAGCTTCGACAGTACAGTGTGCAGTCCGGTTAGATGAAAATGAAACAGCTTCTCCAAGTCCTCATCGTTTGGTTCGATGCGAGACACTTCCAGGGACGCTGTCACCCCGTGCTTGTCCTTGCGCCTCTCGTCGGCTTGAAGGACGCCCCATTCGATATCGTTCCTAATTGATTTGAGGAGCACATAAGAGCCGTACATGTCTCCATCCTGGAAGGTGTTCACCTCTTTCTCCTCCTCCTGGTCCAATGGGACGTCCCTCAGCAAACTTGGCACCATGACCGTCTGGTCCATGTTGTTCACGGCACCAATAAACCGGTTCATGGAATTGAAGAGAGAGTTTTTTTGATTATAGGAATCGCAGATTTGCATCATCTTTGCTGTTCTGTTGACCTGGAGGGCTCAAATGCAGAACGAGGCTTTAAGGCTCTGTATAGACAATAAAGAAGCAGCAGATGTAGTTATTCTTGGGCTGGATGGTTCAGGTAGATCTAATAGAGGGGTTATCCGTTATTATTCTGGTCCAGGGAGTGCTCAGATCCCTTGTGCGCTTCAGAAGAATGAGTTTTTGAAAGCGCAGGTGGATTTAAAGCAAGGGTGTGGCTTCCACACGTCAATCAAACGTGTAACCAGGTTGTAACCGGATAATGTGACCTGAAATAACATGTGTGAAAGATTAGGGATCGATGCACAGAATATTACATAATCAAAATAAGTATCAGTGTGAAAATTAAAAAAAGGTAGAGAAAGCAAGATGTATAAATAATACCATTTCTAATCTTTCTATAATATTTGCAATGATTTGAGATGAAACTGTTCAATTATTTTAAGTATTTATTAAAACTAAACCTGCTCAACTTTAAATTTGTATTAAAAAAACGGTGACCAGAACGTGATATTCGCTTCCTACCACTCCTTGATTTCCTGAAGGAAAAGCCGGCCGGCAAACTAAGCGTCAATCTATCAAGGCTAACAAATCATATAGGCTTCTAAATACCCACCTTTGCTGATATTTATCCTCTCTTAGATTCGAAAAGGTCCAGCAAAGTCCAAGGAAACCGGCGATAAAGTCGCTGAAAGATAACAGACTCGTCTAGCAACCGACCGAGGGTGAGGCCGCATGTAGCTCTATGGCGCTTATGAATATTCATGAGACGAAGCATCAGCCCACAACCGCTCAGCCGCTCTAGTCCAATTAGAAGCCAGTTGCTTAGTTCATCCAGGAGGAGGCCGCCTGTCAACAGCCAATCACAGGGAAGAAAGGGAATCCGGCAACGTGCCAAGCCTGCAGCTCACGGTCAAAGACACGACAGATTGAAAGAAAAGGAAAGTGTACGAGGGAAGTACTGAACTGATGAAAGTACCTTACTACTCGTAGTAGTGCTACAAAGGTTTATTCCATCGATTTATTTTCAATTTGGAGTTTTTTTAAATCCAAAACAGGGTTTATATAGTCAAGAACAGGCCAAATAGTATTTTGGCTTTATATGCCAAAAAGAATATAGGTAGCCGCCAACAGAAACAGTCATAAACTTTCAAATCACATTGCGGTCTCGTCACATTATCAGAAAGGCATTTTATAAAAGAGAAAAGCCACTTAAAGGTGCTATTTTTTCAAAAAGAGACCAAAACACACATTCTATACCCACAAAATACACAGTCAAATATGCTTCATTTATTTGTTTAAAAACGTGCTAAGTTTATTTCTGAGGAGACTGAATGCAAAGCCTGAACTGATCAGTGGAATTATGCAAATGCAAACTTGCAAATATATTTAATGACACATGGGAAAAGGGTGAAAGTCAAAAATCAAATGCAGAACTACATACAGCGGCATCAAAAAGTATTTGTAGCTACACTTAAGGCACTTTTTTAGTCATTGTTTTGTGTATAATATCAAGGGAACAAGTGGAATTAATTGTACAGAAAGATAGTAGGATATAAGAGGACACGTCACAAAATGAAGTTTGTTTAGGGTTTAAGTGATAAAACAAAAGATAAACTGTTCAAAATTAGAACAAAACGTAGGCTATTGGACACTTGGTTTTCAAAGGTTAGTGGATAATGTTCAGTCACAATGTCACTGTCGGGCATAGTGGGACTTAAAAGGGATAAAGGGATAGTTCACCCAAAAAATAAAATTCTGTCATCATTTACTCACCTTCAAGTTGGAAGTCAATGGTCCATCAATTATTTGGTTACCCATATTCTTCAAAATAGCTTATTTTGTGTTCAACAGAAAAAAGAAAATCATACATATTTGGACCAACTTGGGTGAGTAAATGATGACTGAATTTTTATTTTTGGGTAAACTATTCCTAAGTGTTCAAATACTTTTTGGGGCCACAAAAAGATCCGCTGATGATCTCAGAGTCCTCAGATGACACAATATCTGCACTTAGATCCATATTTGCATGGGCTTTCCCCGTTCACGGAGGTCTCCTGTCGTTGCGGTTGCGTCGACGTTACGTTTTTCAACAACATCGTGGTGCCATCTAGCGGCCAGGAAGGGAATAAGAAACCTGCTTTCAAGCCGTGATAAAACAAGCTTTCACATGATCCCATGGGAATCCATCCATCCAGTTCAAACAATAACAATAACACACAAATTTCAAGAAATGACTAAACAGAAGCTGGTAACGACGAAGAACCATTTTATTCAGAGATCACGGTTGTTTACAATATCAACGTACATTTTGTTTGCATGCTAGCTGGTGGTGCATTTTAAAAAGTTTTATTTTTATTATACAAAGTATATTACTCCGCTCCTCTATTTGAAGATGTGTAGTTCATCACATGTTTTCAGACTATGAATTCTGGACTCTAATACTTAATGACCCATCAACACATGGGGCAGCTGCAGAAATGATTGTTAACATATTAATAATATTTATAAGTCTGTATGATAATAAAATTAATGATAAATGAGAAAACCATACAAAACAGCAACACAAAATTAAATTAAAAAAGAGAGATGCACATTGACACAAGTAAATATGGAATTCGTTAACAGTACTTCACAGAACGATTTGAAATTAAAGAAAGCCAAAGACTGCAGCGATTTCTACCACAAATGTAAATAAATAAACAATAAATAAACAACAGAGGTCACTAAAGCCTGGCTCATGTGATGATAGTGATGATTCTAGAATTCCTTTGACTCAGATTTCCAGAAAATCTGTGTTTATTCCTCTTTATATAGAGCTGTAAATCAAATTTCTTTAGTGTTTTAACTAGACATCTGTTTTTAAGAGCTGTTCTCCTGCCAGCATAATCACTCTACCGTGACCACTTTTTTTACTTTGTACTTTTTTCCATTTGTCTGTGATCTGGTTGTATGGTGTATGGACAATGGTGGCCGAAAAATATGGGATGGGAGGGGGAAAAAAATATTTCAATGAATTTGCGTTTTCTCAAAAGTTTTGCGAGTGAACGTAAAAGCAAAAAACAATTTGTCCTTCTGTTATATATATATATATATATATATATATATATATATATATATAATATATATATACATACATACATACATCACCATGTCCCTTCTAGGGGCTCCATATGGTTGTGATTGTTTATAGTGAGTAATATATATATATATATATATATATATATATATATATAGTATAACATTTAACATTTTTTCAAACAATATAGCATCCTTAGAAATATAATTTTTCATACCAAAATTCTAATTCTTTAATATTTCTCATGCTAATATTTATATGCTTGAAAATAACTGAAAATTCTCTGAGCTGTAAAGCAAGAACATCCTAAATGCTGAAAGAGACGCTCTGTGTGATTACATTCTTACAGAAAAACACCACACAATAAAAGCAAACACAGTGCGTCACAAGGTAGATATGGTGTAAAACTGTAACTACAATCCATAAACTGTGGAATTTGAATTTTAGTTAGTACTCTGAAATATCTGCTTGTCTTACAACAGTGTAAAACCACTAGTTGTGATGTTCACACTTCAGTTTGAACTTATTTAAGTTCTGTATGTGGCAGAAAATTGCTTGTTTTTGGCTTTCACAACAAGACAAAATTGAAACTTTTGACTGTACATGATTATGTTGAGTCACTTTCAACCCGGCGTTGAGACGTGGAGCATAAAATTGAACCCAAATCATAAAAGACAAAAAAAAGAAGAAGCCATTTCTGAGATAAACCCCTTTGCCAAAGATTTTACAACAGCAACAACAACAACAACAAAAACATCTTGTCATCTGTTTTTTTGTTTTTTTTTAAGTTTTTCCTCCCGAAACAGCGAGTAACTAACAAATCTGCATTGAAGTCACTTTTTAGGGGTCAAGTAACACCATGCCCGTGCGAAGTTTTGAATGTAAAGTAATTGCTATGCCAACACTGAGTAAAAAATACTGTGCAAAGCCACAAAATAGCCAATCAGAACATACACAGCTATCTGGACCAATGAGATTTCACTGTGGGCGGAGCTACCAAGTGCAACAAGAAACTAAGCTGACAAAATGGAAGATAGCTAAGAAAAAAATGTCTTCTCAACCAAACATTTGATAAATAACTAACAAATCACTCAAGTCGTGTTTATGTCCAAACCAAGTATTAAGTAATTTCTCTGTCTGAAATAGAAAATTCTGTGCAAATTGACAAAACCACAGCTAATCTGAACATATTTGATACACCGCTTGAGAAGGATTGAGATATCGATTATGACGTGGGGTTACAGAAACGCTGCTGACTGTAAGTTGTAGTGTGTGATGGTTTTCGCATGCGAGGTTTTTGTACAGTAAAGTAAAATAAAGGAGTGCGTCTTAAAACCATTTCCTTTTCCTCGCTAACGTTGACGTTTCGAAGGGAGAGGCTTTGGTCATCATGGCACAACTGCACAGTTAAGGAATGACGGAAGGGAGAAAAAAGAAGGCAGGAAAGACAGAATGAAAGATAAAAGCAGAGAGAGAGAGAATATAAAAACAGATGAGAAAGAATGGAGTGTGCTAGCATTTTTGGGTTGCTTTCCCTTTCCACGGTGTCGTACGTTTTCGGCGCCTGTAGAACCAGAAGAAAAAGGTTTAAACATTTTTGCACACAGACCAGAAGACTTTTCGAAGAATCTTCGTGCAGTTTTTCACAGTAGCGTTCATAGTGGCCACAATCACCAAAAAAAGTGACATTTACAAAAAATGTTATACTTTATTCCAAGTCATATGAAAATCTATTCACTGAAAATCTTCCCCTCCAACTGCAGCTCTAAAATCTCATTTTCCATATTTAAACAGGCATAATCAGCTTACAAAACACATATTGATGCAATTCTAAGGCATCATCATTGTGTTATTTAAATATTTTAATTATAAATGTTTTAAAAAAAATATTTCCAATAACCTCACAAAAACTATACATATATATATATATATATATACACACAAATAAATTATATATAATTTACCATTTTTAACCATTTAAAATGTTTATTTAAATTACTTTTTAAATTATATATTTAATTACATATTTTCATTATTATATTAGATTATATTCTTGCCTATGCATGACAGGAACGCAAAAAAAACCCTGCTGCCTTCTAAAAAAACACGTACTGAAAATATTGTATTTAATATTAAATACTTTGTCTGATATTTGTATTTTTATGCTTATTAGAGCATTGAGCTGTTAGCTTAGCAGCACAATAACGTCTAACTCAACTGAAATTAATGCTTACATTCATGTGCTACCAGAATTTTTGTACATATGAGTTTCCTAGTTCACCTGTGCACACGCCGCTACACCATCTCATACTGATTGGCAGTGATGAATCGTGACAGACAGCAGGCCAACAGCATCCCGATCAGCTGAAAAACACACATGCACCGTTACCATGGTAAAACTGTTTTCCAGAGCTTTTTCTGCTCCCTCTGCCATTGTAATTGCTAATTAAATTAAACTGTGGTAGTCGTTACTGCCGGCTGCTCTGCTGGGTTTACGGTTCGCTCTCTCTGCGCTCAAGAAATTCTAGTTATAATCATAATGAATGTTTACTGATTCCCATTTAACCGAGCCAAAAGAATTCCACATGCGCTACGCAAGATTAGACGTATTAGCGGGGCCGCGTCTCTAAGAGATGTCATTGATTCGGGCCGCCCGTGTGCACGCAGATAACATTTAGTTCAATTAGCATGGTGTGTGAGCGTCAGAGGGGTCGAGGTGTTCCTCTGTGCCCCTTTGGACCCATTAGTACGGATGGAGAGATATCTGCATAATGGTCCCGAGGCGGAAGCGTGAGTGACAGAGGGCCTGATTGTGTTTGATACGGCACGTTCGCTAGCAAACCCCAGCTGCGCCACACGCTCGGCTCCCGCATGTGTGTCTATGTGTGTTTACTAAATGAGGGCTGGGAAAAAACAGACAGCCCGGGGTCGGCGTTCACCGCGGGGTTGTCATGGCAGCGCGGCTCTCGCTCCAGCTTTTAGACGTGAGCACACGCGGCGCTACCAAGTGACTCATTTCGACAGCGTATAACGTTACACCTGTGTGAGACAACACCAGCCAGCTGTTCAACTCGCTTCGGTGGTAAACGGAAAACAGATTGGAGTAAATATTAGCTTGCAAACGCCTCAGATGCGATTATGGCATCTCAAGGAGAGGAAAAACATTCCTGTTTAAGTCTAGATGAAAAGATAGTAAAATCAACAATTGCATGAGTTTGGGGCGTGGCTATCTGTATCAAGAGGTTATTTACATATACAAGTCAGAGATCATTTACATTTAATGCTTAAAAAATGCAAAACTATAGAAGCTTGTTTCCGTCATGGAATAAAAAAATATTGGGATTTTATTTCTCGGAACTGTGACTTTATTTTGTTGGAATTGCGACTTCATTTTATAGAATTGCGACTTTATTTCTCAGATTTGTGACTTTTTCTCAGAATTGTGAGTTTATATCTCAGAATTCTGACTTCGTAACTCACAATTGCAAGTTTATATCTCAATTCTGAGAGAAAAAAAGTCAGGATTGCAAGATCACAGCGCTCAAAGCGTCACATTTTTAAATTTCAGCACCAAATTGGTACCGAAGTCTGTATTTTTTGACAACTCTAGCAAGATGTAAACTAAAAATTTGCGGGATAAAAAGGCAGAAAGTAAAACAAAATAAAACAAAAGTGTAGAATGTTCCGTCACGGAATGCGACTTTATTTTGTCGGAATTACAACATTATTTTGTTAGAATTGCGACTTTCTTTTGTCGGAATAGCAACTTTATTTCTCAGAATAGCAAATTTATTTATCAGAGTTTATATTTCAGAATTGCAACTTTATTTCTCAGAATTACAAGTATTTCTCAGAATTCTGACTTTATAACTTGCAATTGCAAGTTTATATCTCAATTCTGAGAGATTGCGAGATGTAAACTAAAAATTTGCGGGATAAAAAGGCAGAATTGTGAGATAAAAAGGTAGCAATTACCTGTTTTATTTTTTATTCAGTGTTGAAAACAAGCGTCCATATAAAACAAAAGTGTAGAATATTAAAAAAGCAGATTTTCAATTGATTAAAAATTTTAAGTTAAACAAATTAAAATATACTGTAAGTGTACAACATTTTTAAAAAGTAAAAATAATAAAATTCCTTTCAGTATTTGACAAGTTCCTGTCTCCACAAATAGTGTGAGTAAAAGACGGAAATAGCCTCCATCCTACCTGCGAGAATGCAATTCCAAATGTTACTCCAGCGATAATGCCCATGTTAGTCTCAATAAAGGTCGTCACTAGCTCATAGCAGCCCTGAAAACAAAATAATTTTTTGAAATAGATGAAAATAAAGACAGCCAGCCTGTGTGTTTGTTTGTGTGAGTGTGTTACCTGCTGATAGACTTTGGTGGGTGCTATGGTGGCGTTTCTCAAGTCTGAGGCGTTGCAGTCGGAGATGTTAGCGCAGCAGCTCGGAGGAAGTCCATTCATGGGGTAATAAACACTGGAGAACCAGCTGGTGTAGTTCAGAACACCACAACAACGCAACTAAAGACAGGAAATACAGTGAGAGAGAACTCAGACCAGAGGTCACAACAGGTAAACGGATCTATCTGCCTAACAACCACCCATAAAATCTTAGCTACACCCTAACAATAACCTGTAACACCTTAACAACTCCCTAGCAACTACCCATAACATTCTTGCAACTGCCTAACAACAACCCAGGATATCTCAGAAAGCCTTAGTAATAGGGGTGGGCGATATGACCAAAATCTTATATCACAATATGAGTAATTCTTTTTCAAGATAACAATATAAATCACAATATCATTCTTTTTGATTTAAAAAAGTTTTTTTAAAATTGAAACTTCATAATTCTTGTCACCATTTTCAATATCACAAAAAACTAAAACTAGCCTAAGTAAAAAACAAACAAACAAACAAACTTACTGAAGACAAGTAAACAGTGATGAAACAAGAACAAATAAACTAATTACAACCATATAGCAAAACAAACTTCAATAGAACAAAGACACAAATGAAATAGACCGACCTGAAAACTTCAAGCACTAGAAATAAGATACTACAGAAATCGTTTAAAGTAATCAAATAAAAAAACACTGCATACACATCTAGAACACCCTTGCAACTGTCTAAAAATGACCCAGAATATCTTAGGAACATCCAAGCAACAACATCAGAATACATTTGCATTGCCCTAGCAACTACCCAGAACACCTTAGCAACACCCTAGCAACCATCCAGAACACCCTTGCAACTGCCTAACATCAACCCAAAATATCTTAGCAACCCCTAGCAACTACTTGGAACATATAGCAATGCCCTAGCAACTAAGAACACCCTTGCAACTGCCTAACAACCAGCAACCACCCAGAACACCCATGCAGTACCCTAGCAAGCACAGAGAACACTCATGCAGTACCCTAGCAAGCACAGAGAATACTCATGCAATGACCTAGTAGCAACCATCTAGAACACTCTTGCAACTGCCTAAAAACTACCCAGAATTTCTTAGGAACATCCTAGCAATAATATCAGAATACATTTGCATCGCCCTAGCAACTACCCAGAACACCTTAGCAACTGCCTAACATCCACCGAAAATATCTTAGCAACCCCTAGCAACTACTTGGTACACCTAGCAATAGGGCTGTAGTCAACCAAAGAAATCCTTAGTCGACCAAAGTCTTGTCCTGCGCAACGATTAGTCGACTAAAAAAAAAAAGGGAAAAAAAGACAGCGATGTTTTGATTGAACATTTTTTAACAATTGTCATAGAGCATTTATAAAACAACAACGAAAAAACATCAAAAATACATAAAGGAGCAATCGCGCACCTGACCACACCACACGCCACAAAAAATATAACTGCTATCTGCCACAATGAAAAATCCTAACAAAAGCTCTCATTTATACAGGCTGTATATTCCTCTTTACTTTCAAAGCTATGGGTTAACTTTTGTCCAGCCGATATAGGAGTTTTAAAACAAACACACAAAAAAAACCAAAGAGCCTAAAAAACAATCCTAATAATAATAGGCTGTATTGTAGGACTGCATATAGGTTTATTTTCGTTTTGTTACATTATTTAGTTTTTTTCAAATGCGTCAAGTGTACAAATAAAAACAAAAACATATCAAGAAAACACAATTTATACGCTTATTTCACGCAGCCGTTATTTTGAAATCGAAAGCGAGGCTCCGGTGGGAAGAAACCGGAAGTGTCGCCTTTAATCATAGGAGAGTCGCGAATGCGATGGCGTATTGTTGTGTTTAATGTAGAAATTAGTTATTCTAAAAATGTACATACATTTCTTTCATACTTTAGACTATAGGCCTATACAGTGAAATTAATTTATATTTTTTTTTTTCAGAAAGTAAAAAAAGAAGCAGGAACGAACTATATCTACATATCCTATATTGGATATTAACATCCAATAGTGTAAATCGCGGCAGCAGCTTCAGGTTGGTAGTCCAAGGCATTGTTGTTTATCTGTACTTCCGGGGTTGTTTCCACCGGAGCCTCGCTTTCGAATTTAAAATAACGGCTGCGTGAAATAAGCGTATTGAGTCAGCATGATAAAGCCGTTAAAGGGACTGCTCAGTTCTTTTGCGCGCTCAAGTTCGATTTCAAATGTAGGCGCGCGGTGTGCACGCTCATGATGGAAGCAACGCGGTCGCGGTGCGACGCGCTCTTTTTTTTCCAAGTGTGTCCACGCCGCATCGAGATAAAAACATAGTGTATAAAAACCGAAACAAATAGCGTTCTAACGGAATGAGTACAGCTAAACTACCTATATCCCTTACTGAGCACGAAGCAGCAGCGCAGCCGGCCACAGGTGCGAACGACCGAGTGTTCTATGTGTGTGCGCTAAACTGTGGCGCTGTTACAAAATAGCCTAAATTAAAGCATTTAAAGTTGCGGATAAACCATAGGCTAATTATATTTAGAATACAGTAATATATAACTGCTTATAAAGGAATAAATATCAAGGAGTAAATCATTGAAAATTTCTTTCTATTGGTAAAAAAAAAGAGCAAAAAAAAAAAGCAACTGGTCGACCAATAAGAATGTCAGTCGACCAAGACGGCATCGACCGATTAGTCGACTAAACGACTAAAGTTGACAGCCCTACCTAGCAATGCCCTATCAACCAAGAATTCCCTTGCAACTACCTAACAGCCACTCAGAATATCTTAGCAACACCCAGCAACCACTCAGAACACCCATGCAATGCCCTAGCAAGCATAGAGAACACCTAACATCTTTGTGACCACCCAGAACACCTTGGCAACACCTTGGAACCACCAAGAAAATCCTTACAACTGCCTAGCAACTATCTCCTAACTATACCTTAGAAACACCCTAGCAACTACCCAGAACATCAGCTAGCAGTCTATCTGACTGACTATAACCTTAATACTATTTTAAACGTTCAGTCAAGGCTTTATCCAGCCAATAGGAAAGTTTGTCATTATAAACTCTACTTTTTATAGTTTTTAATGCTGATTATTAGAAAAAAGTATTTCCCAGTTATCCATTAGAACACATCACATTAGATAAACTGATGTTAACCAGTGTTTGAACGTACACTCCTCTGGACTTTGTCCACCGCAATGCTTCTCTCATCCCGGGTGTTATAGTTCTGAACAGCTTCGTTGTACGTCCTCAGAAAGGTGCCTTTTATCTGAAGGAAAACAAACACACACACACACACACACACACACTCCATCAGATGTCACCAGAACATGGCCTCATAGAGCGAGACAGATGGAGATCCCCGCTGGAGAACCTGCGTGCGCACGTCTCACCTCATGACGGAAAACAAAGCCCGAGATGCCAGCGACCAGCTCTGCCAGGAAAACCAGAGACAGGAACATGGCGTACTACAGACAGAGAGAGAGAGACACATTAGGGCCGTCACTTGATGTCCAGTGTAAAATCTGCTTCCTGAAGCTAAACCAGCAGCGGGCTCTCACCAGTTTGAGCATCCATGGACTCCCACGGCACGTGGCGAAGCATCCGAACAGCCCGAACACGATGATCGTGGTCCCGGTCCCGATGAGCACGTAGGGAGCATTGGTGGAGTTTTCAGCGATCAGAGAGATGTATGGACCCAAAATGAACTTCCCCCATAGTCCCACTGCCAGCAGGACCGCCCCCGTGATCTAGAGAGAGAGAAAAAACATCAGAAATTTTATTGTTAAACCCTTCTAGTGAATACTACAGATTTGCTACCATCTAGTGGACAACACGTGAACATAGCAAAACAAATTTGATCACAATATGGGAATATTGATTCTGATGAATCAATAATGACATAATGTTTTCGAATATTTTATTATAATGACACCAATTTGAATAATTTGCCAATTTTTTATTAGCAGCATTGGTATTGTTAACATATTAAACAATTTAAATAATTTTCTATAATTGAAAGCTGAAATAAAATAAAACATAAATATTAGTGCTGTCAACTCGACTAATCGCGATTAATCGCATCTAAAATGCTTGTAAAAAATATACACACATATATTATATAATACATATGTACAAACTTTTATGTTAGATGCGATTAATCGATTTTACAGCACTAATTAAATATGAGATGACTATAAACTTGTTAAAAATGGCAAGTATTGAAGTGCTAAAATGTAAATTAATAAAAATAAACGAAAGCTAAATATAAATATAAAAAAAACGAATATGACAAAAATACATAACATTATTAAAATTGTATTAAATAATGTATTAAATTTAAATTGTAAAACTATTTAAAAAAAATACAAAATAGTACTGCCTATTAGCTGTGCTAGTTTCATGTTTTACGGTTAATTATTTAAAATAATTTAACTTCAAATCAATATCTGAAATGTGCTTAAATCTGTAACATCAAAATGTTCAGATTTGTTTTGTGTTGTTTACATATGAAACTTTTGTGATTAGTTTTAGTATCTACTGATTAGTATTTTTAAAGTTTTATATACGAGCATTGGCTTAAATAATTTTTTTTAATATATGAAAATAAAAAATTATTTTGGTAAGATTTTACATAAAAGCAAAATTAACTTTTGCTACTGAGATTTGTCAAAAGATACATTAATAAATATAAAAGACATCACAAAGGTTGTTTTCAAGATTTTAAAATATATGTAAACAAGATGTTTTCAGAAAATATATCTTTAAAATAAAAGTATATAAATTATACAAATGTATATATATATATATATATATATATATATATATATATATATATATAAAGAGTATAATACATTTATAAAATTCCAGATTATAAATAAAATATTTTTCAAGATTTTTTTTTACTTATTTAAAGCCTAAACCCCAGTAAATGTATTCATTCATTTTCTAAAAAGCAATTTGTTACATTTTAGTCACATAAATATGTACCACAAACAACTGTGCAAATGTGAGTTTAGTGTGTTAACCAGAAGAGGGCGCTGGTGTATTTATCTTATCCATCACTAGAAGGTTCTGTGAAACGCGGCACTCATTGAGGGGTGGCGGGATGTCACGTAATTATGATCTACATCGGCCTAACGGAGACAGTGAATGTTTAACTCTTAAGAAAATAGCCTAAATAAACCTCATGAAAGATATGTATGTATCTAAGCACGTTTCAATTCTCCTGCACAACACACAAAATATAAAAAGAGCAAACAAAAGATGACAACACAACAAAATTAGCTTACATTTAAGAAAAAAAGATGACGACACAACGAAAACAAGATAATATTTCTCTCTCTTAGAAATCTACAGTTACAAGACTTTCAATTACAAAATGTGCCAGGGTAGGCCTACCATGCTTTGGACACCATGTACCATGGCAATCTCACTAATCTGGTAAACAAATGCTAATCTTGTAGAATGATTAGCATAATAAAATGCTACGTTGTTTGCATGATATTTAAATATGCTAATCATTCAGGTTATTGAATTAATTATTTTAATCATCTTTACTTCAGAAACTATGAGAAATGATTAAGTTACGGCTGTTGAGATCATTCTCTCAGTGTTTATTAAGTTTTTATCAGCGATCTGGAAGGCCGGCGAGAGAAAGTCGCCTTCGGCTTGTGTTGAACCAGTTTAGACGGCTAGTGGATGGATCACAGATTCAACATGATGGATTGAACATAGATCAGCCGGACATTTCAGTGTAAAATCATCACTGAAATAATGTCTAAACTGTCCTGACTAACATCCATGCATCCAACATGAGCATTAGCGTGGTGCTAGCGAGTGCACACAATGCTACCCACAGAAATGGTCATGAATATGTGAACCTAACATCCTACTCAGAACAGCAGCGCTATAAGATGCCATCAGCTTAGCACCTCTCAAAGAGTCCTAGCTCTCACGGATGTGCTAATGATGGTGTGAAGAGCTTTAGCGGCACAAGCAAAACCCAAAACCTAGCGAGCTGCTGCCTTGGTGTCTACTGTCTCCATAGGCAGCTCCCTTCTGAGGCAGTCTCTAAACAGGAACCTTATAAGAGAGTAATTAATGCTCTACATGGGCAGCATCATATAAATAGAGTTTGTGCTAGCATGTTGCTAAGCTAACAGTGCAACACAGTGATACTCAAATTGACAAAAAATACATAGCAAAATATACATAAACACAGGCAAATATGTTAAATACTGCCACAGTACTTTTTTGTCATTAGCATGTTGTAAGCAAAATTGAATTAGTACAAACAGTATAGCAAAATATACATAGCAAACTCAAGAATTGTTAAATATGCTAAATCCCGTCAATTTTTTTCATTAACTACCTTCATGATACTCTAAATACAGCGCACTAAATTGGCTTTGTAAGAACCATGTACCATGGTTTGTAAGACATATGCCATGCTAAAACCACATTTCAATATATAGCCTATCAAAGTGTATTAAAATCAGATTCAAAATATCGTCCCAATATTTTTTGATGGTAACAAGTTATCAAAAGTATTTTTTCTGTAAGTGGATGACGCAATAGCCTACTGGAATTAGCAAAAGGAAAAAATACTGCACATACAAATATTGACAAAATTTTTGAATTATCTTGAGGTTTTTTTACATATTCTACCATGATAAATACTAGCCTATGTTTTTGGGGCCTATACCATGCTAAAACCACATAAATTAGTTAAAATAATAAATTTTTCATTCAATTAGAACATTTTCTTTGGTCAACAGTTGCATGCCTATGATGCCTTAAAATGTTTTCTAGGTAGACAGCGCACTAGGTTTGAGAGAGAGCTACATAGAGAGAGGAACAGAAAGTTTTGTCCATACTCAATAGTACCACCATCTTGTCATTCAGACCATGTCCATCTGCACAGAGGACACAGTGTCCCGTCTCCATCTCACACTGAGACACACAGAGACGGAGAGAGAGAGAAGGAGAAAGTGCACAGATGGTGAGACTCATCAGGGATTCGAGAGAGAGAAAGGGGAAGAAACGGCTATAACTTTCAGGAACGAAAACGTAAAGTGCAAAATACTTTGAAATCCCTCGATTACTCTTTGACAGACAACCCTACTGTCTTTTATTTAAAAGATGTGTCACCCACACGCAGAGGTATTTGAATCTGGTTCCTTTGTCCGTTATGATGATGATCCTAAAAATAGGCAAAATATAATGTATTATATGACTTTATAGCTTTCATTTTATTTTTTAGGATGAAATATGAGTCATTTCATGAGACTCAACCAGATGTTCTTGGAAAAACAGAGACAATGCAATACTGAGCATCTTTCTTCATAAGAAAAGAATAAAGAAAAGAACAGAAACGAAGCGAGAGAAATGACAAGCCATCCACTATATACATACATCATGACGCAAAACTACATAGAGGAGCAGAACTTGTGTTTCAGTGTAAAGTCTGGCAGAAGGATATACATTATTTATCCGTACTTCTGTCATCCTCTCTCTGTCTTTGCCATGTGTCTGTTAAATAAAGCCATGAGAAAACCTGTAAGATCACTCCACGAAACTTTAAAAAGACAAAAACAACAAAACTACTAATGCACTTTCTTTTCGAGGTTTTATCAGTTCATGTATTCCCTGGGAATCAAAGCCATGACCTTGGTGTAGCCTCGAGTCAGTTTTCATTTCCCCCTGGAAGAGCCGACATTAAACCGGGTCTCAGCCGCATGTTTCTGAACATCTCAGTTAGGAGACGCTTTCTATCCCCTGACACTCGCATTTGTCTGCTAACGAAATGTGAAGCGTTCATTTCTTCAAATGAATGGCAAATTGATGCGGCTCGGCGGCGTTCGTCTTTGATATGTCAGCGACGCCTCGAGTTACACAAAATCTAGAGCTTAAAAAAGACTAAATCTATTATAGCTCTCGTCATTGAGAAAAAAAAAACACTCCACGACAGCAGAAGAGGCGGCTGCCATGGCAACGTTTCCAAAGTGACATGTAAATTCGATGCGTTCCTTTGGCATTCTCAAATATGCATATGCATTTTCCAGTAAATATTACCCATCAGGGAGAAATACCTGACATAAATTAGCATATAGAGTCAGAATTCGCTCATTTTACATTTACACAGTGGCTACATGCAAAAAGCAATTAAAAATAATAAAAATACTCATGCTCATAATATATTTACCAATTTCTATAAATAATATATGCTAAATAAAGTTCAAACGATACCCACAACTTCCATTATTACCATTTTCCCAAAGTAGTATATCATTTTTGTATAATATTTTTTGTTAAATATTTTCATTTTATATGAAAAACTAAAACCTATTAGACAACGACAGTATTATATTCAAATTTCTTATATTATTATACATTTCTATAAGGACAAAAACAACAAAAACCAAAGAATAGCCTATACAACAAAAAAGTAAGTATTGTATTCTAACTTTATATATAATTATTTAAAAATAATTTTCTGTATGCTCAAAAAAACCTAATAGGCTATACAATGACAATATTCCAAAAAATGATTGTATTGTTTTTAAATACATTTTTAACGACAAAAAAACAAACAATATGCAACAAAAAGAAAGTATTATATTCCTACTTTGTATTATTTAAAAAAAAAATGATTATATGAAAAAAAACCTATAACAATATACAATGACAATATTAAAATGTATTGTATTATTTTAATTAATTTTTATAAGTACAACAAAAAAGAAAGTATTATATTCTAACTATACATTATTTTTATTCATTTTAACGTGAAAAAATACAACAAAAACATTGTTAAAATTTTTATATTATTCGTATAAAAGTTTATATAAACAACAAAAAACAAATGACAAACAGAAAAAAAAGCACTCAGATTTCCTTCTAAATTAAATCCACAACTTTCGATAGAAACAGCTTTTGTTTAGGGACTTGATCAGGTCAAAATGGGCAAGTATCAGCTGATGAATCAAACTGGCAAGTAATTGTTCATTTTTACATCAATAAATGGTTCTAGACTGAATTTAAATGTTCAACCTGGCAGGGAAACAAACTTTCAGGAGAGAAGAAAAACACGACGAACGTTCACAACAGTTTACCCATCCATACGGTACCCTGAAACCACGACACGCGGAGAGACAGGAAGTAGCCGTTCTCTGTTTGTCTGGGGCGACTCACTGCAGACAGAGAAGTGAGAGAGAAAGAGAAGCGAGAGGAAACAAGAGGGCACAGGAGAAAAGCCATCCTGCTCTTTGCATATCAAATGCCTGATCAAAGCCGCTGTTGTTCTGTGGCCTTGAATCTGCTCAAAGGGAACAAGAGTGTGTGTGTGTGTGTGTGTGTGTGTGTGTGTGTTACCACAGCACCAGAACAAATACAGGCTCTGCATTCAGCATCTCCTGCTTGATATCACATCTCTGGTTTCATATAAAGTGAAGCTAAATTCATTAAAATTACTGACACCCAAATCACTGACATCACTGACCCCAATCTAGATCACATGATGGATGATTGTACGTGTCAAAGAGTTGAATTAATCTAAGGGCTTTTAAAACTAGGGTCAAAAAATTGTGTAAAAAAGGTAATAAATAAATAAGAACATAAATAATAAAATCACAAGGGGATCATAAATAAATAGGTAAATAAATAAAATCACATGGGCATCATCAATTAAAAATGATAAATAACAATTTTATTACAAGGGCATTTTAAATAAATAAAAATAATTTAATAAACAAATCACAAACGGATCATAAATAAATATATGTTAAAAGAAATCACAAGGGGATCATAAATACGTAAAATTAAAAAAATTAAAGGGGATTATAAATAAATAAAAATAATGTATAAAATAATTATGATTGTGTGCATTAAAGGGTTAAATATTAGGGGTTTAAATAAATAGTGTAAAAAAGGTTAAAATAAAATTAAAAAAATAGTTTTTGAAATATTTAGTGTTATATTAAAATGACAGCATGTTAATTCTAAAATTAAATAATATTATACATTTAAAAAAGTAAAATTTATTAAAATTAGTAAGTTTTACTTCTTTTTTCCTTTTTTCTTTCTATTAAGTTGACTTTGTATATTTTTTTAAACAATAATAATGCACAAATCTCCGGCCCTCAAACTGTTGAAAGTACTGACCCCAGAACTTCAACTCACTGATTCCAACTTTCCAAACCCCAGCAGTCTTTTGTTTCATAAACAAGTCTCATAATCCACTAAGAGCATTAAAAAATCAGTCATACACTGTACTGCAGACTGAAAACATGAGCAATCCAATCACGTCTGAATATTTGATCCCTTACTTCAAAAGCACTTATTGTTAATGATATGATTACAGACTATAACCTAGATGTGCTGTTTGACAGAAACCTGGCTAAAACCAGACGATTACATTACTTTAAATGAATCCACCCCCCAAGATTACGGTTATAAACATGAGTCCCGTCTGAAAGGAAAAGGGGGAGGTGTTGCTGTAATTTATAGTAACATCTTCAGAACTACTGAGAAGTCTTGTTTTAAACATAATTCTTTTGAAGTGTTGGTGCTTAATGTAACACTATCTAGTGTGAATGATAAATCACGTTTGAGATTTGTGCTGGCTACTGTATACAGGCCACCAGGGCACCATACAGACTTTATCAAAGAATTTGCTGATTTTCTATCAGATTTAGTACTGGCTGCAGATAAAGTCCTAATTGTTGGTGATTTTAATATACATGTAGATAATGAAAAAGATGCATTGGGATTGGCATTTAAAGACATTCTGAACTCTATTGGAGTTAGACAACATGTGTCAGGACCTACAGCAGAGTGATGACATCTCAGATCATTATCTAATCTCATGTACACTTCATTTAGCCAAGGCTGCAAAGTCTACTCCGTGTTACAAATATGTTAGACCTATCACTTCTGCCACTAAAGATCGCTTAATTAATAATATTCCTGATCAGTTTCATCTCCTCAGCATCCCAGATAGCTTAGAAGAACTCGATACTGCTACAGAAACTTTTGACTCTCTCTTGTCCAGCACTTTAGACACAGTTGCTCCTTTGCACTTAAATAAGATTAAAGAAAATAGTCCAACGCCGTGGTACAACAAGCACACTCAGGCCCTTAAGAGAGAGGCCAGAAAAATGGAGCGCAACTGGAAGAAAAAAAAACTAGAAAAAAAAAACTTTTTTTGCATTTCATGGAAAGAGAGCACGATTGCGTACAGAAAGACCTTAAAAGCTTCTAGATCTGCTTATTTTTCAACCCTATTAGAAGAAAATAAACATAACCCTAGGTATTTATTTGAAACAGTGGCTAAATTAACTAAAAATAAAGATTCAATCCCAGACGTTTCCAAGCAGCACAGCAGTAATGACTTTATGAACTTTTTTACTTACAAGATTGATAATGTCAGGGAGAAAATTATAACTATGCAACCGTCTACTACAGTATCGCATCAGACAGTGCATTGTAGTCTCCTTGAGGAAAAATTTCATTCATTCATTGCTATAGGAGAGGGAGAATTTTCCATTAAATCATCTAAATCGACAACATGTATGTTAGACCCTATACCGACTAAGTTATTAAAAGAGATGCTTCCAAGTATCAAACTCAGCTCTATATTTTTTCACGCCCAGACAAAACTTACCAATTCACAAAATTAACGGAATGCATAGCTGATATAAAAAACTGGATGACTAGTAATTTCCTACTACTTAATTCTGAAAAAACAGAGATTCTAATTATTGGACAAAAAACTTCCTTACGTAATAACCTAGAATACTGTCTAACACCTGATGGCTGCTCTGTCAAGTCTTCGTCGTCAGTTAGGAACCTGGGTGTGCTCTTTGAGAGCAATCTTTCATTTGAAAGTCACGTGTCTAGTATCTGTAAAACTGCATTTTTCCATCTTAAAAATATATCTAACTTACGTCATATGCTCTCAATGACAAATGCAGAACAATTAGTTCATGCGTTCATGACATCAAGGCTAGATTATTGTAATGCTATTATGGGTGGTTGCCCTGCAGGCTTAATAAACAAATTACAGCTGGTCCAAAAAGCAGCAGCTCGAGTTCTTACCAGAACCAGGAAGTATGACCATATTAGCCCGGTTCTGTCAACACTGCACTGGCTCCCTATTAAACATTGTATAAATTTTAAAATATTGCTGATTACTTACAAAGCACTAAAGGGTTTAGCTCCCCAGTACTTGAGCGAGCTCTTAATGCATTATAGTCCTTCACGTCTATTGCGATCTCAAAATTCCGGCCAGTTGATAATACCTAGAATATCAAAATCGACTGCTGGCTGTAGATCCTTTTCCTATTTAGCACCAAAACTTTGGAACAATCTTCCTAACATTGTCTGGGAAGCAGACACACTGTCAGTTTAAATCTAGATTAAAAACACATCTCTTCAACCTGGCATACACATAGAACACTATACATTCATATTATTCAAATCAGTTAAATGATTATAGGCTGCATAAATTAGGTCGGCCGGAACCGGGAACACTTCCTATAACACCTGATGTACTCGCTACATCATAAAAAGAATGGCATCTACGCTAATTTTAGTATTTCTGTTTATTCCGAGGTTTACTGTAATCAGCCGGACCCGGGCCGTATCCAGATCAGATGGTGGACCTGCACCTAGACACGACCACAACACATCCCTAAAGTGTCAGCAGAGCTTGTGTCAACTAGACTCTCCCCTGTGATGGCCTCATCGACACGACAGTCATTGGCATTGATCCTCAACAAACTCGTACCCATACGGGCGTGATGACTCCGATCTTCAACCAGATGAACTGCATAATATAATGTTCCGATCCAATCTGACCTCTGACCTGTAATGCTGCCTGAATCATAATCATACACTGTTCGTTCGTTGGCAAGAGGAGAACTGGCCCCCAGACTGAGCCTGGTTTCTCCCAAGGTTTTTTTCTCCATTCTGTCACCTGATAGAGTTTTGGTTCCTTGCCACTTTTCGCCTTTGTCGCCATTGGCTTTTGGCTCGCTTAGTTGGGGACATTTCATTTTTTATTTAACAATATTATTACAACATTTTTGTGTTATCTCTGTAAAGCTGCTTTGAAACAATCTGTATTGTAAAAAGCGCTATATAAATAAAGGTGACTTGACGTCATCACTGTAAAAAGATCTCACAACTGAGCAGAAACTATTAATGCTGTAAATTTTACCATATGAGAGATCGGTATCCACGGCAACAGTAATACCCAATACTGTCTGTAATCTCAATCCACCAATGTCAAAACAAACAGACTTTCGAGTCCGACTCTTCTGAGGCCAATATCTTTAATAATTTAACCAATATCTCTTTCATAAATGTGTGTTTTTTTTTTTATAATCTGTCTTAAGTTTTGAATCAAAGCCTTTACATTAAAAAAAGTGACAGGTGGAAGAAGAATGGCCGTCACAAAATGGTGAAGGCTTGGTTCATGAATAATAATTAGGTTATGCACAAATAATTTAATATGGTCTTTTACCGTTTCGATAAATAAATTGTCTATTTCAGGGGTTTTCAAACATGGGTCAAAAACAGTGTAAAAAAGGTCAAATAAATAAAATCACAAGCTGATCATAAATACATAAAACACAAGGATCATAAAAAAAATACAATGAAGGGAATCAAAATAATAACTAAAAGTAAATCACAAAAGGGTCATAAATAAATAAATAAAATCAAGGAAATCATAAATAAAATGAAGAAGTAAATTAAACCACAAAAGGATAATAAATTAATGAATTCACAAGCGATCGTAAATAAATAAATAAAAAGAAAATCATAAATACATAACAATGAATAAGTAAATAAAATAAAATCAATGGAATAAAAATAAATAAATATATTCAAGGGATTTATGAGTAAATAAAAAATAAATAAATCACAAGTTGCTAAAAACAAATAAATTCATAAGCAGATTATAAATGAATAAATAGATAAAAATAAAATCAATGGAATAAACAAATGCAAAAAAACAACACAAAAGGCAAATAAATTCACAAGCGGATCATAAATAAAATAAAAACAATAAAATCAAGGTAATCAAAAATAAATAACTAAATTAATAACTATTAAAATCACAAGAGAATAAATCAATCAAGGGAATCATAAATAATTTGAAAATAAATAAACAAAAAAAAAAGCATGAGTGGGTCAACACATTTGGGGTTTGGGGCATCAAAATGTTTTTTTTTTTTTTGTTGTTTTTTTTTTTTTTAAACCCTGGTCTATCTCTGAGACATATTGATCCTCATATCAGGCCTGTAGTTGAAGATGTCCTTGTTCAAAATCACACGAGTTGCTATTTTCGATATGAAGTTCTCATTACGCAGTGTTAGTTACTGGAAAGAGTGTATGATCGACTGCTGACATCTTTCTTTATGACTCCTAGATGTCTGGCTGATACACAATGCTTTTTTTTCCGCTATCAACAGACCCTGAGAGTTTAGACACACGCACACACACACACACGACTCCCAAACAGGTGACATGACAATCACATTAGCTCTGTATGTGACTCACTTCTATTCTCACACGTCACGGCAGAGTTTGCTGCTGTGGCACTTACTCTCTCGTACGCTTAAGCTGGGAAAAGCATCTGGTCAGTGGTCGCACAGGGGGTTCGGGACAAAAAATACAGAGAGACCCCAGAACAACAAAGCTCACAGTCGGACACTTCCTGTTTGACGTCCATCTATGAGAAAAGATCCACAGATTGTCGCCTTTGCAGTTTTGTTCCCAGTAATACTGCATCTTAACTATTATTTGATCTATTTTCTGGTCATTCTAGTAGATAAATAATAAAGTAAAATTTTATAAATATATACAATATATATCTAAATGTTTAATTAGTTAACAAAATGATTTGAAACTATTTATTATAATTCAAAATAAAATATATTTTTTAAATATTGTATAAAATTTTATATGTACTTTTTTAACGAAATACAATTAGATAATGTCTGATGTACAAGCCTTTAAAAAAACGTGTCACTTGAACAAAAATTGTGATTAATTTAATGATTTTTATTATTTAAACAGTAATATCAAACTCATTAAATGTGTTAAGAAAACCTGATTCCATTATTTCTTAATCCCGCCTTGTTCTAGCTTGTACTATTCTAGACAACATATGAAAGTTTGTATTTCTAGCACTTCTCATATTACCTCCTTAAGATAAATCACATTTTCTCCTTATTCGTACGCTGCTTTGGATAAAAGCGTCTGCAAAATGATTACATTTTAATGTGAATGTTGCAAAATTACTACGTTGTTAACCCCTTGCGACACACTGTTTGAAAACCCCTTTTATTAACTCTTTTCCCACCACTGACAGAATTTTCCAGCAATCCTGCAGGGGGTGGTATTACGCATCTTCTGAAAGAGTACTGAATCTCCGGTTCAAAAAACAAGCGAAGAAGAAGCAGAAACAAGCGATAGAAGTATTGCTTACACACATGTAAAACAACTCGATAATCAAAGATTAAACAGCATATAAATCGAAACTGCCAAAAGTTACTGAATGAAATGTCAACCCAGGACGAAGTACAGTACTGTGAAGCTTTACTGTGTGTTGATGGATTTGATACTCAATACAAAAACACAATTTTCTCAGCTTTTTGTTTAAAATGTTGCTTCAAGAGTTGATAAAATTGATAAAACTTTTTTTGTCAACCACTTGCAACCTTTTGAAAATCCCTTTTTTATTAAAGGTGCAGTATGTAATATTGACAGCTAGTGGTTAAAATGGGTATTGCAGTCCAAATTCAAAATATTGAAGAGAGTTGTTTCCCCGCCTTCTCATCCTCAGACTTGACACTCACATGGGTTGCCAGATTGAGGACAAGCAACAAGAGCGAGCGCAATTGACAATGGAAGGCGACGTTTTAATATTTTAATATTAAGTCTGTTCGCTGACTTCCATCGCTATACGCTGTGTTTTCCACCAACTGGCAACCTGGGGTGTTGAAATACTATTGGGTGAACTGGCAATGGGCGGAATCACACAGACAAAAACAAAAACAGACATTCTGACACGGAACACACATTTCAAAGTAGAATAACTGGCTGTAGCATTGTTTTTCAGAGAAACGAGTATGTAAACTTAACATGTTTCTTAATTATCTGAAAACATATTAAGGTATTTTTATGCTTTATTACAGTCAAAAAAATGACATACATCACCTTTAAAAAAATCATACAGAAATTTTTTGGTGAACCCCTTTCGGCACCATGTTTGAAAACCCCTTTTATAGTGCACAGCTGTGATCAAATTCACTCATTTTCGCCCACTTTCCCTATATACTGCAGTTTCGTATATTTCCAGTGGATATGTTAAACCCAAAAAGATTGACAATCACATAAAGTAAAATCACACAATATTACCATAATCTATCTTGTTTTTTCCCCCTTCTTCCTAAGAGTGTTGTCATACTTGAATTGTGCCGGCTCAGATTGAGGCAGTAATTTTCCCTTGTCTTCCACTCCATTGCTCTCTCTCTCCTGGCCATTAGAGTGCCATACATCATCATGATCCACTGCGGCTCGTTGATAAGTGCTGTTTGTTCTGAGAGCGTTGGTTAGACGGCCCGCCGCAGGTTTAATGGCCGTCTACAGCTGTCAGAGGCGCTGGCCTTTTAGCCTCATTCTCTCCCGCTCCGATTCTGGGAAATGTTGGATCAAAGTCCGCGGGAAACAGCCAGCGAGAGTCTAAAAGGTCCATCTCATTATTCACAGACTCAACTGACAGGGAAATAGAGGCTGTCGGCGGCTTAAATCAGAACGATCGGTCCAAGACTAAATTGACTGTCTCTGGCAGTTAGCTGGAAACAACAGATGGATGTATGGATAGATAAATCGGAGGAATGGTGAAAAATAAAAGTGGAAACAGGAAGAGATAAATAACTCTTTTCTGAATAAAAGACCGTGAATTTGAGTTTTTTTCCTCACAGTGCATCTGTTTAACAGTGCAGGAAATGAAAACGCTAATGCAAATGGGGGAAACAGTCTATTTTCGATACTATCTCATTAATACTAATGACCCAAAGTAACAAACTTCACCACATCACTTTGTTGTGCTATGAACACATTTACATGTTTATAATGGTTGTTTGAGTAAAAAATGTATCTAAAAATCCTAAAAAAAACAAGATTGTGAAAAAAATGCACTTAATTGTATTGAAAGTGCACTTGTACTTCAAATCTTAAAAGTACATTTTTAAATAACTACTTGCAGATAAAATTAAGGTCACTTAAGTGTACTTAAAGAGTACACTTTCATTAACTCACTTAAAGGGTTAGTTCACCCAAAAAATGAAAATGATCCCATTCTTTATTCATCCTCAAGCCATCCTAGGTGACTTTTTTCTTTCAGCCAAACACAATCCGAGTTATATAAAAAAATATCCTTTTATTATTGAAGTGAATAGTAACTGAGATTTTGAAGCCCCAAAAAGTGCATCCATCCATCATAAAAATTACCCATACGGCTCTAAGGGGTTAATAAAGGCCTTCTGAAGCGAAGCAATGCATTTTTGTAAGAAAATATCTATATTTATAACTTTATAAACTATAATCACTGGCTTCCGGTAACAGCCGTACGTGAGTCTAGTTTCAGAAGAGTGACCTCTGATCTGACGCAAAGTTACTCAACATAACAGCTAATACAAATAAGTTAGCAAAACAAACAGGCAACAAAAAAATTATTACTGTACAAAAAAATAAAAACCTGTGCTACGTTTAAACCTGAAGCAATGTGCCGCTAACACATAGCTAACATTTAGCATACCTTTACCCATGAGTGTAAAGCTGCTAATCGCAAACACAAGCATCTAGTGTGTGATTATGAAATTACATATAAAAATGGAGGTCTATTTACGTCCTACTTAAGTATGTCAAAAAGCACTCTAAAGTTCATCTGATTTCATTTAATGGCAAATAACATGCGAATAAGTGTCTGAAAATGTTACATTCAGTTCAGACTTAAATATATTATTTTAAAGTATATTATTTCTGTAATAAGTACTATTTAGTACACAGGAAATCATTATTAGCAAATTATCTCTCAAAATATTGTTCAATTTATGCTTCAAACAACAACAGTAATGGGTGGGGAGGTTTCTTTTTGGCTTTGGTTAATAAGCAACACTAGCAACTGCATAGCAATGTACTAAAAACCATTTAGCACTACTTAGCAATAGCATAATGCTCTGGTAGGCACTCATGACACACTACCATTGTTTTTTACGGGCTAGTGTCACTCACATTTTCTATGGAAAACGTAAAATCTAATTTAAAATAAATCCAGGATAAGGAAATAATAGAGACTGTTTCTCATTGGCTCAATGTGTCAGAACATGCATGCTAACTGGCAACAACTCAGATGACCTAGCATGCTCAAAGTTACTCAACATAACAGCTAAAACAAATAAGTTAGCAAACCGGCAACAACAAAAATGATTACTGAACAAAAACTGAAACCTGTGCTACGTGTAAACCTGACGCTACGTGCTCCTAACACATAGCAAACCTTTCCCCATGACTGTAAAGCTGCTAATCGCAAACACAGGCATCTAGCACCACGACTCAAGCTACCGGCTAATAATAACATCTCTATCATTAACAGGCCTGTGTAAAACTACTCACGGTGTTATTCCAGGATAACAGGACCTTAAGACAGGAATTCCAGTCACCTTTAAATTCCACAGTCGGGAACTAATTAGGAATATCCCAGTAATGCAGACCAGAGAGTCTTTTTAAAGTGTTGAATTGAGACTTTATGGAGATGTTTAATTATGCAAGACAAAGACATTACGATTCATATACACTTTTAAAAAATGGGTTTTATTTATTACCCAAATTACTATTTATTTATTTTTTAATTAATTGGCTTTTTATCGGTTGTTAATTGACATTTGACATGGACATTTAATAAAAAACACTTCTTTCTTTCCTTCAGAAATCCTTCTAATATGCTGATTTGCAGCTCAAGAAACATATTATCAATGCTAAAAAATATTGCTTTAGCCTATGTTTTTGTGGAAACCGTAATACATTTCTTTCCAGGATTCTTTGATTAATTAAAATGTTCTTTTCTGGGTTGGCTTTCTTTTACTTGTTGTCAGCAGCAACATTATGACTTCTCATCCATCCACACACATAATCAAAGCATATCGTTCAGACTTCCAGACGAGGATTAACCAAAAAAAATCCCTCATCCACCACTAAACGCCCTCAGCACAACGCCAAACAGAATGTTACTGGAGGACACAGACACTTTTAAATGACTTTAGGCAATTGAAGATTAATCACGGTAATAAATCAGCATCTGAACCTACTGAATATAACTTGCAGAATAAACAATGGGATATTTGGCCTTTGCAATCCTCAATCAAATTTCCTTGCCAACAAATTCACCCAAAACCAATCAGACCCCAATTCAATTTCATTTCCATTTGAGGTTGAATCTTCCTTTCTGATGGGTCATGCAATCCTCAAGAGGATCTGAAACTGCAATAATCAGACGCTCTTTTAGCTTTTGTTACCGTACTGTTTACAAAACCACAATGAGTGTTTGATGCAGATAATAAAGGCAGAGATCATGTTTCCTAGCACTTAAGACCAATCCCAGCGGAAAAACGTGTTTCTGTTCTGGATGTTTACCAAACTGGAGTCTGAAACAGGCTGAATGCACTCGTGGGAATACACTGATTCCTGAACCATTTTGGGGTTTGAAGCTATCTTCATTCTTGATTTTAGAGAAATATTGTCTATTTCGGGTATTACATTGATATAAACGTGTCTCTGATGCTCATCACCTGTGAAGCGGGTATCATGGTTGAGCAACTGGTCAGCTGAGAGTCAAGAGTGTCTTAAGCTTCCTTTAATAGGATTCAGTCATTTAGAGAAGGGCTACGGATCTGTGAAGATTTAACTGGCTGAGCCGTATCGCTTTACAGGACTCATGAATTAATGAAAACAGAAAAGTAATACTACTGTATGAGAAACATATACCAATATAAATATATAATAAATTAAAAATAATATTCAAGGTCAAAAAACACTAATTTTCTCATAATATATACATTGCAGCATCACCTAATTTTTCAGTGTGTGAAACAGGATAAAGGATTCAGTCTCTCTAAACATCTCCTTTCCGAGAGCCTACTCTGCTCTGATTGGTCAGACAGCCCAGTCTGTTGTGATTGGTCTTCTCTGCTCTGATTGGTCAAATGACCCAGTCTGTTGTGATTGGTCTTCTCTGCTCTGATTGGTCAAATGACCCAGTCTGTTGTGATTGGTCTTCTCTGCTCTGATTGGTCAGACGGCCCAGTCTGTTGTGATTGGTCTACTCTGCTCTGATTGGTCAGACGGCCCAGTCTGTTGTGATTGGTCTACTCTGCTCTGATTGGTCAGACGACCCAGTCTGTTGTGATTGGTCTACTCTGCTCTGATTGGTCAGATGGCCCAGTCTGTTTTGATTGGTCTACTCTGCTCTGATTGGTCAGATGGCCCAGTCTGTTGTGATTGGTCTACTCTGCTCTGATTGGTCAGACGGCCCAGTCTGTTGTGATTGGTCTACTCTCCTCTGATTGGTCAGAAAGCCCAGTCTGTTTTGATTGGTCTACTCTGCTCTGATTGGTCAGATGGCCCAGTCTGTTGTGATTGGTCTACTCTGCTTTGATTGGTCAGACGGCCCAGTCTGTTGTGTTTGGTCTACCGATTACAGGTGTGTTGGAAACCAAACGCCCATTATCATATCTGAATTTCAGCTCCGGATCTTTCTCAGCACTTGATACACTGTGATACACAGTAACGATGGTGTCGGTTTTACCAAATCAATTCAAGCATGAGTCCTCATCCTTTTGAAGTGCATGCAAAGTGGATTGGCAGTGCAGAAAAAAGTGTCTTCTCGACATATTGACAACACGAATACAACTCTTCCAGTCTCAGCTACAACTCCAGTGTTAAGGGTCAAAGTAGACGTTGTTCGCGGGCAGTCGATGAAGACCATAGACTGGCATTGTGCAAATGTGTTACAAACCTACTTAGTTTCGTGCAGGAAGACTGGAATTACTGTCGACTCGTTTCAGGGAGTTCAGAATCTTTACTTTCTTTTGGGAGACAATAACTCCATTTATCTGCACTTTTATCTTTGAAACTTAGAAGACTTTTTACTTCCACAAACAACTAGCTATATTACACACTACATGAAAGGAAATATTCGAAATAGCATAATAGGGGCACTTTATATAATATATTTATTATAATTATATTACTTTATTATAATATTACAATAACATCCAAGTGGACAAGATTTTAAAAACAACAATTTGGAAAAAAAAAGGTTTGTAATGAATACTAATGAAGCCAATTACAATTTACATCTACATGACATTCGATTTTCCACTTCACAAAAAAAAACAAGCTTTATTTTAAACTCACAATTATTTCAATACTACTTTCACAAAATATTTTTTTTGTTTCACTCTGAGTTGGAAACAGATGTCCAATAAGTTTATTGGACAGTCTTAAGACAAAATAAGTCACTTTAAAGCCCAGGTACAATGTGAACGCAAAGAGAACTGGAATTTTATTTAGTTAATTCACATTTGGGTGAAAGGTGTACATTTGGCAAATATTATAAATAAAAACATGGCCAGAACGGGACATAATTTGCTAACAATATAAGTTATTAAATGTTTATCAATTCAGAGTTCAAATCCCAATGTTTCTCAAAATAATACGATTTTCTTTAGACCAAACTGTTCTGCTTTAAGCACTTAACACACGTTTGTTTTCCTTCAGATTTGACAGTGAAGTTGTATCTGAATAAATCTGAATAAAGTGGTTTGATCACTCCACCTCTGCATTCCAGAGGGAACGATAACACTGAAAAGAAAACACAAGACAAAATATTAACAAGCTTAAGGAGAAACAAACAGAACATCAGCGCTAAGCATCAACGCTTAAGAGGACAGAATATAAGTATTCAACAACGCTCTCATTTCCATAATAACACCAAAGGCCACTGAGTAAACTGGACCAGATGAGTTTTTAATTGTCTGTTTGTAATGAACAGACCTGCCAATGTTAATAACACTGGCTAAGAGCAAAATAACTCAAGAGAAGGGCAACTCAAGAATCTCCGAATGGCACCAATTATACTTGTTGATCAAATAACTCCAATAGCACCCTTTAATTACCATAGTCATAATTAAGTACTGACAGTATAATTTCCTTTCTGACAGAATAAAGGTGATGATATACTGTATTTGAACCCAAATGTGTTCAAAACTAATTAATACTTGCAGGTGGATGCTGCACATTGGTGGTGGTTGAGGAGATTTCCCTGTTCTATGTAAAACGCTTTGAGTACCCATAAAAGCGCTATATAAAATGTAACGAATTATTATTATTAATTAATACAACCACAACAATTATTGTAAATCTTTGATTTGAATAGCCCTGTCTATTAAATTGCAAAACAACATTAAAGGGGACCTATTACGCCCTTCTTTACAAGATGTCATATAAGTCTCAGGTGTCCCCAGAATGTGTCTGTGAAGTTTCAGCTCAAAATACCCCACAGAAATGTTTTATACAATGCCCAAAGTGCCCCTTTTTGGGTGGAAGCAAAAACACACGGTTTACGTGTGTGTATCTTTAAATGCAAACGAGCTGTTTCCCCTTCCCAGTTTCCAGAAGAGGGCGGAGCCTCTACAGCTCAATAACAATGTTACAGTTAGCTTAAAATTTGCTACGCTATACTAGAATTGTTTTATATAGTGTAGCTACCGTTATTGGACAGTATTTGTTTTAATGTCTGATTATCAACAAAAAGGATAATTTAGTGTACTTTAAACATTTGCTAAATGTTAGCTTTTCTTTGAGTTTCTTATCTTTATTTGTTTTGTAAAAATAAGAACCACAATAACAACATTACCGTTAGCGAAGAAACTCCACCATGAAATACTAGCATTTTTTATGTCTACCATTATAAACAAGGAGCTATTTTTTTTACTGTACATTAAAGTTAATGTACAGTAAAATGCTAAGTTTTTATCTTTATTTATTTTGTAACTCTATATAGTAACATAATGACAATGCAATGCAATTAGCACTGCAATGCAGAATACACCAAGAAACTGAGTTTCAGATTTCCACGAGTTTCAAATGTAAAAGTACTACTTCAAACATTGTCCTATTTCTGAGTAGTAAATTTGAAAATACGACTTCTGTGGCATAAGTTTCTTCTATAACATCATAATGCTTTTCTAGCTCAAAAAGTTTTATTTGATCTTCAAGCTTGCTAACGCTAACTCTAAACATTGCTGCTGTACGATTTTGTGATTTTTTGATGATGCACATTCTGAATATTGCAAAAAGCAATATTCTTATCCTCCAGTGATGACAGTTTTTCATTACATTATTGACATGCAACAACAGAAGATCATTTCTAGACTTTAAATACAAGCCGAACTGTTTCTTCGATTTTTAGGTGTTTAAATTACTTGTCCGTCTATATTTCACTAAGCAAAACGTGGCACTTCGGTTCCCAGGAGAGAGTTTAGTGAGAACAGGATTCCCATCGCTCACTGTGATGTTCTAGACAGCTATTTTAAGATGCTGAGAACTCTGTGATCACACATAGACACATGCATTCTAGGTGTGTATCAGTTACACACACACACGGTCACATCCCGAGCTGACGCAATCTACAGAACATTACATGCTTAATCAATCATATTGACCCATCGGGTCTTTCACAGGCAAACGCACACAGGGGAAAGGTGGTATTAGGTGTTGACTTACAACCAAAGCTTTAATAATGTCGACTGCATTGAAATATGAACCGAACGGATGTACTGCAATCCTGATGCTAATTTCAGCTCTGGAGATCCAGATTTCTTTCATGGGGAACATGAAAGTGTTCACACCAAAGATTAGAAACAGTTCAAAGAACAAAAACAAATACATTTTATGCAGAGCATCATCTATATGTAAAAAAAATTAAAAATAAAATCAAAATGTTCCAAAAAAGTGGTAACTGGTTAATGATGATCTTATTCTTGCAATTTTGTCAAATTATATGTGTTAAACATTAGTTACAAACCATTCTTTTATTTCATTCTAAATAATTCTTTTTACACAAAACTTAAAAATAGTTTCCGGACAGAAAAACGTTTGTTCGAATCAAAGTGCAATTATGATGAACCATTTCTCAATGGATATCGATTTATTGTGGGTCCCATTTTTTTATTAACATAATTTCTTTGTCTAAATTGATTTGTCTCTCATACACCATGAAATAGCAGTAAAAAGATTTTGTTTGCTGTAAATCTACAGAAAATACAGTTTAAAGCAAAATTTGTTGTTAATTGCCCACAACAAAAATCACAGTAACACTTTATTTTAACAGTGTCATTGTTACATGTTACATGTAGTTACGAATAACTATAAATGATGTATAATAAATGTAAATAACCCTAAACCAAACCCCAGTCCTAACCCTAACCCTAAGTACATGTAGTTAATTATTATTACTCTTATACTCTTATTATTATATAATTACACTGGAATATTGACACCATAAAATAAAGTGTAACCAAAATCTCTTTGGTCCTGATACCAACTCCACATATTAATTATACCAAGAAAACACGCCACATAACATTGGCTATAAAGAAACGGCATATTTAACAGAAATACTTAGAGTTAGCCAAATAACTAGCGTTAACTGCCTAAGCCAAAACGTCCATGTGATGCCAAGACTTTCCCTGTAAAGAAATGTGTTGTTTCAATTTAAAAAAGTAAGTGTTCATGCTGCCTTTAAATTTTAAGTCAAATTGAAATGTGAAGTTGTACTAAGTTACAAGTTATGTTATTTGAGTTTGCTAAACTTAAAATTTTAAGGCAGTATGAACACTTATTTTTTAAGTTGAAACAACAGAGTTCCAACGTGTAATTATGAGTTTGACAATATATTTTTTTACTAGTCGGAACATTACGTGAATGCTACATAACCATCAAACATGTTATGATTAAATGTGTCACTTTACAGCATTTTTGCTTTCAACGAGGACAGAAAAATGACTTGTCATTTTAAAACGTGTAGCTTGAGTCGGTTTAACTCAAGGTGTAAGATTATCTCCTCAAATAGAGGCATGTCAACATGTGAAATACAATCTAAACTGGACGGGTGTGAAACGCACTAGTTGTTTCGTTCAAAGCAACAGGCGATGTGTCATGTCCCAGTCCTGTAGGTCTGTTTCCATCTGCCTCTGGGAGAACAGAGGGTGTGAATGTGTTTGTGAGGGTCGACAGCAGGACACACAGAGCTCCGTCTGTCTTGCGTTCATCGAACAGAATGACCCCAACAGGCCCAGAACAGCTGACAGGAAGACCGGAGAAATGACACTGACTCCATTTTCATTTGTCACTCACTCGCTCTCTATCTAATTTCTGCCTCTATCTTCACATCTCGCTTCAGTTGCGCCCCCGTTCGCTTGCTCGGTCAGTTTCAAAGCTCATTTGTAACTTGTGCTTAGCTGTTCTGCAAGCGTTCGGTGATGTTAATAGGGCAGAAACCATTTACAAGTGTCCTTATGAATGGCATAATGTCCATAACTTCTACTCCACATTAACATTATTTGAAAGAATGAAAAAAAAAAATGCTGATAAAATGTACACATTAAATGAACTACAAGTTGCTTTGGATAAAAGTATGTCATGAAAAAGCATGGTGAAATTCGCTTTACTTGCACCTGATTCGTCTCTATTATATTACCCAAATTGAGCTTGAATGCACATGCACTTTGGAAACGCAAAATTGTGCATATATTTTAAATATGCACATAAAAAAACGTATGGATAATTTTTCATTCGATAAGAAGACGATATATAAACTGCGATGGAAACACATTTACCAAATTAATCCCTCAATGCATAACTAAATCTCAGGTCGCTTTGAGTGGATGTGATTGGATAACTGGATTAACCAGCGGACCAATCACATCCCACAGCATCCTAAATGTTGGTTTGATCGCTCTAAAATGCCTGAGCCAAAGTTTGTCATCAAAATGGTTTGGTATAATGACCTCCCAGAAGTGTCGCACATGATTGCATTCTCAAACATAGATAACAAAGATAACATAACAGCGTTTACTGCGTTTCGTCTGCGCGAGACGCAAGTCATATATGATGTAGGAAAAAAGAGCCACAGTTTCTTCCCTGATTGCCGCAACTTCCATTATTATTACAGATATTTTGCGCCAATTTTCTCAGCAAGTGACGATTTTGTTCTCTTGGATGGAAATGGTGCTTGATTCGCAAAAGTTTTATGCAATATTCCAATTTTGAGTTAGGGATAGCTATAAACATAGCTAATTACTTAAAAACAATACACTATTTCAGTTCCTTTACCACAGATAAAAACTGGATTTTGAGTCGTTTGATAAATAAGACAAAGGCTTGCGCTGAAATACTACTAGCGAAAGTGCTGAATTGTTATGTGAATTCACCCCTATCAGTTTGATTCTTGATTAAATGTGCTGTCTACTCTGAGGTCTACAGTGGAATTACGCTGCGTTACGGTCCAAATGGCCTGGATTTGGGTCAGGCACCAGATCACTGCCGAGTGGGATTACAGACAGACAGAGAGCTAAACAGCCGCTTGTTGGTGGCGAATGTGCCACACGGCATTACTGAAGCTCCAGTGAGCACAGACGGAAATGTGATGGAGACGGTTACCTACTAACACAAACTCAAGAGTGTTGACCTACATGAGATCTGAAGAAACACAGCTTCAGTGTAATCAGATGCACACAGAGCGCAATGTGTCCATTTAAAACGTTCATTCACTGCAATTTCCCATCATGCATCATTATTGTCTGAATACATGAGAGATGCCATTAAAATGAGTAATTCAAATTTATTTTATTTTACGACTATGAGCATTTTAAAGGGATAGTTCACCCAAAAATGAAAATTCTGTTATCATTTACTCACCCTTATGTTGTTCCAAACCTGTATGAGTTTCTTTCTTCTGTTGAACTAAAAAGAAGATATTTTGAAGAATGTTGATAGCCATTGACTTCCATAGTAGGAAAACAACTTGAGGGTGAGTAAATAATGACAGAATTTTCATTTTTGGGTGAACTAACCCTTTAATAACTTGAACATATTGCAAAGGACAGATTCAAAACATGACAATCAGATTCTGCAAAATTCCCTCAGGTAATCTTATAAATATTCAGATCAGTTTTTCAATTCCTAAACATTCACCTTTCTTATATATTGGGTTATTTTTTTGTACCACATCATATAACTTTTATATTGGCATCTGATGTCCAGTTGGTTTGCAAATGAATCATGTCAATTTTGCGTAATTCGTCATTTACTAGTAAATCAGAATTATTTGGCCAATTTCTCAATTGTTTTTTTGATAAAATGGTGTCGTAGAACATTTATCTAATTCTTAACGAATAATTTCTTCAGGCTACAAAACTATTACGTAAACGCTTTAGAATATCTTGCATTAGTCATTAGCAAACATTATGTAATGCTAAACAGACTCAACACACTAAATAACGTATATATTCAAATATATAAATCAAAGTTTCTAGTCCCAGCCTTAGTCTGTTCACATTTCACTGGATTTTCCAGGATTGCTAGTATTAAATGTTTGAAAGTTAGTCTATAAATGTATTTTTAATAATGTATTTCACATTCGTTTCTCTTAAAAAACTAAAAGAAACTCTGGTTGGTCGCTTCACATGTCAGTCTCTTCCTTTCTAAAAGGACGTTTTTTGGCCAGATTAAGCTGAAAGGTGGACCAGACTTCATATATATATCTCAAACTATGTTCTTTTACGCAATAATGTTTGTTAATAACTTATTACTAAGTTGTATAACGCTGATAATACTGGAATCAAACTGAATGGTGGTTGAATCAGTCATCACACACACATCTATACGGGGCGGTGCCATGATGCCACAGTTAACCGCTACTCACAGACAGAAAGCATCATGTTCATCCATGAGGATGAGGAGGCTGAGGTTTGCTTCATACTCTTATGACAGAGAGATGAAGGTGACTGCAACCCTAATAAACCTGTTAAATGTCTAGAAGATGCACACATTTGGACATTAATATTCAATCCATAATTTAAAATTTTAATTAAAATTCAATTCATGATCAATCATATTCATCATATGACCATATTTGGTCATTAATATTAAAATTATAATGAATAATTTACATGATATGCTCATATTTGAACATTAATAGTCAATTAATAATTCAGAATGCTGTGTATGTGTCCATTTTTGGGCATTAATATTCAGTTCATAAGGAATAATGTTCTGCAAATGTCCATATTTGAACATTAATATTAATTCAATATGATGAATAACGTCCAACATCATCATGCACATCTAATTTCGTCTTAAAAACCGATTAAAGCAAGCGATTGTATATTGTTTTTCATCACTGGCATTAAAATAGAAGATTGTTTATCTTATTCTTGAACAGAATCAATGATATATACATAATAATCATATTTGTGTTTCTAATGGCCTCAGAGGGGTCCAACCCTGCCATGATGGAGATGCACTTGTTTTCCAGTGGCGCAATAATGCAACAAACGACTTATTATGGTAATAAATCAATTAAAATGCTTCATAACACGCTGCAGAAGTATTAAACGCTGAAAAACGCTAATTAATGAGGGTCACTCACCCAGAACACGAAGGAATAGACGATGAGGAGCGTTTTGAGGCAGGTTATGACTGGTTTGGTCTCCATTCTCCTTGATGCCATGAGCGCAGTGGGTTTGTGCTGCTGTGATTCTCGGCTGCCTCTGCGCTCCAGTCACTCTAGATCCGCCTGGCCAATCAGAGGGCGAGATACCCCGCAAAGGTCCCGCCTCACTTCAACAGGCCAATCAGAGGGAGCGAAGGGGCCGTTCAATCCCCGCCCTAGAGACGCGACGCCCTCTGCTGGACGTCACATGACAGTGACGACAGTTGCGCTAAAGGTGAGGAAGGTGCCTTTGCGTCATTGAAGACGGTGAGCCGAGGGGAGATTTCGTGTTTTCAGACGATCTGTGATGATGGATAGAGTGATGCAAAAAATATTTTCATTTCATTGACTGTCCTTTATTGGTTTTACTAGTGTTCAATAATTTAATAAACTTATAAAGTGTAATTTTAAGCATTTTATGCAAACATCGATATCAATAAAATAACTTAATAATAAATAAATATTTTATTTTAATAAATAAAATACAGGATTAATTATAATAACTAAGTAATACATTTACTGTATATAATTAGTATTTATTTTATTTAAAAAAGTCATTCTGTCTGTCCTTGTTTAACTTTACAATTACTTTTTTTAATATAGACATTGTGGGCTTTGGAAACTAGAAGAGCTCTCATAATATAAAGCTTGATGTCAATAAAATAAAATTTCTTAGTGTATTTTATTTGCATTTATTTATATGAATTAGTATTTCTTCATATTTTTTCTGTCTGTCCTTGCTTGACTTCACTTATAGGCTTAAAGAAAAATAATAAAGCTGTCAGTTTTCTGATGATAATCTGTAGAAATGTATTATATCACAAAAAAATATTATATTTAAGCAACAATATTTTACAATATAAATAAATAAAGTAAAATATCAAATATATTTATTCTATAAAATGTATTATATAGAAATAACATTTTAGTCTATAATTAATATATTTAATTTACCATATTTATTTAAATTATATTTTATAATGATAGCCTATTTAAATATAGAAATTGCAGTATGTTTATTGAAAACTTATAAACCGCTCATAATATGTAAATCTTAATGTCAATTAAATAAAATGCATACAATGACATAAATACAGAAGTATTGAAAACCAATAAAGCTTTGAATTAGTTTTATTTTATTTATTTATGATAATCTGAAATAATAATTAAAAAATCGCAAAAATGTGTGTGGGTCTAAGATATTTTACAAAAAGATACTATGGAAAATGCATTGTTGTTAGTTTAACTTAAAAAAGTAAGTTACCTGGTTGCCTTAACATTTTAAATTCATTGAAACTAAAATTCGAGTTAATACAATGGAGATTGGTTTATTAAATACAAACTCAAAATATTATCTCATCTGAATCCATGAAGTTGTTTTGACAAAAGAAAAAAGTTATGATAAATCATGAAAATATTTTTTTTATAGTGTTTACAACCATATCAAGTCTATATTCACTATCAAAATTATAATTAAAACCTTAATACTGATTATTATGGCCCCAAATTATAATTGTCCCATTTAGAAAAATGTCTCATTTTAGATCAGAAGAGTCTAAAATTACCTACCTTGGTTTAGATAAGATTAGGCCTATTAAGTCAGTTTCTCTCATGTGATCCTTCAGCCTGGTGTGAAATAGGTTCACAGTTCGGCTTCAGATTCAGCACACAGCCCTGTTATATTTGGCACTCCAAATTTGCAACCTATCGAGAAGCCAGTGGAGTGAGATTAGACTCTCAGCAATTACAGTTCACAGCAGTCAGAGCCACGTACGGGGACGAGCAGAGCAGCACGTCATGCTCGAGTCCGCGTGCGAAGACGTGACGCGACCCCAGTATTAACACTCTAAAATGAACCTTTTACAGAGAAACACACTCACAGCACTCGTGATAAAACGTGTCGCCGAAGGCGTTGGACGCCACTGAATATGATAAATAAGTCTATCGATGAAAATACGACAGCGTCTCAGAGACTCCCTGGAGATGTGTTTACTAAGCCCCTTTCACACAGAGATTCCGGAAAATACACGGATAAAGTGACCCGGGATTTGACCCGGGTTCGTTTGATTTTGCTTCATTCACACTGCCAGTGATTTGCCGGAATCAGAGAGCGCGTTCACACACAACCCGTGTAGGCCTATGTTCCGGAAAGACGCGTGACGTTGGATGTGAAGTGTAAGGTACGCGTCGAAAAGCGGAAGTGTTTGCATTGCTTTGAATAACATCGCAGCTGATCAGGCATTAGATCGGGGGTGTCCAAACTCGGTCCTGGAGGGCCACTGTCCTGCAGAGTTTAGTTCCAACTTGCCTCAACACACCTGCTTGTAAGTTTTTAGCATGCCTAATGACCTTCAACAGCTAATCAAGACCTTGATTAGCTGTTTCAGGTGTGTTTAATTGGGGTTGGAGCTAAACTCTGCAGGACAGTGGCCCTCCAGGACCGAGTTTGGACACCCCTTCATTAGATGTTGCTGTTCAAACTTTGTTGTTTATGTACAAAATGTTTCACCTTAAGTTTACTTATGATCTGCGCTTTCGATCTCGAGAAACCAGGCTCGATAATTTTTTTTTTTCGGATTCGGTCGTACACTAACACATCACATACCGTTCCACAAAGCTGGCGAACGATCTCAGCTTCGGCGCGGATTGCAATGAACTCTCGGGTCTCTACTTCAGTCCAGTTTGCAGACATTTTTTCGTTCTTTCTTGTATCGATGACGAACACAAACTTTCTTCTAGAGTAACTGAGTCGCACGATAACTACTTCATTGCAAAGGCTCATGCATCATCACTACGACACACCTCTTATACGGCATTGGTTCTGGCTTTTGTTCACACAGCGCGCGTTCCGGGTCTGAACACGGCAATGTTACTAGGTCCCCAACCCGGCATCGATCCCGGCATCAATCCTGGGTCGTGTTTGCGTTCACACAGAAGGCACTCTGGCAATTTGCCGGCAATTTGCCGGGTTCAAGGTAAGTTTCAGGTAAGACAGGTATCTTACAAAACAGTGTTTATTCTTGGTTTATTAACAGGTGTGTACCGCTGTGAGTCAGTTTTATGGCGGAGAAGAGACACACGTACAGCCACAAAGACTATTAAAGTACAGAATAATGGCTTTCACTTGGTTTGTGAACGTGTTTTGTTTTTGTTAGTCGTTAAAGGTGCCAGACATGTTCATTGTCACAATTAGGGATTGATTCCTGTGCCTTTTATTCGTAGTAAAGTCATACAGACCACATGTTTGATTAAACTCTGATTCAGCAGAGAAGTCAGTGGCACTGAAATAAGCATGTGGTCAGAAAGAGGCCTAAAGGAAACAGTTCCCTTTCGAGAGGTCTCTCCTATTGCGTAAGTAGCTTACGCTATGGGAAAACTCCTTTTCTCGAGAATATTGAAGCCTTTATGTAAAACGCATTGCAGCTGCACAGCTGACAGCAATGAGCGAAGGCAGCTCGGTCATTGGCTGTGCTGCGGCAACTTGCTCGAACCAATGACGGGGAGACTCTGAATGCGCGACCAATGAGCGCGCTTCGCACCCGCGCGCGTCAGAGCCCGCCAAGATGGGCGTGGCCAAGAGCTATATATTGGGCGCCCTGTCATGAGAGTTCTTTAGATTTAATCTCCTTCAGCGAACACCTTCTTCGCTGGATCCTTCGGATTATTGAAAGCCTTCGCCGCCGTGGAAAAGCATACCAGCGGGATTGCTACGAGGACATCGGCACCTTCAGCCGCCTTCGAACGCCATCCTACTGAGCCATCCGGCGCGCTACGCACGCAAGTATTTTACATCTGTTCGCCCCGCGACACTTGTAAAAGAGCAATTTTCTGAGGCGTTGTTTCAAATGCCTTCCTGCCCATCGTGCAGAGACCTTCTTCCGGACGGGGATCGTCACATCATCTGTGCTCGCTGCCTGGGCCGGGACCACGCAGAAGATGCTTTGACTAAGGGCGGATGCTCGGAATGTGACGACCTGGGTCTCTCCGCACTGCGGGCTCGCTTCGCCGCTTTCGCGGCGAGCGAGCCCATCGCCGCCACCCCTCTGTTTGAGCCGCGCGTTAAGAAAAAGCGCCGCTCACAGAGGCTTCTTGAACCTGAGCTCAGTGACGTCACGCCGAGCCAGTCTCCGCGTGCTTCACCGCCGCTCTTGCCTTCCCCACCGCCGGTTCAGTTCACTCAGCCGGACCCACACCCCTCTAGCAGAGCGGTGGGCCTTGTGACTTTCGGCGCGTCCGAGGACGACGGGGGAGTGGATGACAGCTTGTCCATCGACGCTGCATCTGACGACTGGCCGGGCTCCACTTTCGACCCCGCCCCGTCGACGAAAGCCGTGGAGGACCTCGGGCTCGATTGGTCTTCTCCCGAAGAACCAACCCGAAGCCGACTGGATGAGTGGTTTCTGCAGGGGCGCCAGCAGGCCCCTCGGCAAAGGCCTTCTCCCTTCTTTCCGGAAGTTCATGACGAACTCACCAAGTCATGGAAAGCCCCCCACTCTGCGCGTCTGAAGCCTTCTTTTTCTTCGTCGCTCTCCTCTGTGGACGGCGGGAAGGAAAGAGGCTACGAGGGAACGCCGTGGAGGAGGCCGTGGCCAATCATCTCTGCCCGCCCTCCACCACCGGATGGAAAGCCAAAGCTTCCCACCCCTCAAAGCCCTGCTGCACTACTTCTGCTCTCGCCGGTCGCGCCTACGCCGCCACCGGCCAAGCTGCATCAGCGCTTCACTCAATGGCGGTACTTCAAGTGTTCCAAGCCAAGCTTCTCCGCTCTATGGACGAGTCTGGCCCCGAACCCGAAGCCTTCAAGGACCTACGCAGCGCAACTGACATAGCTCTGCAAGCCACGAAGGCCACCGCCCAGTCTATTGGCCGCGCCATGGCTAATTTGACTGTTCTCGAGCGCCATCTGTGGCTGACTCAGACGGAGATGAAGGACGCGGATAAGGCGCCGTTTCTCGACGCGCCTATCTCCACCAGCGGGCTGTTTGGACCGGCAGTTAAAGGTTTTGCCGAACAATTCACTGAGGCCCAGAACGCTTCACAAGCTATCCGCCATTTCCTGCCCAAGCGCTCCAGCTCATCGCAGAGCAGACAGAGACCGCCACAGCCGCAGCGGGCTAGAGCAGCTCCCTCCGCCTCAGGCTGACGCTCGACGCCGCTCGCGCTCCCACAACCGCAAGCCGCCTCCTGAGCGACGGGGTCCTCGGCCCAAGATTGTGCTGAACCCTGAGCCTCGAAAGCCTTCCTAGCCACAGGAATGACAAGAGAGAGTGTGTGTCTCGCAAAAGCCGGACCACTCTCTCTGCAAAATCTCAAACATTACCCAGTCCCCTTACAGGCGGCTGGAAATGTCCATACAGCAGTCAATGGGCCAGTCACAGAGCTCGCTCACCTGCAAACAAACGCCGTTTTTACGGCGACGCACAGAAAACACAAAAAGAGTCTTTTTCTGCCTGTGTCACTAAGGGTTCATATGTCCACAAAGTGTGCATTCCCAGATACTGTCAAAACAGTGCCAAATTCATTCCCAGCTCAGGCTGTGCGCCCCATGAATGTAGATCACGTGCCTACGGTCATGTACGCACCACTACACACAAGCACTGTTCACACAGTTATGAATTCATCCCCAGTAAAAGCGGGAAACATTATAAAAGTGATGTGTGTGCCTACCACTATTTATGCACCCCCACTTATAAACACTGTCCTTACAGTGTCAAACACAACCCCAGCTCAGGCTGCGAGCTTGACAGACATACCGCGCGCTGTTGTAATCACACACGTGCCCATTCACTCAGCCACTCAGCGCACGCCAGCGCCTCTGAGAGCTACGAGCTCAGGCGATTCGCTGGCCGGGTCCCTACGTCACAGCGGCCCACCCTTAGCCTGTATTCAGCCCATATCTGTACATGCAGCGGCGTGGGAAAACATTCCAGATATGCCGAAATGGGTGTTGAATATAGTAAAGCACGGATACTCGCTCCAGTTCGCTCGCAGACCACCACGTTTTACGACTGTGGTCGAGACGAAAGTGAGAAAGGAGTGTTCACATGTTCTACGCACCGAGGTGCGCAAACTAATAGAAAAGGGCGCTGTGGAAACTGTTCCCCCCTATATTAGCGAGGCAGGTTTTTACAGCCGCTATTTTCTCGTCCCGAAAAAGGATGGCGGTCTCCGCCCCATCCTAGATCTCAGACACCTGAACAAAGCACTAATGATTCGCTCGTTCAGAATGTTAACAACCAAACATATCCTCGCGCAAGTACGCCCAGGAGATTGGTTTCTCTCAGTGGATCTGAAAGATGCTTACTTTCACATTCGAATAGCGCCTCATCACAGGCCGTTTCTGAGATTCGCTTTCGAGGGACAGTCTTACCAGTACACAGTACTTCCGTTCGGCCTGTCCCTGGCTCCCCGTACATTCATGAAATGTATGGATGCAGCACTTTCCCCCTTGAGGCGAAGGGGAGTGCGAATACTGAATTATCTCGACGATTGGCTGGTCCTAGCACAATCAGAGAGTCAGTTAATAACACACAGATCTTGGATTATCAGCCATTTAGAATGCCTGGGTCTAAGAATCAATTTTGCAAAAAGCATACTATCTCCCAGCCAGAGGATTTCTTTCCTGGGAATAGTTCTAGACTCGATGCAAATGACAGCTCGTCTCTCATCAGAGCGCGCGCTCACCATCTGGCGCCTTGCAACATCATTCAGGGCGGGCGCGCGCGCCCCCGTCAAGCGGTTTCAGAGGATGCTCGGTCTCATGGCCTCAGCATCGGCCGTACTCCAGCTAGGATTGTTGCATATGCGCCCTCTCCAACGCTGACTCAAGAGCCGCGTCCCTACTCACACGTGGCGTTCGGGCCACTTTTTAATCAGAGCGAACCACGGCTGTATAAAAGCCCTGACGCACTGGAAAGCCGCCGACTGGTACCAGTCAGGCGTGAGTCTGGGTGTGAACACAAGGAGAAAGATGATCATGACAGATGCCTCCAAAATAGGTTGGGGGGCTTTTGGTCAAACCCGGAGAAGCGCCTAAACATAAACTGTCTGGAGATGAAAGCGGTCGCTTTGGCTCTCAGAGCCCTGCTTCCACATCTAAAAAACGAACATGTCCTGGTCCGAACGGACAACATGACGGTAGTGTCGTACATAAATCGCCAGGGTGGACTCAGGTCGAGCTCCATGCATTCAATGGCCAGGAGACTCATCTTATGGTCCCAGCACAACTTGCGCTCGCTGAGAGCAGCGCATGTGCCAGGCGCCCTGAACCAGGGGGCAGACATGCTATCCAGAGACAAGATTCTCCCAGGAGAATGGGCTCTCAACCCGCTGACGATTCAGTGGTTATGGAAAACCTTTGGCAAAGCGGAGATCGACCTCTTCGCCTCCAAGGAGAACGCGCACTGCTCTCTTTTCTTCACGAAAAGCACGGACGCGCTCGCCCAGAGCTGGCCGAGCCGCCCCTTATATGCCTTTCCCCCGATCGCGATGCTGCCACAGGTCATCAGTCGGGTCAGAGAGGTGAAAAACGCAGTGCTTCTGATAGCCCCACTCTGGAAGAACCAAACATGGTTTCCAGATCTGATGCAAATGCAATCTGCACCACGGCCGATTCCACTGAGGCCAGACCTCCTCAGTCAGGCCAGCGGGATGATATTTCATCCCCGCCCCGATCTGTGGGCCCTTCATGCATGGCCCCTCAACGGGTTCCCAGGAACCTCACGATAGGGATGCGCGGTATACCGGTACTGCCAAAATACCGGTATATGTTATATTTCAAACGGTACAATATCATAATTTTGTTCAATTCGGTATTTGATGCGCTGCTGTTTCGAAGTTCACCGCTAGGCGGCAGTGCGCTACCTAAACTGACGCGGGTCATGCGAAACCGGCAAACAGTGACAACACGATGGATCAAACGAAGCTCATTCGAATTTCTACACGCCCGAAATTAATAAATAGAGAGAGCAGTATGAGTGAAATAAGGCATTACTTTGCCTACAAAAGTAATGAGAAAAGTAAAGAAACAGATCTCAATGCATCACTCTGCAAACGGGGAGGCAACACATCAAATCTGCCTAAGCACTTGACTCGTCAGTTGCTCATCCTGACTTGTTCAAAGAGTTCAGAGATCGACAGGTTAGTGACCGTTAGTCCATCATTCAACTGATTTAATTTAGACTTTTATTGAACACTGAACAGCGCACATACATAAGAGCTTATCAATTATATATGATACGGTAAACACGAAAGCTCAAATCTGCTTGCATGACACGCTAGTAGGTCTCATCATTTTTGCACTTTCAAACAAACATAGATTAATTGAATTTTAATGAATAAAGAATAAAAATTTTAATAATATTAATTTTAGTATTAGTGATAGTAAAATGAATGGCATATTAGTGCCGCTGTGGCGACCCCTAGAGGAGAAAGGAGAGAGAGAGATAGTATTAATATGAATATTACAATTAAGCTACATTTGTCAACATTCATTAGGTAACCTGACCTATCAGTATTATAGCATTTATTAATCTATATCAATCAGTAATTAAATGACCTAAAAAATTAAATGTACTAATACATGTTTAGCATGTTAACATTACTTTATGCAACAGTAACCAAACCAAGATGAATAAATGCAATAAATGTTGATAATTCTCTGTTGATGCATGACAGCTAATGGTTTACATGTCATTTCATTATTCTATTATTATGTGAATCTATCATTATAGATATTAACCTATTTTAATTGTATAATTTCAGGGTTTTTTTTTCTCCAAAATCAAAATTTAACCTACTGTATGTTCCCTGACTGATTTTTTTTTTTTTTTAATTTACATTTTGATACCCTTTCTTTGCACATTTGGTAGTGGAGAGTTTCAAGCAGCGTTTTTTAAGTGTCACTTAAATTTTATGACTGTTTTTTTTTTTTTTTTTTTTTACCTGTGGTATCGATTTAGTATCGATACCGAGGTATTAGGTTCTGGTATCGTACCGAAGCCAAAATTGTGGTATCGAGCCATCCCTACCTCACGAGCGGAGTGCTAAAAACCATCGCTGAGGCGTGGGCGCCCTCCACGAGACGCTTATATGCCCAGAAATGGAAAGTGTTCAGTGACTGGTGTAATGCCAAGGGCCTGAACCCTGAAACATGCGAGATTACGAACGTACTCGCTTTTTTTTACAAGGGCTTCTGGAGGCGGGCCGCACCCCTTCACGCTCAAAGTATATGTGGTGGGCATCACAGCGTCACACGACCCTGTAATGGAACGTCCATTGGGAAGAAACAACCTAATTATTAGTTTCCTAAGGGGCGCTAGGAGGATGAACCCTTCACCCAGGTCCCGACATTGCATTCCAATGTACTATCAGCATGATGCTAGTTGAACTACGAGTTCGTATCTAGATTATGTATGTGCTTGTGTCACACTGAGCGCCTTCTAGCCGCTCTGTATTCTTTCCACATATAAAGCTCGCCTCTGCCGGAGGTGACATTATTGGCTGATTATGTTAACTACACCGCTTCAGTTCAGCATTACGAACCAGACTGATCTAAAGAACCACCATTTCCAGTTTACTGGGCCTGTAATGTACTGGTAACTACAACTAAAGAAGTAAAATATCGCCCTCTACTGTTTGAAAATTAGCGTAAAAGAGGGTGATATTTTATACAGGGGCCTTTAGGCATGAAGACGGTTTAGGTGGCTAATCACCAGGGGCCTCATTTATAAAACTGCGCGTAGGATCCTTACTAAAAGTGTACGTGCGCCAGAAAGCTAAAAACGGCGTACGCAAAAAAATATTCAGACTTATAAAACCGTGCGTACGCCAGAACCTGCGCAGAATTCACTTTATAAATCCCATTTAGCAGAAGATTGTGCGCACATGCGTCTCCTCCCCGAAACAACCATATATGGAGCTTACAACGCCTAGTTTTACTATGCATATCCTCATCTTTATATCATTTGCATATTATTATTCATCCACGTGATAACATGTTTAACGGTACAAGACATTAGGAAAATATGAAATGCGGCTGTGCTGTCACATTAGTTACATTAATAAAAATTAGTAGCCTATCCTTGCCTTGTTTTTGAATACATAAATCAAATAGTGTAAAATACATTTCGGATAAAGTTTTTCTCAATCTTTTCCACTGGCCAAAGAGTATTTTTAATTGATTTATGTTTTTAATGGAAACAGATAACCCTTGTTGTGCATTATTTGCACGAAACTATTTTCTCAGACAATCTGCTATTATCATGATAAGCAATTATCTCTTTAGTTAAAACATTAAAACACAGCATGCCAGAGGAAAAGTGTTCGAAAGCATTACATCCACAACAAATATTTCTATTTATTGAATATAAAAAATGTTGTAACTTCTCAGTAATGATTTCATGTAATTGAAGTGTTTAACTCCATTAATCAGAATGGCATATTTAATCTACATCTTTACAACAGAAGTAAAACAAAGTTTAAATCATTGTTTTATTTATTTAAACTATTATTGTGAACATGAACTGTATTTATGATTAGGACTTATAATGAAGATTTACGGTTTTAGATGCCGTCAGTTTCACTACACGGCCCAACGCGCTCGCTGGCGCGGACATTTAAGAAGGGATGGATGTTTGCTTCATGTGATAGGCTTGGTGAGTGAAATTATATTTGTATTATCTTTCTGTATATGTATAATTTTCTTTAGATGTTCTGTCTAAAAGTGACCAAAAAGACATGTAACTCCAGCTCACCATCGGTGTCGCCAAACTGCTCCATCTCCAAAATGTTTCGTACGCATGGGTCAGAGTTTGCGTGTAGGTGCGCAAATTTTCCCGTCAAGTTTGTTTTTATAAATCACAACTTGTGCGTCGTAAGTGGCGTACGCCTCTTTCAGGGACTGTTTTGTGCGTACGCAATGGTTATAAATGAGGCCCCAGGTGTGTTTCATTTTAGTTTGTGCCAACCCTGTATTAAAAAAATATATAACATATATAAAATATATTTATGTGAACAAAATGTAAACAATTATCTATATATAAAAATAAAAAATGTCTATATGTATGATATATGTTGCTATTATATATATATATATATATATATATATATATATATATATATATATACACACACCACATACTTTTACGCATATTTTAATTATTATAAAATAGTTAATAGTTTAATATATATTAATATTTTTAAAATATATATATAATTTAACATTTTTTATAAAAATAAAATGTATCAGATATATTTATGTGTATATAAATATATATATATATATATATATATATATATACACACAAAATATTGTCTATATATATATATATATACAAAATGGAAAAAAAGTTATATAAAAATATACAAAATGTAAAAAATAAATATATTTATGTTGCTAATATATATGTGTGTGTGTGTGTGTACATATATATAACATATAATTATATAATCTATACACTTACACATACGTATTTTTATTGCAATTAAAATAGTCTAAATATCTATCCATCTGTCTGTCATCCATTTGAATGTAATAATTTGGACATTTATATATATATATATGTATATTCAAACAATTCATGAACATATTTCAAGCATAGCCATAGTAGATCATGTCAGTTTAATATCAAAAGAGACATTTGAGAGATTCTGCAGTGGTAGTGTGTTTTATCTGGGTCAGTAGAAAAGAGTCCTAATGGAGATTCAGTTTCATCAAGAAATTATATGTAAACTTAAAACCCATTGTAAACATTCTTATTAATAAGCAGTAAGTACTATAAACTGCAGAGAAAGAGACGTTAAGAGTATATCATGAATAATGTCGTATTTTTGGAGCCTCACTTTTTTTTTGGTGCTTTTTATCCATAAGCACTGAATATTTGATTCTTTCTAGTGTTTAGAATAAGTGCATGTTCATAAAATTACATAGTATTATACATGTGATTCAAAGTTTAAAACAAAACAACTACAAAAGAAAATTGTACCACAATTTTGAGTGCAAAAACATAATTTGGTCATCATGAACGCAAACATTACTTAACTTTGCTCCCAACAGTTTTCATCAAAGTCTTTCATCCTGAGTGCTGATTGGTCAAAAGTGTGTGCAAAGTATTTTATATGACCAATCATCAGAGGTTTGAGGTATTCAGGTGCTGATACATGATCAGTTCCGGTCTGTGATTGGTTGTTAGAATTGTTGATCATAGTGAATGATACCGTTCAGAAGCTGCAGTGCCTCGTCGACACTGTCTGTGTGTCTGAAAACTGGAAGATCAGCCACCAACAACACCTTTAATACTGACGGCTGAGACACAAAGAAAGAGAGAGATATCAAGAAAACGTTACATTTATAGACATAAAATACTAATGTTAAATGCATTCAAATGACACAAACAGGCTATATTCTTAATTATAATTCTTTATTAAATATATATTTATTAGACTGATTTTTATTTTTCATTTATTGTATTTGTTCCGAATTCATAGTTATTTTATTAGCTTCTAATTTAGATTACTATTTAGATTACTTTATCTATTTTAATGCATCTATTTTTTTATATGTGATATAAATACATTTAAAATATAAAATTACAATATATTATATTTTTTACCCAAATGCTTAATAATTGTATTTTTAATAATAATATTTGTATAAATTTGTATTTTTAAAAGAAATAGTAAAAAAAAATTCTCTACAGAATATAATATTAAATGTTATAAATGCCTTAATAATATATATTCTTAATTATAAAATACATTTTAATGCCTTTTTTAAAGCTGTAAATAAGCTAAAATGTTTTTTTAGTTTTACATTAAAAATAATTTTTATACATGCAATATGTTAAATATATTTCAAATGACTCAAATTATTTATTTCCGTAATTGTTATGAAATTCTTAATGAAATATAAAATATATTTATCATATGTATCATATTAATTTTACTTTTAATACTAAAAAAAAAATTGTAAACTAAAGTTATGCAAAAAATAATCATGATTATTAGCTTTTTGTAAAAGGGTAAGAAAGAAACATTTAAATGTAATATATATAATTCATTAATATTTATATGAATTCATCTATATTAATTGATGTAGTCAACATTGTGGATAAAGTGGATCAAAAAAGTTCATGAAAGTTGTCCAAAGACAAGAACGGGTATTGTTCAAAATTCATGAATAACTTTGATGAAAGGTTTTGATCCACTTCAAATGTTGACTACTGTATATAGTTATATGTTAATATATAAAAAACTTATATATATATATATATATTTATATATATTCATTTAGATATAAACTAAGATTTTTAGTAAATGTATTTATTACTGATCTTAATGTCATAAATGAAGATGTTACTTTGTTCTGTTGATGATAAACTCTACCTTTAGTCCAGTGAAGATCAGGGATAGTCCCGTCAGCTGGAACTGTTTGAGCAGTTCATTGAGTTCATGGACTACAGTGAAGTCTATAGAGCTGACATGAGTGCAGTCGAGAACCAGACACCGTGGAGGAGACGCTGCCAGACGACACACACCATAACATGAGCACTCAAGGACATGAGCTGAGGGAATGAAAGCGTGTGTGTGTCTCACCATGAAGAGCATGCATGTACACGAGTCTGCTGAGATGCTCCGTCACGGGGAAGTTCAGCCCACTGTCCAACTCCAGAACTGCCACACCGTGATCAGACACCTGAACACACACCTCAACACCTGACTCTCTGACTGCTGCATGTGGCTCGCTTTACAAGAGGTGACATTTTCATACATCACACTTCTGTTCATACTTATTTTGAAATAAATATACCATTCATTTCTTTTTCTTTCTAAGCAACACATTTTTTTCTACTAACAGCAACTGAAATGCATTTAACTTTTTTACAAAATCATAAATGTTTTATTGTATTATTTAATAATAGTTAAATAATATGTATTAATATTTAAACAGTATGTATGTATGTATATATATATATATATATATATATATATATATGTATATATATATATATAATTTTTAATATATAAATACTTAACTTTAAAGGTGCATAGCGCAAGTGTCTGAGTTTTTGCAGAACTATGCCCCCCTCTGGCAACAAGCGAAACTGCAACCAGAGTGTGTTTTCTTTGTCTTACGTGGAGTTTGCGTTGGGGTTTTGAATGGATTACAAGCCGGTCTCTTTGAATCCATCTTCTAATTTTGTCGCGCGAGTTGTCTTCACTGATACGGAGAATTGCGGCGAATACACACACCTGCCAGACATAGCCAGGTGAGCGTGACGTCACGCCCAGACGCATGACGTCACGCCCAGTCTCAAATTCCGACCCGAATCCCTCTTATTTATTTTACTGTACAGGATTATAGAGGCAATCACAGTGATCAGAGAAGGGCTCATTCAGCCCATCAGGCAATTGTTTATGCATGTATGGGTTAGAAAAATGGGTATTTTTAACATGAACTGTTGCGCAATGCACCTTTAAATAAATCTTAAAAATATGTATATATACATATTCATTATATAAACAAATATATGACGTATCGTATACAGCTATTTCATAAAAAATAAACACTTTAAACTCACCTTCACTTTAGGTCGGGCCATGATGTACAACAGCATGAGAGCAGAAACAGCTACACCTCCCACAATGCCATACTGCACCTCCCAGAAACTCACCAGAAACGTCACCATGAACGGCACCAGATCAAGTCCTGAGAGAAACAATGAAAGAAAGAATAAAAAAAAAAAAAATCCATATGCAAATTCAAATGTGATACTATATAAATATTTCAATATATACCTTTTTTTATATTTTACATTCTTAAATATTATACAGTATATTACATTTGATATTTATATATAATGTGATGCTAAAGTCTCACTCTTGACTCTCCAGAGCTGGACAGGCACTCTGAAGTCCATCATGGGACTCACGGCACAGATGATGACGGCAGCGAGCGACGCTTTAGGGATGAAGAAGAACAGCGGCATGAGGAACGCCAGCGACAGCAGCACTATAACACCTGTGGACAGATACAGAATTTCAGATGGTACACATATTATAAATGTCAACAGGATCACAAAAGTGTGAGTGTCACCTGTGACAATCCCTCCAGCCGGCGTTCTCACTCCGGTCTGGGAGTTAACAGCCGTTCTGTCAGAAAATGCCACATAAAACACTTACAAAGTGAAGAACAAACCAACAGACACTTTAAAGAATTAAAAATTTTTCACCTATTTGACATTGTTGCAACACCTGTATTCCCAGTCTGTCAGTTACAATCCGAAAAGCTCAATGTGCTCTGATTGGTTGGCTGTATCAGTGTGTTGTGATTGGTCAAGCACTTCCAGTGTGTTTGGGAAAAGCCTAACCCTTACCATAACCGTGAGTTTCAACACACTACTAACTCAACTAATTCAGGCCCCGCCCCCTTTATGTTGCATATGCCGGGAATTATGTAAATGAGGAATATTGTGACGTGTACGTTCCCGGAAGAAAACTCAAAACTACAATTGAGGAGTTTCAGGGAGTTCAGAAACAGTGCACATTGATAGAGAATAACTCTCTCAGAAGTGACTTTGTACTTTGTAACTTTGCAGACCTTTTTCATACACAAACTGCAACATTACACACTAAAGAACGTGTAAAAAAAGCGTTTAGCATGCAGACAGACCTTCCGAAGCTGCCCGTGACGGGATACGCCGACACAAACGAGCCCATGATGTTTGTGAGACCTGCAGGAACATCATTGTGATGAGAAACGACCCATTTATACTCTTTTAAAACCTAATAAGGGAGCAGAAACTCTCACCGATGGCAAAGAGCTCTTGGTTGGCATCAATTCGGTAGTTATTCTGGCTGCCTGCATGAAGAAAATACCTTAAAATGAATCCAAACAGTGTCTGTGTTTATATATATATATATAGAGAAGTAAGGACACTTCTAGGTTTATTTTAAAGAAAATAAGCTCTTACCGAATGCCTTTGCAATAGCGATGCTCTCTAAAACGCCCATTAAAGGAATAACAGCCAGACCGCCACCTAAATCCTGAGAAAATACACCTGATTGGTCAATAATGATCACTATTCTACTTGATTGGCCGCTTAAAATCTCTAAAATGTCACATATACTTCACTGGTACTATGATATACTATTCTGTATTGTATTGCTTTATGACAGTTCAATATTTTGGGGTCCAATATACAAGGGGTGATTTTAAAATATACCGGTAATATCAGAAAATATGTTATTGACAGAATTGACAGAACTAGTTTTTAATATTAAGAAAAACACACAATTTTTTAAAATTTTATTTTAAAAGTTTATACATCTGAAATTAACAGATTAAATTAGTAGAATATTTTTTTCTTAAATATGTGACAATATAAAACTTTAATATATTTGTAAAATAATATATGAAGAACATATATTATATTAAGATTTATTTTACATTTAATGAATATTTAAATAATTTTCATGTTTAATATTTTAGATATACAATATAACATTTCATGTGTTAAGATAATTTATATTTTTAATTATAAATCTAAATTAAATATAATTGTATTATATTACATCTTTTCGAAACTGTTTTTACTGAGAACAAGAATAATCTTTATTATCTCAATCTACTGGCAGTCCTATTGTAAAAATGAATGGCATAATAATGTATTTCTTAATATAATTGGGCAGTTTTAGATTTTTTTAGGGTATCCTTTTTTTGATAGGGGTCCTTAGCATCAAAAACCGAAATCTTTTTTTATCACAAACTACACTACATCTCACCTTTGCGATGTCACTGAAAGTAATCACCGTGCCATTGGCTATGGTCTCTGAAAGGGCCGGAGCTTTGAAAGGAGGGAGTCCTTTGGCAGTTTTCCCGGTGAGACTGAAGAAATGGTGTCCTGTGACCTCTGAGGAATACGCAACAGCCGTTGCCGCTACGACGACCAGAGCGTTCCGGACTGCCGACACAAGAAGGATGTCCCTAAATAATTGTCAGTTCATTTATAGATTCACAAAGACTTTAAGCACTCACTAGTAGCTATACTCCACACCAGCCCTCGAGCTGATCGGACAAGGGAAGGAGCCTCATCTTCAGCAGAACCCAGAGAATTCTTCATCAGCGTCATCATGATCAGGAAGAACAGACAGCACAGGCCCAGAATCACATCTCCGACTCTGAGAATAGAGATAATTTAGATAGGCAGCTTAGAACATATGATTTAAAGTGCCCCTATTATGCTTTTCAGATAATTCCTTTCCTGTAGTGTGTAATATAGTTGTTTGTGAAAGTAAAATGTCTGAAAAGTGTCAGGGAGTTATTGTCTCCCAAAAGAAAGAATCAAATCTGAACTGCTGAAACGAGTCGACAGTCAATCCAGTCTTACTTCCTGCATTAACCTACGTAGGTTTGTAACACGTACGTAGGTTTGTTTGTAGGTTTGTATCTTTCCTTCCAAGATGGCGCCGCGGATGGCTGCCTCGGTGTGTTGCTCTCCAGCTATTGTGTTGTTTTTGTTTGTTTGTTCTGCGTTTAGTCATTCTTTTCCTATCAGTTTCACCAAAGACGAACTACTGGACATTAGGAAACACACACCAGATAACTTTTCTACAGTTTTTGATTATTCGGACGTCTTGCAGGACATTCTCGTCGGAGGGGCAGCGTTGTTGTTCAAACGCGCGGTCAGACGCAAACGCGGGAAGCGTGCAGGCGCGCTGGTTAAACTCCGCGAGCGCGGCCTGCGCACTGCACTCCCCAGTATTCATCTCGCGAATCTCCGATCCCTTCCTAACAAAACGAACGAACCTCTTCTCCTCACCCGCACTAACAAGGATTTTTTAAACTCTGCTGCTCTGTGCTTCACTGAAACCTGGCTGAGTGAAGCCATACCGGACAACGCAATACATCTGTCGGGCTTCTAGCTGTTCCGAGAGGATCGCATCGCGGAGCTAACGGGGAAAACAAGAGGTGGTGGATTGTGTTTCTACATTAACGAAAGTTTGTGTTCAGATGTAACAACACCTAATTTAGAGGCACATTTCATAAACTGTAAACCTTTCTACTCGCCTCGGGAGTTTTCCTCTTTCATTCTCGTGAATGTATACATCCCTCCAGACGCGTGTGTGAGCGCGGCGCTACAACAGCTGGCTGAACAAATAGCTGAAACGGAACAAAGGTATCCTGACTCTCTTTTAATCATTCTTGGGGATTTTAACAAAGCAAATCTTTCCCGTGAACTACCAAAATACAGACAGCACGTTACATGTCCCACCAGAGACAGTAATATACTGGACCACTGTTACACCACAATAAAAGATGCGTATCACTCCGTCTCACGGGCAGCTTTGGGGCTCTCTGATCACTGTTTGGTTCATCTCATATCGACCTACAGGCAGAAACTGAAATCAGCTAAACCTGTAATAAGGACTGTAAAAAGATGGACTAATGAAGCAGAGCAGAATCTACAGGCCTGCTTTGATTGCACTGATTGGACTGTTTTTGAAGCTGCTACCAACGATCTGGATGAGCTCACAGATACGGTAACATCATATATAAGTTTCTGTGAGGATACATGCATTCCTACCAGGACATTCTTATCATTTACTAATGATAAACCATGGTTTACTCGGAAACTCAAACACCTTTGTCATGCCAAAGAGGATGCCAACAGAAGTGGGGATAAAATCTTGTATAACCAGGCCAGAAACAGACTTACAAAGGAGATCAGAGTTGCTAAAAGAAGCTACTCTGAAAAACTGAAAAAACAGTTTTCATCCAACGACCCATCATCAGTCTTGAATGGCCTGAGGAACATCACCAACTACAAATCATCATCCCCACGATCTGTGGACAATCAACACCTGGCTGATGATTTAAACTCATTTTATTGCAGGTTTGAAAAGCACTCATTCACACCACACACCGGCTCTGACCTGCACTTCACACATTCACCATCACCTCCTGCACTCCCATTACTCCCCCCTCCTGCCATCCTACCTGAGCTTAAGGTCTGTGTGGAGGACGTGAGCCGAGTCTTCAAAAAACAGAAGACTAGGAAAGCCTCAGGCCCAGACGGCATCTCATCTGCTTGTTTAAAAGCCTGCGCTGAACAACTGGCCCCGGTCTTCACGCAGATCTTCAATAGATCATTGGAGCAGTGTGAAGTTCCCTGCTGCTTCAAACGCTCCACTATCATTCCTGTCCCCAAAAAAAAACAAATCACTGGACTTAATGACTACAGACCTGTCGCTCTCACGTCTGTGGTCATGAAGTCGTTTGAAAGACTGGTGTTGGCCCACCTGAAGGACATCACTGGACCCCTGCTGGATCCCTTTCAGTTTGCTTACAGAGCAAACAGGTCTGTGGATGATGCAGTCAACATGGGACTGCATTATATCCTGCAACATGTCGACAGACCAGGGACTTATGCAAGGATCCTCTTTGAGGACTTCAGTTCGGCCTTCAATACCATCATGCCTGGTCTTCTCACAGCCAAACTGACCCAGCTCTCCATACCATCCTCGATCTGTCAGTGGATCACCAGCTTCCTGACGGACCGGGAGCAGCGAGTGAGACTGGGGAAACTCACATCCAGGACTATCACCACCAGCACTGGCGCCCCCCAAGGGTGCGTTCTCTCCCCACTGCTCTTCTCCCTGTACACTAATGACTGCACTTCTAAAGACCCCACTGTCAAGCTCCTGAAATTTGCCGACGACACCACTGTCATCGGTCTCATCCGAAACGGTGACGAGTCTGCTTACAGACTGGAGGTTGAACAGCTGGCTGTCTGGTGCAGTTATAACAACCTTGAGCTGAACACGCTCAAAACAGTGGAGATGATCGTGGACTTCAGGAGGAACAGCCCAGCACTCCCCCCACTCACCATCATGAACAGCACTGTGGAAGCAGTGGAGTCATTCAGGTTCCTGGGCACTTCCATCTCTCAGGACCTGAAGTGGGACAATCACATTGACTCCATTGTGAAAAAAGCCCAGCAGAGACTGTACTTCCTTTGCCAGCTGAGGAAGTTCAACTTGCCACAGGAGCTGCTGATTCAGTTCTACTCAGCCGTCATTGAGTCTGTCTTATGCACTTCCATCACTGTCTGATTTGGTTCAGCTACCAAATCAGACATCAGGAGACTACAACGGACAGTCCGGACTGCGGAGAGGATCATTGGTGCCCCCCTGCCAAACCTCCAGGACCTGTACTCTTCCAGAGTGAGGAAGAGAGCAGGTAAAATCATCACAGACTCCACTCACCCTGGACACCTCCTGTTTGAACTGTTACCGTCAAGACGGCGACTCAGATCACTGGCCACAAGAACATCTCGGCACAGGAACAGTTTCTTCCCACAGGCCATTTCCCTCCTGAACAGTTAACACACCTCCCAAGGCATATGCCTTAAGTGCAATACTCCCACTGTTTAGTGCAATATCCAACAACTCAGGTGATACTTATATGTAGATTTATTTATTTATAATATTCAAAACACTGTAAATATGTTCATAATCTGTAAATCTGAAAATGTCTATTCCGACTAAACCCAACTGTGATACTTTTATTCTCATATATTTATTTTTTTATTTTTTATTCTTATAATTTGTAGTATTATGTTTCTTCTTGTATTTGTATATGTCCACTGGAAGCCTCAGTACCAAAACAAATTCCTTGTGTGTGCAAGCACACTTGGCAATAAAGCTCTTTCTGATTCTGATTCTGATTCTGAACACATTTGCATGATACCAGCCTTTGGTCTTCATTGACTGCCCATGAATGTCTACTTTGACCCTCAAACACTGTAGTTGTAGCTGAGACTTGAAAGAGTTTGGTTTGTGTTGTCGACATGTCGAGAAGACGCTGTTTTCAGCGCTGCTTATCTACTTTGCTGCACTTCCCAAGGATGAGGACTTCAGCTCGAATTAATAAGGTAAAACTGACACCATCTGACCAATCAGAGCAGATTAGACCAGTCACAAGAGACTAAGTCATCTGACCAATCAGAGCAGAGTAGACCAATCACGACAGAGAACAGACTGGGCCATCTGACCAATCAGAGCAGAGTAGACCAATCACGAAAGAGAACAGACTGGGCCATCTGACCAATCAGAGCAGAGTAGACAAATCATAACAGACTGGACCATCTGACCAATCAGAGCAATTCCTCTCTGAAAAATGGGGTTTAGAGAGACTGAATCCTTTATTGAACCGTTTCAGACGCTGTGTGGCTGTGAGAAATTAGGTGATGCTAATACAATGTGTATTATGAGAAAATTAAGTGTTTGTTTTTACTTGAATGCATGTAAACCTGTTGTAGGAGAACTCCAAAACAAAATTAGACTTTAAAATAGCATAATAGTGGCACTTTAACACTACCGGGATAAGAAAATGGTGATAGCTCATTGGTCAAACACATACAGTATATGTGTGCTCACCTGGCCTCAGGGATCTTGTGGAAGGTGTAGTAAACCTGCAGGAAGAACTGCTGTGGAATCTCCTTCAGACCCAGAATATTCTGCAGAACAAATCGAGTGGATTGACACAGGACACAAAAACTCTTTCAAAAAGGACATTCAAGTTATATGCAACTAAAATGAAAAGAGGCATCTGAGACTCTCACCTTGACCTGGCCGAAGCCGATAGTGACGGCCGCAGCACAGGTGAAGCCTTTAATTACTGGATATGAGATGAGGTCCAAGAGGAACCCTAATGGAGAAGAAATCAACAGCAGATTAGGTGACTGACTGTAATAAAACACATCAAAAAACTTTTGAAGTTGCAAGCATTTAATTGAGTTTTTTTTTATTTTATTTTATTAACTATTTTCATTTAATTATAAAGCTATAAAACAATTATAAAATGTGTTAAAATGTGTATTATGTTAATTATTATTTATAAATAATTAATGAACAATAACATTTAATATATGATCTCTGAAATCACAAATATTAAATTTAGTTTTTTGGGATCGTATATTTATTTAATTATTTATTAATTCATTTTTATTTAAAGCTACAACACACATAAAGAATAAAAAAAAACATTACCCAAAATGTTATAATAATAATTATAAAAACTATAACAGGATAATATTAAAATTATATATATATATATATATATATATATATATATATATATATATATATATATATATATATATATATATATATAATTTTATTACTATATATATATATATATCACAAATATTCAACTCAGCTTTTTTTTTAATAATCTTGTATTTTTATTTAATTTTAAAAGGTGCATAATATTTAACTTTTCACATTTTTATTAATTTATTTTAATTTAATTATAAAGCTACAACACAGCTGAAATGTGCTGATAAATTATAGAATAATAATAGTAGTAATAATAATAATTATTGGTTATATTATTAATAATGTATAAATATATTTATATATACAAATTACATTTAATATTATTATTACTGAAAATGCATATGAAAAGACCTCAAAATGTTAATATCATTATAATAATTACTAATACTTTTATTGTTAATTTTAGATTTTTTTATTGCTTATACAAACTATAAATAATATACATCATATATTTCTGTTGATGAGTTTCTTCTGCGGTAAAGATTTATCAACTTCATCTATTAGTTATGTAATTCAGCCACTTCCTCAACCTCAGCTACCACGTTCTTAAAAACCTGTTGCTATATTTTGGTGTGTGGCTTAAAGGCATGAACAGGAAGTTGCACAGGAAGTAATTCAATCTGATAGTTCTGTGAGAGTGAAAAAAACACCAACTTCCTGTTTTCAAGATGGTACTGATTTACAGACAGCTGAGTCTGCTACTTTAGTCATGCTTAAAGTAACACGTGACTGTTTAAACAGACTATCTAACTTAGATTTGACCATGAATCACACCAACATAGAGCGAAAAAAAATATGGCTTAAATGTAAACTTTAACCCCACTTTCCATCTTACCCAGCCTCAGTAGAGCCATTCCCGCCTGGATGACGCCGCACAACAAGGTGAGCACCACAGCGAACACAGGATCTCCACCAATGTACCCCGAACACAGCAGCGACATGATGGCCGTCGGGCCCAGCGTGATGTCTTTCGACGTGCCAAATATACAGTAGACGAAACAACCCATGAACGCAGAATACAGACCGTACTGAAAAACAAAGTAACAGCGTATCAAGAAAACCTTCCCCAAACTGAGTCCGTGAGAGAACGTGAATGTTCTCACCTGCACAGGTAAACCGGCCACCTCCGCATAGGCCAGCGCCTGAGGAACCGCGGTCAACCCCACCGTCACACCGGCGATCACGTCCATCTTCAGACACGTCAGGTTATACCTGGGCAGCCAGGAGAGGATGGGGAAGCAAGAGCGCAGGGCGGCTTTCCAGCGGATTCCTGTCAGAGGCTCCATCAGGTCTTCAGATCCACCACTAGTCAAGGGGAACACAAAGAACTGTCCTGCTTCATCCGGGACGTTTTATTATTCAAGGGTGTGGAGGAAAAAAGGGTTCATGGGAAGGGTGGATCTCGAGTGCAAACTAGCCTGCTCTCTTGGGCCTTGTGGTGTTCAAACCCTCGAGATCCAGAAACACTCCTCTTGCTTTTCCATAAGTGATTTGTGAAAGTAAACCTATGAACAATCGAACACTATTAGTTCGTAAAACTGCAAACCTCAAACTACAAGACAGTCTGACAGCCTATAAAAAGCTTGATAACAAGATTCAACACTTCTGATTGTGAAATCACTCTTTAAAGAATGTGAGGCCTATTTTTAATACAAATCATGTTTTTTTGTAACACTTTACAATAAGGTCTCATTTGTTAACATTTTGTTACACGTGTTACCGTTTTTCATTGTGAAAGTATTTTAATATATTTAGAAATGTAATGTCTAAAAATATTCAAATTGAAATAATTATATATAGAGATTTTGACATTCACAGAAATGAGAAATGATGTTTAATTATTAAAATAATCTCAAAAAGCTAAATGCACAAAAAATGGTAATGGTCCTAAAATATCCTTTAAAAAGTACTAACTCCATGTATTAATATATTACAAGTAAAATAATACATCAATGTTTGTTGTATTTATGTTTTGCATACTGTAGCAGTAACGAAACCCATATATACATACCCTTTTGAAAAATAGTAAAATTCCTAACTTCATGTATAACTAGATTAAAATTAATATGTCATTATATGTATTTTGCATTACAGTACAAAAAAATCCTAATGGTCAAAAATACACTTAAAGAATTAATAAAATGATTTAAAGTAATACATCATTACAATTTGTTTTGGTTATTTTTTGCATTACCTTGCCGAGATACATTACAGTAACAAAATTTTAAAAGAATCGAAATTTTGTTACTAAAAATAGCCTACCCTTAAAAAATGATTAGCCTACTGCAGAATTTTGACACGAGTCATATCATCATATGATATTTTAATCCAGTGTACTTTGTTAAACCACAGAGTAAATCAAAGAATAAGTATCTGGAAAAAAAAACACATAAATAATAATAATATAATATCGTTTAAAAACTGTTTGGAAATCGTATTTACAAACCAAACTAGATGAGATCAATGATCAGACATCAGAGCCACAATGCAAATTCAAGTTTAAGATCAAACCTCAGAAATGACTTCGAGCCTCGTACTTCATCGGAGTGGAAACATTCCACGGACGTAATTTCATTATATACATCAACAAAAATAAAGATACTCGTTGAAATCAAAGCGACTTTGACGTGTATCACGGTTTTTTTGACAGGCTAAAAATCAGCCCTTTGTGACATCAGCGGCGACGCGCGACACGATTGGCTGAAAGCTTTGCGTCAGCTGATCGTGGTCATGTGATGGAATCACATGGACGGCGGAAGTTTGTCTCGCTGAGTAAACAAAAGTTTTAAAGACTTTTCCGTTCGCTTTACTAACATTACAGAAGTTGTGCGAGGCAAATGACTCTAACATGTTGTTTTTGTTCCGGTGGACTCTGTTGTGTTTCCTGGTTTGTTGTGATGTAGGAGAGTGCAGAAGAAGAAATGTGCTTCTCATCATTGGTGTGTAGAAAAACACAATTATGTGTATTTGTAAATACTGATTTAACAATATTTCTATATTTGATTTTTTGTTGTGTTGTATTAACGATGTGTTAATGCGTCAATAGGCGACTTTACACAGGCTGCTCTGTTCCTGCTTAAAATTCAGAGTAAAGAGCCAATGCAGCATAAAAGCCAGACTAAATTATGGAAGCTCAGACGCACCTCAGCCACTAGCATCACAGTATGCAATTATATTTGCTGTGTACATGCATTTATGCCACCTCTGGGAAGCATTAAACAGTCTGTAAAAAGCCACTTAAATGGACGTCTGAGAAGTTCCTCTTTGCAGTGTAAATTTGGCATGTTTTGGCAGCTGATGATGGTGGGTTCGAGACGGATGTCTACAACAACACTGTGGTCCAGACACCTCATCTTCGGGCTCTTTCTGAGCGCAGCGTGGTCTTCAAGAACGCCTTCACCTCCGTCAGCAGCTGCTCACCAAGCCGTTCCACCATCCTGACTGGACTACCACAGGTAACCAGCATGTATAAGTCTCTTTTTTTAGCCCAAACTAATGGATAAACTTGCCTTGAACTTCTTTTTTCCTGATCAACAGCACCAGAACGGGATGTACGGTCTGCATCAGGGAGTTCATCACTTTAACTCCTTTGATGGAGTGCGCAGTCTTCCTCTCCTCCTGAATCAAGCCAACATCCACACAGGTATGATGAAGATCCATGAAAATAAATCAGAAAAACACTTTTTTTTATTACAACACTGCACCTTCATGCACTTGTTTCTGTGTTTGAGGCCAGATAATAAAACTCCCGACTGAATGACAGATTCGTACGACTCCGAAACAAAATCTCGCTCTTACATTTTGTGCGGCTCATTTTGTATTTTTCTCCATGAGTTACAAATTTGTATCAGTATAAAAAATTTTTTTGTTGCAATTTCTTTTTCTACACATTTTTTTGTACGCTCAGTACTGCCCCTTTTTGTGCTTGTTTCTGTGTTTTGAGTCCTGATAATATTACAATTATCTTTCTAATGAATGACTGATTACAAACATAGCATATATGTTTGACAATTTCAATTTTCTACTAAAAGTGATATTTTCTTTACAAAATTTGAACACAAACTTTTTGTGCTTGTTTCTGTTTTGAGTCCGGATATTAGTACAACTATCTTTCTACCAAACGACACATTAAGCCTGGTTTCCATTACAGATTTGCGCAAAACATTTGCAATATTTTCTAAATGTTGATAAAAAACGATTGTGAAATGACTGTGTTTCCATTAACTGATGTTATGTGACTAAAACGTAATTTTTTTCTCTCGTGATTAGTCATTTAATAATCATGGCAAATGATGTTGGTAGGTTTATGTATATCGCAGCCACAGCACTAGCCATTATTTTTAATCGAAGGAGACGTAGGAGTGTTATCCAAGAACATTGATGGTAAGGAAAGCCTGTAAATGTAAAAAAAAAAAAAATCCAGTGCAGTTTTACAAATAATTCCTTTTTCAAATTGCTTGAAAAACCACCTCATGTGAGCGAAAAAACTTGTTTGCGATTTATGGGAGTTTTTGCAAAATTGACATGTTTCCATTGGGCGTATTTTCAATTTCAATTTGCACAATTTGAAGGGTAATGGAAACGGAGCCGAGCAACCAGATCTCACAGGAAAACGTTACTATGTTACGAAGTGGTGATTTAATATGAATTTGTATGAAAAAATGCCTATTACAAAAAAGCATGAAGGTCATTTGAAACGAGTGAATCTTGGAAAAATGTGGAATTTTACAAATTCGTGATTTACTTCTTTGAAAAGGAATTGTCGGGCAAAAAACGTTTTGAACGAATATGTGCCGATCGTAAGAAAACGTGTTAGTACAAATTTTGAACACACTTTTGGGCTTAATGGATGCATAAAGCCAGTACAGAAAGCAAATAAGCTTATATGAATCTTGGAAAATCTTCGAAAAATTTGGATTTTTTTTAATTCATGATTGCTTTTCTTTGGAAAGGAATCATCGGGAAAAAACATGTCGGTCCGGGCCCTGTATACCCGTTCGATTTCGCCTACACAGAAGAGACCAATTCCGTGCTGCAGGTAGGTCGGAATATCACCAAGATCAAGCTCCTTGTTCGGAAGTTCTTCCAGAGCCAGAAGCCGGAGAGAAGTGGGACGGAAGAGGAACGGCCGTTCTTCCTCTACGTGGCGTTCCATGATCCTCACCGCTGTGGCCATTCCCAGCCTCAGTATGGAGTGTTCTGTGAAAAGTTTGGGAATGGAGAGAGCGGAATGGGATATATTCCGGATTGGCGGCCGAAGTATTACTCTCCAGACCAGGTTAAGGTGAGCCTTACAAATAAAGAAAAATTTCAAAAGTCAATAGTTGAAATTCCCAACCATCAGTCTCTTAATATCCACCTAGGTTCCGTACTTTATTCCGGACACTCCTGCGGCAAGGGCGGATATAGCGGCCCAGTACACAACGGTGAGCCGGCTGGATCAAGGTTAATATTTTACGTCATTCACACAAATATGAAAATATTAGCTTGTGTAGATTTTCATACATTTCTGTTATTTTTTTTCGAAGGTATTGGTTTGGTTCTTCAAGAACTTCGGGATGCGGGATTTGAAAATGACACTCTGGTGATCTACAGCTCGGATAATGGGATTCCGTTCCCCAACGGACGCACTAACCTGTACGGCTCAGGTGTGAAGGAACCCATGCTGGTCTCCTCACCTGAACACCGGCAGCGCTGGGGACAGATCAGCCAGGCCTACGTCAGTCTGCTGGGTAAGAGCCCATCACTGTTTGATCATTCTCCTGTAAATAAACGAATGTACACAGAATAAAGTCCTTCATGGTCTGAAGATGTGCTGTAACTGCTTTAACCACTAGGTGGTGCTGTACACCTAGTTTTAATACCACAGTAACACACATGCACTTGTTCCTGTTTTTGAGGCCAGATAATAGAACAACTCTACTGAATGAAACATTTGTATCAGCATACAGTACATCTGTACGATGATTATTTGTTTGGCAAATGATTTGAACTACTCTGAAAAAAGACCATCTTTCAAATTTGTTTCTGCGTTTAAGCCCAGGACAACTGATATTTTTTACAAACAGTTTGTAGGACTCTGAAACACTAGTCTCACCACTGCACCATTTAGGTGTTTTAGGCCAATTGTCTTTCTCTCGAATTACAAGTTTGGGTGAATGTAACACAGCTTTTACGAAAAGTTATTCGAATGATAATGAAAAGCAACATTTCGGTAGTGCTCCTCTTTGTTTGTTTGTTCTGTTTTGAGTTCAGATAATAGTACAACTACCTCTCTAACGAATGACAGTGTTACCAATGTGCCGTATCATGAACGACTATTTATTTATTTATGAATAGCAAGTTTTTCGTACAGATTTTGAAAAACAATATAGTGCGTGTGTATGGCGATTTCTACTTTTACGAATCGTAAGTTGTTTGTATGATATAAAAAAATGCTGTCCCTCACAATTGCGCCTTTTTGCACTTGATTCAGTGTATTAAGTCATATTTTTCTATTTACTGACAAATTATTGCCAATGTAACAACATTTTCTATTTGTACGAATCGCAGGTTGTTTGTACGATATAAAAAAAGGGCGTCCCTCACTATTGCACCTTTTTGCACTTGATTCAGTGTTTAAACTCATATCTTTCTCTATACTGACAGATTAATGTAACATTTTCTGTTATTTTATGTACTTGATTCTGTGTTTACGGTCATATCTTTCTAATTACTGACTATTTGAATGACACTGTAAAACAGCATCTCTCATCTCTCCCCCCCCCCCAGATATCACTCCCACCATACTAGACTGGTTCTCTTTGCCGTATCCGTCGTACAGTCTCTCAGGTGGACGTCCGGTTGAGTTGACGGGTCTGTCTCTCCTCCCGGCCCTGAGCTCAGAACCGTCCTGGGTCACCGTCTACGCCAGCCAGAGTCTCCACGAGGTCACTATGTATTACCCGATGCGTTCCATCCACCAGGGCCCCTACCGGCTCCTGCACAATCTTCACTACCGCATGCCCTTTCCTATAGACCAGGACTTCTACGTGTCCCCAACCTTCCAGGATCTGTTAAACCGGACCCGGTCGGGCCGGCCCACAGGCTGGTTCAAGACTCTAAAGGAGTATTACTACCGGGAGAGGTGGGAGCTGTTCGACATCCAGTCGGATCCGATGGAGAGGCGGAATCTGGCTGGCGATCCAGCGTACGCCCCGGTTCTGGAGAGCCTGAGGGAGCAGCTGCTGAAGTGGCAGTGGAGGACGGAGGATCCGTGGGTCTGCGAGCCGGATGCGGTTCTCGAGTCTAAGCTGGAACCGCAGTGCAGACCCTTGTACAACGGACTATGAGTGCCTGAAATGAAAGAAAAGACTTTCATCCTTTTATGGTTCAGAATCACTGTTTAAATGGTTTAATTTGAGAATATATTTGTAGCTTTTATATTGAAAATGTTAATAAACATTTGGAGTAACAAAATGTCAACATGATATATATTATATATATATATATATATATATATATATATATATATATATATATATATATATAAGGGCTGTTTTCGACTAAGGATTTTCATAGTCGAATCTGATTCGTTAGATTTTGCCGTAGTCGACTGATAGTCGAACTTTTTTTTTTTTTTTTTTTTTTAGATAGCAGCTAGACGTTCGGTTGAATAACTGTTCGTCTGTTATAGGACAACTCGCTCTACGTTTATTTAAAATGAACAGCAAGACAACTAGAAGTGAATGTGCTTTCCATTAAATGAATCCTTAACAACAACAAAAAAACAACAACAAAAAAACGTTGCAATGAACGTGCTTTGTTTTAAATAAATCACACACAGTAAACAAAACCTTAACAAAAAAACTTTGCAATGAACTTTGCAATTTAGACGCGCAAACTGCGTGCCGGTGCGGTGAGACGTACATGCTCGAGCAGATTCGGCTTGAAGTCGTTCATCCTCGGATGCGGCGTCGCGCGCGCTGTTACAAAAAAAGCCGTGCACACAGCCAAGCGAAATGGGGTCTTGCCGGTCTTGCGCACCCAACGCGTCATTTTTTGCCGCGCGCACCTTCGCTCTTGTGCGGACGCGTCTGGTATAAACAAGGCTTTACTCCGTGTCAGCGCGCGCTCTGATCGGTAAAGGTGCACAGACCTCTCCCCAATCATCTCCAGCACTCAGCCTCCGAAGCACCACTAACTCCGCCTCCGTTTCCCTCATAAGATGATATTAGTATTTAAACATTCTCTATGATAAAAAATGTTTGTAAAAAATATTTTAATAGCACAGTTTTGGCGGTTATAGAGTTCTAATGACAGTGATCAACTATAACCGTCGGTCTCACGTTATATAATAACCGTCACACCCCTATTGGTTACATAACACTTCCCTACTATTCGACTATGAGGTCTATAGTCGAATCAGACCTCTCCGAATCGAATCGTCGAATCCTCGACTATTAGAAGTCAGCCCTATAAATATCATTACCATAGACTGTAAAAAGGTAATAAGACTGCCTTACTAAAATGTCGATTGCCTTACTAGTTTCTTTTTAGGCAGCCACAGATGTCAATAAATGCTATTTACCTTTTTTATTATTATTATGATTATATTTATTATATATATATATATATATATATATATATATATATATATATATATATATATTATAATTGTAATAATAATGATCATATTTTAATAATAATAATTATTATAATTAATTGTTATTATTTACATTTGGCTTCTTGTTTAAATGTTATCTCAGATAAGGAAAAAAAAACTTTCAAAATGATTTTTATAATATTTTGTATTATTATTAAAAATATTATCACATATTAATAATTTGAATAATAATAATTGAAATAACATTAATAATATTTATTACTATTATATTTGTAAACTTTTGGGCTTATCGTTTAAATGTCACCTTAGATGCCAAAGGAACATTTCAAAATTAGTTTTGAATATAATTTTTAATAAATAAAAATTTTAAGCTTGTTGTAGCTGTTTGAGATACAACATTGAAAGGGCTCTCTCCATTTAATTATTTATAAATCTGACAACACTATAAAACAGTTTATCCAAAAGTGTAATTACAGAGAAGTCAATAAGTCAATATTAAAATAATTCATTAGGATTTTTAAGATGACGTAGTTACATTGTTCTTACTCAAATAAGTGCTAAGTAATATTAACTACATGTACTTACTGTAGAATTATGGTTAGGGTTTAGGGTTGTAATGATGCATAATTTACTGTTATTATACCATAGTAAGTACATGTAGTAAAGTGTAACTATGTCACCTCAAAATAAAGTGTTACCCAGAATTCATTTAATCAATTATTCATTACTGTATTTATTGTATTATATTCCATTAAAATCTATTCTAATTTATATCAAGTAAACATTTTTGGATACCGTTATTCTTTGGTTAATGCTTGTGTGCGTCTTTACGCATGGGATTTTTGTCTTTTTTAATTTGTGCTGTGACACCAGAAAGACGTTTATTGATCAATATAGACATGCTCAGTGACAGAGAAACAATATAATCCAGTCATACATCACTTCCACCTGACGTTAAAGGCTCCCCAGCCGTCTCCAAACGTTCAAAGACGCGCAAATCAATCCTATTGGCCGGAAATATGAATCATCTAGTGGGGAATGACGAACGAGATCACGACTCCGAGGGGTATATATAAACTCCAGATGTGAAGAACATCAATCCAAAAGCTACGAGGCATCATAGATCAAAATACAAGTTTGGGTCAAGTGCGCAACAATGGAGAAGTCCGTCAGATCTGTGTTGGTGTTCGTGGCTGTTTCCATCCTCATCTCCAGCCATCCTACAGACGCCTGGTACAAGCAGTCCACCGGGCCGAGCTACTATTCCGTCGGAAGAGCCTCGGGTTTGCTGTCCGGGATCCGAAGGTCGCCGTATGTGCGCAGATCTGAGAGTGAATCCGCGCTGGACAGCGGCGAGAACCCCGGCGTCTCCAACAACGCGATACCCGACCTCAGCAGCAGACAAACGCCAGTCCTCAAAAACATGGTAAACTATTTGATGAAAAACACGTTTTATTATATTATATATAGCCTATTACATAGCAAAAGAAAACAATATCCTATTATACACACATATTTATAAAATAGGCAGTTTGTTAAAATGTTATTTAGTAATATATATATATATATATTAAACCGTTATTTTATTTATGTATGTATGTATATTTATATATGAAATTCTATATGAATTTATATATGATTCTTTGAAATCAAATGAGGAAATATATAGGCTATATATATATATATATATATATATATATATACTTATATACTTTTTATGAGTCAGATTTAATGCAGACAGAATCATATTTGATATCTGATTTGTCCGTTTTCTTTATTTTAAAAAGCATGTATTTAAGAAGAGCGTTCATTCAGACAGAATCGCAAGCAACTTTCATTAAGGTTTGCTGTACCGTTTTGTTCCCCTCAGGCCATCTGCGTAAAGGACATTTCTCCAAACCTACAGAGCTGTGAGCTGGTTCAGGACGGTTCGAGCACGTTTCGGTGCAAAGCAGACGTGTTTCTCTCTCTCGATTCGCTGGACTGCTTCACCTCCTGAGCGGAACCCATCTCTCTTTCTCTCTCTCTCTCCTTCCCCGACCCAAAGTCTCTTCATTTCAGGAGTATATTTACAGCCAAGGCAGTGAAGCACGCTGTTGACTTTGAATGTTTACTTGATTTACACCAGGGATGTTCAGCGCTGCTCCCGAAGGTCTGCGTTCCTGCGATGTTTAGTTCTTGTAGCAATGGTACATTTCTTAAACTATGACTTATATTATGTTATTTTCTGTGAACGTGCGGGACTTCCGATTGCCTAGCCGCTATAGGTCAAAAATGAGGTAAACGGCAAAACTATGTGCGCTACAAAACTGTGCATTTATAAGTACGACAATATGTTAAAATAATAGAAAAGAAATACCAGTTTGAATTTTAAGCAGCATAATCTGTTTTGTAAAGCTAAAATAACTGGAAGGAGATGACACCGGAGGTCTCGCAACATTCGTTAAAAATAAGGTGGATACTGTTTAGCTACACAATTTATATAGGCTATATATATATATATATATATATATATATATATATATATATATATATATATATATAAAATCAAATTTGTTAAATGAAATCATGCATCAAAACATTAAAATGTACCATAAAAATAGATGTTGCACTGTAATTTTTGTTGTTGCTGCAATCAGTTATAACAACTTAAAATTTTAGATAACTTTAAGTATGTTTGTGCTTGTCTTAAAATATTAAGTTCAGTTAAGTTGGATATTTAAGTTGAAACAACACATTTCTTATTCTAATGTTGAATTTTAAGTCGTGATAATCACAGAAATATTTTTTTACAGTGTGGTTTAGTATATAGCGAATGTGCAAAAGTGAAGTCAAACCACATTCAAGTCACTTTCAGTGTGAACACTTAGTTTCAGTTGTATTCTGCAGGAAAATAGATCTCGGAGAGCAGTTTTGAGCACCCCTGGTTCACACAATGTGAAGTTCGCTGCTTAAAATTTATAAATGAATAAAAATACATAATCCACAGACAAAACAAAGAGGTGTTTTCTGTTCGATCTGTTCTCCCTCGCTCCCACCAGTCTCCTGTACCAACTTCCAGATGTATTAAATGTTCATAAAAAGAACTCACTGTTAAGAGCAAAAACCTTCAAAGATGTTTTCTTTATTTTATTAAACTTGAAAGATATACTGTTCATTGTGTGTATGTTTGTGTTGAGAAACATACTTGTTTCACGCCATTCATTGTATGTGGGAAATCAGCACGAAACAATATCAAATACAATTAATTTTAATTACGTTTCTATTCACAGTGGCTTTTTTGCACTTACAAAAGTAACTCAAATGCTTTTGAAAAGCAAAATATGGCATTTAAATAGCAAAAATACATCAATGAATATTTGGGATAAAATTTGTAAAGTAACATGATTTTAAATGTATTTACAATACAAAAGCTACAAATATGATTATGCTTCATATAGATGTGTGGCTCACGTTGGTGCATCAAAACCATTTCAGATTGAATAAATCCTCTGACAACTATAAAAGTGCTGCAATGCCTTGAATCACAAATGAGTCAAAAGCAAAATATGATTCATAATGCAAAAAAAAAAAACTTTATGAACTGAGAGGGTGTTCGATCCCTGAAAGGACCATGTTGAACAAAGATTTACAGAAGGAAAAAAGGTTATTTCACAAGTGATGATTAAACATGGTAACATACACTCAGGAATAGGGGGATGTCAGGTGGAAAATTATGGGATGCATGGACAAGCAAGTCGACTTCCTCAGGAGAGTACAATTTACTCTTTAAAGCCATATTATACACTTCCACAGCGTAATATGTGATTCAGATTGGTTTATTATTGCATTTTGAGAACAGTTATTAAATACTTAGTCATTTTGTTAGTTTGCGTTTAAGTAAGAGGAGCATAAACTGGCATATATTCGGTTATTGCTTCATGAAAAGTGCAGTCGCTCCATTCTGATTAATATCAGAGCATCATATATAATAAATACCATCAGCGTCTTTATTGAGTTTTTAAAGGGGAATGGTTGTGCACTCAGAGCAGAGACACGGCCTCCAGGTTCTCCTTGATGATGGTGTCCATGACGACTTGGAAGACGACCTGCACATTGGAGGTGTCGGTGGCTGTGGTGAAGTGGTGGTAGATCAGTTTGCTGGGTGTGGCGTTGAGAGACACGAACATGGCGGCGATGAACCGGGCGCCAGCGTCCACATCACAGTCAGCACCTGTCAACAAAAAGAGGTTTTTGAAAGACCACCAAGACTGCATATTTACAGTACAAATAGTAATGTTGAGAAAAATTACTCCAATAATAAAAAAAAAAAAAGGTTTTAAAATGTCATTTATTCCAGTGATCAAAGTTGAATATTCAGCATCATTACTTCAGTCTTCAGTGCCACGCGATCCTTCAGAAATCATCATAATATGATGATTTGCTGCTCAAGAAACATTTCTTATTATTATCAATGTTTAAAACAGTTGTGCTGCTTCATAATTTTTTTGGAAACAGTTATGCATTTGTTTCAAGAATCTTTCTAATGGGCAGAAGTTCAAAAGAACAACATATATTCAAAATATTTTGTATTACTGTAAAGTTTTGATCAATTTAATGCGTCCTTGCTGAAGTTTTCTTTTGCAAAGGTGAAACGGTATTTTCTCTGCTAAAATTTATAGCTTAAATATTCCTTGGAGTCTAGAGTCTATCTGACGAGATCTGCTCCAAACGGTATAAAGAACAGGAGATCAATCTCTAACCCTTCAAAGTTAAATTGACAAGTGAATTAACAGGTGAAATGTAGTTGTAAAAAAGGTTTTATTGTAATCTTCTCTGGGATTAACATATACAAGTGTCGGTGCAGGGGTTGGAGAGTGAAGACAATGTTATGCGAGAAATTTCCAGCCTCATCCGTCTTGACCTTTTCTCCCTGAGGTAAAAACTATGGGATCCATTCCAGCTGATTAGACCACAAACTCACAAAGACATGGTGGATTCAGTCTTAATGGAAGGACAGGGATAGAGGATCTCAGAGTCTGAATGAACGAAAGAAAGACAAAAAGACAGACAGAAAGAAAGATAAAAAGACAGACAGAAAGACAAAAAGACAAAGAAAGAAAGAAAGAAATTCAAGAAAGATAGACAGACGACAAAAAGAAAGAGACGACAAAAAGAAATAAAAACAGACAGACAGAAATACAGAAGACAAAAAAGACAGAGACAGAAAAAAGAGATAGACAGACGGAAAGACAGAAAAAAGACAGACAGACAGAAGCCAAAAAAGAAAGAGGCAGACAAAAAAAAGTAAGAAATACAGATAGAAAGACTAAAATAACACAAACAACTAAAATAAAGAAACAGCATATAAATGAAAGAACAAACAAAAAAAAGAGAAAAAGTTATTTTTCAATTTTGTTTGTTCTTTCGTTCATTCTCTCGGTTCTATCAAGTGAACAAACAAACAAAATTAAAAAAGAATGAACAAACAAACTTGAAAAAAGAAAATGAACAAAAGAGTGTAAATGAAAAAAAGAGGAACAAAAAAAGAACTAAACAAAAAGAACAAATGACACAAAAAACAAACGAACAACAAAAGAAAGATAACAATGAAAAAGAATTGAATGAAAGAAACAAATTAAAGAAAGCAAAAGAGCGAACAAATAAATTAGATAAGTAGACAGACAACTGAAAAATAGACAAATGAAAAATAAAGAAAGAACAAAGAAACAAGAGAATGTACAAACAGACGAACAAGCAAAAGAACAAAAAATGAACAATGAAACAACTGAACGGACAAACAAGAACAAACAAACAAAATTGAGAATGAACAAAAATAATGAAAGAATAAGAAAAAAGAAAACAAAAAAAAGAGAATGAAACAAATGATAGAACAAACAAATGAACGAAAGAACAAAAGAAGAAAACAGCTTAAAAAAGAACAAATAAACAAAAAGAGAACAAATGATAGAAAGAATAAACAAAAAGAGGAACAAAAATAAGAACAAACAAATGTTAAAAATCGAAAGGATGAATGTTCAAAACAATGAGAACAAACAAATAAATGAAAAAAAGAAAAAGAAAAAACAAAAACAAACGGAAGAACAAAAGAGAACCAACAAGCAAACAAAAGAAAGAGAACTACTAAATGAACAAAACAAACAACTAAATCAAAGAAAGACAACAAACCAAAGAAAGAAAGAATATATTGGGGAGCAGTTGAAGACAGAAACGCTCTCAGCTTTAATAAAGGAAACGAGTGAACAAACGCTGCAGTTAAGAGTCTGCAGAGAGAGCGAGTGTGATTTATGAGTAATCACCTCTGAACTGAGGAAGGTAATGCCGTAGATGACGTCCCGAGTGCAGAATCTTCTCTTGGAAAAGATCGATCTTGTTCATGAATAACATCTGCAAAACAAGAGGAAACACTTACACATCACTCCAACACCCATCAACCGGCCGCTCTGTCAAATCAATCATTTAGGACAAGCTTACGCACAAAGTCCAGGAGAAAAAATGTTGTGTGTGCGCGGTTACAAAATAAAATTATTATTCTGTCAGTGTGTCAGAAAGGCTCGCTATAATGGCTTAATTAACTCGGTCCAGAAATGATTTTGCCCAGCGTTTCAAAACAACAGAGTATGACTAACATGGGTCTAGAACGCATCTTAACAAGGGCAGTTAGCGCACCTCATTACTCGGAAAGAGGTTTACGGAGGGCGTACGATAAAGAGACAGACAACAAGCGGACCATTGTCACCCATGGGACGACCTAAAATACGCCTGCTAGTTTAATTGCCAAACGACATGGGCAATTATAACAAAGTCTGGGCTAACTGACGACGTGGGCTGTAATTACGAGGAAAGATGCGAGGTTACCAAAGCAAGCTACAGTAATCGGCCAATGAAACGACAGAGAGTTTCGTCTGAGCGAAACCACAGACTCTTTCATCAGGTGATCGTACAACAGAGTCTTTAATGAGATGAAGGTCCAGAATTTGAGGAGAACTCACTGATATCGGGATAACCGGTGATGTAACTTTTTATTTGATGAGAAAAAAAATGAATTATTGATTGTAATTGATTAGATTGTGAAAACTGGCCTGTATAAGAGAGAATGCAGGGGAGGAACTAAAAATTAGAGGGCTTGATGAAATGGAAAGTAGTTTCAGGGGTGGAGCAAGTTATTATCAAAAATTATTATAAACTATTAAAAACAACCAATTTATTAATAAAAAGACCAGAAGTGTGCATTAGGAAAGTAGATCGATTCAGATTTGATTTAACATTAAGTTAAAATCTGTGACGTAAAAACTTTAACTAGAGTTAAATTGCTAAAATCATTGCAGACTTCAGTAGCGGCACTAAAGGCTTGTCAAATCACTGAATGAAAGAAACATCTGTAAACACTTGAAAATGTTGAAATAATTTTTGAAAATATATACACATATACACACACACAGAACAAAATTATAATTTTGTTCAGTCTATATATATATATATATATATATATATATATATATATATATATATGTGTGTGTGTGTATTTGTGTGTGTGTGTGTTTGTGTGGTAAATGTACAATTTATTGAAAAATATTAAACTAAATCAATTCATATATCCATCCATCTATCCATAGAGAAATCAATCCATCCAATCTATCTTTCCATCCATCCATCGTTCTATCCATCTTTCTATCCATCCATAGATAAATCCATCTATCCATAGAGCCATCCATCCATCTATCCATCCAACCATAGAGCAATACATCCATCGATCTATCCATAGTGCAATCCATTCATCCAACCATAGAGCAATACATTATCCATCAATCCATCCATCCATCCTAAATGTTGTAATATTGTACACTTTACCGAAATTAAAATAAATAAATGATATACATGTATATAAAAAATCAAGTCTATTAGAAAAAAGTAGTATTATACCTCTTGTGAATATGTGCATGTGTGCATCAAATGAAGTGTTTTTTTTTGGGTCACATATGTTGTGCGTTTTGCGTAGTCTCTTGATTGACGACACTGGCCTCCTCTCCAGCTAATGGGATGAGATTGGATGAGCGCTCTGTTAATTCAGCCCTTTCTTACCATAGAAGTGCTTCTGAAGAAGACGTTATTGCAGATTGACGAGAACAGCTTGAGGCTCTCCTGCAGTCGATTCTAAACAAGAGCACAAATTAAAAAACATGAGCTGTCATTCCCACGAGATCCCATGATGCTCTCTTGTGATGTCATATATGAGAGGCGACCGAAAAGCTGAGGTCGGAGCATATGAACAACCTTAGTTTTATAATATTACATTAAATAAATACTGTAAAATATTCAAATCAAATGTCATTTTCAGCATTAATAATAATGATTCTTATTTTTGTTATTAAATTTTAGTTTTAGAATGTTATTAAATGAAGACTGTAAAATATTAAAATTAAGTATCTGCTAAATGCATGAATAAATTTTATTTTCAGTATTTATAATGATGCTTTACAGGGAGTTATTAAAAAAGATCAATATGATTGTTTAAACAAAATAAATAAAATGTTTAATTTCAAAATCCACATTTTTTTTTTAAACCGTTGTTACAAAACCGTACAGTGACAGAACCACTAGCCTATATAGTAATAGTATCCGAATTTCAAGAAGAGATGTATGAAAAATGTAGATAAAAAAGAAATAAAAACAAATTCATAATTAATAAATAATATATTAGTTAATAATTAAAGAACCCCTTTGGTGATCTCGAGTTCAGTCACTTGTTTGTTCAGTAACAGCTGTTTGATGTAGTAGGTGAATAGAAAAGTACAAATGTTCTCTCACCATAGATGGATCTTCTACTAGCGTCATGTCGTAGCCACTCAGAGACACAACGAACAGAACGGCCCTCACGTCCTCAAAACAACTGATCCACTTCCTCCTCTCCGTCCTCTGGCCTCCAACGTCATACATTCTGTGGAGAGAAAGAGACAAAAGGTCCTCAATGGAAAAGCACCACCTCGATACGGCACAAAAACACTTTAAAGTCATCACAAGCTCAATTTACCTTGGGAAACACATCATGTTATAAAACCACGATGGATTTTGATTTTGAATTCACATCGACTTACAAACAGCGTCACATTTGTTATGCTAATATGCTGCTAACTAGCGACACGCATCCAAACATGTTCAAAACAGACCAATGGGTTATTATTGATGCCACCAAATGAGTGTCAAATTAACAAGCTCCGCCAAATTTCCCCTCTCAGTGTTTTAGATCCCAACACTAAAAAGAGTTAGCTTGTTAGCAAAGATGCGTCAAAACATCTAAAAACATGACAGATTTCATTACAGGTTTGCCCTCTTCATGTCTATTAGCGCATCTAAAAAGAACTGGAAAAACGAGAGTGTTTGTTCTCAAAGAGCGTTTCTCGTCTTCAGACAATCATGTCTAAAAGGAGAAGCTGCGAAGAGTCAAAGTACATTTGTTTTCCAGCTTCCACTTCATCCTGTGCCATATCTTCACTATATTTGTGGGGAAGATTCCTCCACACGTCTGAAATCAAAACTATCAATTTACACACACTTCAAACGTGATGGAAAAATAAATCTATATGTGCTTTATGGGACACTAATGCACACGGTTTCTCATTAAAATCAGTCAAACGAATCAAATATAGAACAAAGCTGATGTTGACACTATCAAACTGGTAGATTAAAAAAAATGGAAGATTTTCTAGTGTATAACAAAAAAACTGCAGGTAAACCAGAAAAACACAGTTAATATACTGTATGCAGTAATCATTGCACAGCTATTGTCTTAATGTCTATTTTGGATAACATGATGTCATGGGTGTTGGACAAAAAGTGTCAGTGTTTTCATCGGTTTCTGAGGATTCATTTTTTTAAACAAGTCTAATGAAATCTCTAAACCGAATGTAAATCTGAGGTTGCTCCGGGTCACCCCTCACATCTGAGCCGTAATGAACAGTCTAATGATGAGTGAAACGACTCGTGTTTTGATCAGTGTGTTTAACACGGCACGATTCTCACCTCGTCTGCAGTGATTATGTGGACACATAGATCATCCCATAATTAAACAAAGCCATTATTAAACCTTTGTGCAGTTGGAAAAGATGTGACACAAAAAACGACAGGAAGATGCACTAGGTTTGATTTCCTCTAGTTAAAATTTCCTGTTGCAGTTCAATAGACAATAAAATGCTATATGGATATATTTTTATATATTCAGACTATAGTATTTATTCAGTATAAGTATGCGTGTGTGTATATATATATATATATATATATATATATATATATATATAAATTCATTGTTTGCATTTACAGCTTCAGATTATTATAAAACTATTTCAAGATTTATATATTCAGTTGTTATAAATATTCACATAAATAAATATATTCTCAGATTTTAAATACAGATGTTTTTTTTCCATATAAAAAAATAATATATAAACCCAAACAAATAAAAGTAAATCCTGAATGTATATTTATACATTTGAATATATACATTTAAATCCTGAAAAATAACTGCAAATATTAATATAGACATTTAATTTTGAATATTGATTAATTCTGAATTTCCTTTGTTTTCCATTTTCATTAAAAGTAAGTATGCTTTCTATTATTACTGACAAAAGTTTGATTTTCAGAAATTGTGTCCCTGTTAAACATTTACAAAAATTAACCAGGGTTTTATCAAAGTAAAAGTAATCATGTTTTTTTTGGCGATTTTGATTACCATTTGTATAACCCCAGATTTACTACAAATACCATGGTTAATTTGTGTTTACCAAGGTATAACAAATAATGTTACTACCATTTTAAATGGTAAATTGCATTTTCATATGGCCATGAGAAATCTCAATGAAATTAACACAAATGTATTAAACCATAAACAAATAAATGGATAAAAGCATGTATAAATAAATAAAAGCATGAATATAAATAAATAAAAGCACAATGCATAAATAAGTAAGCATGTAAATTAATAAATAAAAGAAAACATAACTAAATAAAATGAAAAATAAATAAATAATAGCATAATGTATAAATAAATTCATTAATAAATAAAAGTGTAAATAAATAAAGAATACATAACTAAATAAATAGAAGAATAAATCAATAAACACATAAATGCATAGCTTTTATTTAAAAACTGAAGAGAATTATTGATGATGGCAACGGTTCGTACTGAGATGCATCAGCTATGCGTGTTCATATCAAACGTGAGGTCTGAATCCAGTGATATGATAAAGATCTTGAGGTTTCGGCGTGGGACGTGTGTGAAGTGCTGCGATAAGGACGGGCAGTGGAGCATGCCGAAGATTGACAGGAATTTATTCAGACCGAATTCATTTACTCTAGAACTTAACAGGTTTCACGTAGCAAACAATTACTCCACATAACATCAGCATTACACTGCTTTCATAAAGTTATAATGAACATAAAGACTTAATTATGATGGAGTCTCCTTTATCTTCCTAATGGTGATGGGATTTTTTTTCTCATATTTATGCTCTATAGTCTTGTCTTAACCTAAAAACCCAACAAAGAGAACAATTTCCCACATTTTTAGATTGAAAAACATATTTCTGAAGACCAAACGGTAAAGACGTCTAAATGGATAGACATCCAACTGGGTATTTAAACCATCGCTACATCCCACAACCATTTTTTAAGTGAAGTCATCTTGATTTGATTTTATTATGTTGTAGATGCACTTTTATTAAAAACTGTTACGAAAGCAGTGGGAATTTAGATTTAGTATTATGCAAAGTAATATAATATAAAGCAATATAAATGCTATTGCAGAAGCCCTTAACTGAAGCCAATAAATTAGCCAACTCTCAGGGCAGAAAGAGCCCAAGAAGAAGTGAACAAAAAAGTATAGAAAAAGACAGTTGCTTTCCACCAAATGTCAAAACACTCATCTTTCTGTGCCATCTCAAACAGTCTGCGGCGTGTCATAGCTGTAAATGTCTCCATTAACATTCAAATGGCTGGTAAAAGCTGCCAGGCAGAAAATTACTCACATTTCCCATGAAACCTCCCAATCGTTTTATTGGTTGCCCGATGTTTGCGCAAAATTAAACTTGAGAGGACAAAAAAAATGCATGAAACTTTTTCATTACAACATTTTAAGGAACAAGAGTCATTGTTACTGTAACTTTGTGTGGTTTACCCATAAATCCCAACTGTTTTGCCTTTAAAGAAAGAAAACATTTCATTTCATTACTTGAAATAAAATAAATTGTAATTTATATTCTTATACTTAAACGTATATTATTTCAGCTAGCTGCCAAGGCAACATGTTTCATTTTTAATTCTTTAGATTAAAGCTAAAACTAAAATATTATATGAAAAACTTAAACTTATTTCAGTTATAGTTGCCAAGGCAACATTTCTAATTTTCGTTAAGTACTAATATTGAAAACTGAAAAGTTAAACTATTTAAAAATAAAAAATTTCAAGTAACACTTTTTTTTTATGGTTTTAGTTCTAGTTTAAGGGTACGTTTAAATTACAACAATGTACTAAAAACAGAAACGTTTTTCCTTCGCGTTTTCGCGAACAGACGACAACGTTGTCAAAATGATCCTATTTCACACGAATCTGCGAAAACTACTAAAAAACCTGTATTATTAATGCCAGGCCAGTAGATGGCAATGTCACTTTGTAAAGACAAACTACGTGCCTATAGACCTACACACGTAGTACGCATGACGTCACAGTTTTAAAAAATCCGCTTTTCTGTAGTTTACACAGAAAGAATAAAAGGTGTTGTTTTCAAACCTTGCAGGCCCCCAAAACTCCATTGCAGAGTAAATGAAATTACAAAACACATCAAACGTTTTCAGTTTTTCATTGAAAATGGTGTGTAAACGGCCCCTTAGTTAACTAGAATAACCCTAAATTATACTAAAATAACGCTGCTTAAAATTTTGTCCTAGATGTAGATAAAAAGTTATTACGGAACATAGACAATTGGCATATACCTTCAGGACTTATTTGAGTTCAGACTCAATTAGTCATTGCAAGCAAAAAAAAAGAAAAAAAGAAATTCATAACAAGTCTTGCATCCAAATCAAAGTCAAACGTGTGCTCAACGCTGATAATGCCAGTTAGGATATTGACGAACGAAATGATGCTTAATCAGAACGGCTTGCAGAGATAGTTTTCAGTTTCACCGTTTCATAAGATAGTGAGATGGAGGGTGCCGCCCACGTTGACACGGTCAATATCACAAAGCTAGAGAAGGGTCTGTTGAACAGAATCTGACAGAAAGTGAACCTGCTAGTTTTAGATACTTTTAGACAAACAAACTTCAACTGAAAACAAAAAGAACAATGGCTATTTGATCTGTCTGATGATTAAGAGAACAGAGTGGTACTGAGAGTCGTTTACAAAGTCTACGACTACTCGTAAAAACAATTGTGTCGTATCTTGTAATAACAGTTGTGGTAAAAAGGGCAAAGAAAGAGATTGTTTACCTGAAGACCAGGTGTTTGACTTTGAACTGAGTCTCGATCACTCCTGTGGTTCTCAGTCGGACTCTTAAAACGTCCGTTTCTGTCGGCATGTAATCGGTGGCGATGATCCTGCCCATGTTCTCAAAAAAACTGGAAACAGAGTGACATATAGATAGAAATTATTACAAATGGACATTTGACGACAAAAAGTACAGTATTATGACTTCCTGAAACTCATTTTCTACCAAAATAAAACTAGTTCTTAACCAGAAGTTCTTCTAAGCAGTCTCATAAGCAGATAATTATTTTCACGTTATGACCGTTAACCGATAAATTGCCGGTATTAAAACTCTATTCTATATTTGCAAAATCTGTGTTATTTTAGTATTATGTATATACTATTATTTATTCATATTTTGAATTAGCTTTTAGTTAGTTAGTTTACATTTTAGTAGTTTTTTTATTTCTATATAGGTTTAATTTTTAGATAAACTTAGTTTTATTTTTAGTAATTTTAGTTCTTTAACTTATTTCAGTTAGTTGCTTTATTTTATTAGCAACAACATTTTTAAGTTTTAGTTTCAACAACACTGGTCTAAACGAATTAAAAATAAATCACTAAAATAAAATCATTATTAATAACATTTTAAAAAAACAATTAAAATGAACATGAACGGATATAAAATAAAATTTGTAAAACTTATTTTATTTAAGCTAGTTGCCAAGGCAACATTTTTCATTTTAGTTTAGATTAAGTTGGCGTAGGCCCACTGAAATAACCAAAAATAAAACTTGCATAGAATAAACTACATGGACATATTTCAAATAAAACAATCGTTTTAAATAAAATGGTTTATCAATAATGATTTAAATCCAACAAGTGAATTTAGGCATCACAACATTGTAACGTTCAGCATGAAAAAATAATATTAATTTTAAGATTTGATAAAGATTACATTTAACAGTGTTATTCAATTATTACTGTTTTTAAAGATGAACTGAGTGTTAGATGACACTTAATATTGGACGATAACCGATACGGTTATCCAGCAACTTGTCGGTGGGAGCGACTTGTGAGCGACGCGTCTCTTCACCTCGCCTCCTATAATCAGGTCTCTGTGGGAAAAGCCTTGTCCTTAAAGGGCGTCTAACATTGTCTAGGAGGTAAGCGGCTTTACCTCTGACTGCGGTTAGAGGCTGCGGTGGCGATAAGACTGGCCCAGGGGGCAGAACACGCCGTATGCTAATTACCACCATGAATTTAAATGCAGCATGATACAGTATAAGCAAACCTGTGGGGGATTTCTGTATGCGGATGTGCTAAAGAGAGGGATTATCTGTGAGTGCGCGTTACATAGCAATAAACACACCTCACAGGAGGTGAAACACCCTGGAGAGAGCATTAGAACAACACACACACGTAAACAGTTTTAAAGCAATAACTTCAGACAACTGAGCCATAGTTTTTGATTGAGTGTGCGGCATCATTTTCTGCACTGATAAGACCATTTTATCATTCTGTTCATGCAAACAGAAGAAAGACCAGGTTGCGCTATATGCTAGTACGTCAGAGCTTGTTTTCACACTGTTGTGTGCTAAAAAGTATGTTGCATTCGCACTGTTCAGCAAGGGCTATAGCATCATTAGCATAAACTGTTGTCTTCCCAGGGCAATGAGTCTCTCGCTGCGTCCGAAATATAACACTTCCTGAATAGTATGGAAAAAAAACAGTACACCAAAAGAGTAGTATGTCCAAATACATACCATTTAAAAAACAGTAGCCGAAAAGTCCCTGGATGACCTCTTTCTGCAGAGATTCTGAAGTGCCTAGTCGAGGGACACTTTACTACCCCATGAGGCCACGGGAGAGGATTTATGAATGGAGGTTCAACGACACAACTGACGCTGGTAGATCATGTGACCGTAACAACATGGCGCACGTAGTGCGTCCGAATTTCATTCATAGGCCCTGTCCCAAATGGCACCCTAAGCACTCGCGGTCTTCCTCCGAGTCCGCACTTTGTGACGTAATGTCGCTTTGACTGTCGGAAAAAGTCTGCTGCGGAGCTCGCATCAGTGCGGGCGCGGCAAAAGTGTGCATCGAGGGTGCAAATCGACCGCAGAGGGGGCGCTCGCGAGCACCCTTCTGAGACCTAAAATGACAAATGGGACACCCTACGGTCTCACGGACTTAATGGCGGCAGCCATTTTAAGTCCACAAGACCGAAAGTGTATATGAATATGAAGTGTGCCATTTGGGACAGGGCCATACAACACACATTCATACTATATAGGGCATACTTTATTACTAACGCGCTCTTTAAATAACAAAAAACAATATTGCGCCATTGACTTTAATCTATTTCCGTTGCCTCAAAAAATAGCAACGCGCCAACAATGCACCTGAATACACCTCGTTTTCAGACCAGTACACCCATGGGTGCAAATGCATTTGCTATTTAAACAACGTCGCGCAGGAAGTGAAAATGATAACTGCGTTGGGCTGCAACTAGCAAAAAACACTTGCCTGGCTCTGCTTTGCGCCGAGTGTATGATAATTTAGCTTAAGTTCATTACTTTAGCTTGTAGAGTGGCTACTTTTTCAAAAGAGTCCTAGCTTAAATGACAAGTCGCTAATAGCTAGCAAGTTAATGTTCCAAAGTAGCTTACACAACACAGATAGTCATGCTAGAGCGTTTGAAGAGAACGTTGCTGAGAAAGTTAGTTAAACTGTTAACAAACTTTTTTTGTAGCTTTTAAAATAGTTGACTATTTTTCCAAAAGAGTACTAGCTTGACTACAGTTTAACTAACTTTCTCAGAAAGATGCACTTGATGCTCCACCGTGACTGTAGAAGTGTCGCAGAAACTACTTTACCTTGTAGCTTGACATGCTAAAGTTTCACTCATCATTTATGACATGGTTTTGCTAGATGAATGAATAGCACATTGCATAATGGCAGATTTTTGAAAGAAACTGTTTTGTACACGCGAGTACTGAAACGGACTGGATTCTCACATGCGCAACTCCATAGAAAGAGGTGTTAGCAGCCATAAGCGGAAACGTGTAATTTTTGTTTAATTTTTTTCCATCTAACATTTTAATTTTATTTCAGCTTTAGCAACAAAATTGCTTTATACTTGTTATAACAACACTGTTCAGCACTACTATTATTTTCGCCACATTGAACTTAGACCGCACATTATGCATTAAACGCAGTTGTGTACTCGTGTAGAGCGCGTTTCTGGTTTTAGCGACAGCTAAACAGACACACAAACACATAACTCCACACTCCGTCTCAGTGCCAATGCAATTCCTGTCTGATCTTGTAAACCCCCTGGGCGGCAAAACATGCTCCAAGGCAGCAACGAACACACAAATCCGGACACCTCCGGCCTGAACAGAGACTGCAAGCACACAAGTGCGAGGTGTTTCTCTTTAGGCACGTCTGGGTTCCCATGACAGACATGTCCTTACGTGCATCTGGATGCAACTTCCACTCACTGTTGGCCTTCACTTCCCAGCGGGACGCAAAGGCCCTGTCGCTGTGAATCTGTTTAACTCTGACGCTCCTTAGGGAAAATTTAACAGCTATAGACTCCAGAAATAGTGTTTTCTATAAAGCCCCTGCATGATAAAAACCAGCTTCCGATGGTTTTTAGCTTTCCAAGATGATCATTAAGGTCATTAGCTGGTCTAATCTCACTGTATTCTTTAGTTGTATGGAAAAGAGCAGCGTTAACATCATTCGAAATGTCTTCTCATGTCTCTCTCTCTCATTTTTAGATGATTATTCCTTTCCAAAACCGGTTAAACCATGGTTTCTCCAAGGCAGTGTGACATGTTGAAGTATTTTTAGCATTTGAAGACCTCGTCTGGTGTTTTGTAGATATACTTTTACTTTTCGGATTGATTTGACATCACTTTGACCTCTCAAATCCTTTCCACCTTCTCTCTGAAGTATCTCGTCTCCTCGCGCCATTTCTGATCTATTTTTCCACACAACTGAATGTCGTGAAACGACGCCGGCCGGGGTCTTAGGGTCGAGGTTTTTGTGAAGAATTTAGAATAGCGAGGGACAGCAAATGAGTTTTCGCAAGATGGATTCAGGATATGAACAGGTGAGGAGCTCTGACCTGGCCTGCGAAGACGATGGGAATGCCCTCTGATAAATCTGACCTTTAACAAGAGAATATGTGTATTTCTGAGTGTGTGTGTGAGGATGGGTGATGGAGCCCTGCAGGTGTGACATGACAGCTTGGGAGGAAAGGTTTTTAAACCTGGAGAGCGAGAGTTACAGTACGATACAGAGGAAGAGTATTTCAGTGAATATCTGTGCAGTAAACAGCGCTACACTAAATTTAAATAAAGTCACTGTCATTTTTTAAGCATATCAGGCCTTTTTTAAAATTAAGTTAAATTTTAATAATTTTTTAAAGCAATTCATCATTATGTGTGTGTGTCCATTGAAACACTCAACTGCAACTCAAATAAGTGCCATGAGGATAATTTAGTTGCTCCCGGTGACAAGCGTGTTATTGACTCCGTATTATTGACTGAAGCATTTGGAGGGGCCAACGGGGGACAGGAGTACCTGTCAGTCAATTTCTCTCTCACACACACACACACACACACACACACACACACACACACACACACACGCACACGCGCACACGCACACACGCACGGGGATATACCATTGCTTGTCTTTTTTGTAAAATGAACTAAAATTAAATAAGCCAAATAATAAAAGAAACATTTAAAATTTTTAAAGCATGTTTGAAATGTTTTTATATTTTTTAAATGATTATTAATAACAATAATAATAATAATAATAATAATAATAATAATAATAATTATTATTATTATTATTATTAAAGTTATATTATATAAATGCATAATAATAATAATAATAATAATAATAATAATCATAATAACAATAAATGTTTAACATTAATAATAACAACAACAATAATAATACATTTACAATTACTAATACTACTAATACAATTACTAATACTCATTTTATATACCAATTTCAATTAATAAATAAATATATAGGCTAATGAATAAATAAAAAAAAGCGATCATGTCAAGTGTCCATTGTATGACGTACCAGCATGCAATTCAGGATATACATTTGAAATTAATTAAATTAATAGAAAATATATAAAGAATTATGAATAACAATAATAAAGGCATTATTATAAATAGTTATTTTATTATCCTTAATATTAAACAGATTATTTGTAGTAGTATTAGTAATAATAATAATAATAATAATTATTATTATTATTGTAATTATTACTTTAAATAAAATATGTATTTATATACAATTACAATTATTATAATTTATAATTAAATAATTGCAAATAAACATGAATAATAACATTATTTGTAAATAATAATAAAAAAGATAAAAATATATTTTTCTTATTCAATAATTGCAAATAAACAACAATAATAACATTACATAATTATTATTATTATTTTAAAAATATATAACTTTTAATTCACTTTTTGGGACCTCTTTTTCCCCCAAACTACAGATAAGTACATACTTCTGTGCACATATGTGTGGGAATTCAGTAGAATTGAGGCTATGCGTTTTTGTGTGTGTGGGTTTTGATGCCAAACACATTCGGTATGGACAACTTCAACCACACACAGAACCTCATATCTCACTCGCCTCCATCTTTTCCTCATTCTTTCCAATGATCTCTAGGTGTCCTGCGTGCTAATCAAAGAGACAAGCTATCATGTCAAACCTCCATTGTGTGATGTCCCATCATGCATTGCAGGATATATATATCAACTGGCAAAGGCTGTAGGCTTTGAGGTTTGACTTTTCTAATTGCCGTTTATGAGCTACCACACACACACCTCGCTGCAGCGTTTGAGGTTCATTTGCTGTGGCACAAACCACACGTCTGCGACATGGGTGACCCTCTGTTTCATTTAAATAATCAGCCTCCTGGTGTTTTAGTTTGTGGTCACACATATATGTAATTACACACTTCGCTGTTTGAATATCCCACTAATCAGCCATTATTCACAGTGGAAGTGTCAGATCGAGGCACAGATCAGCGGCCATTATGGCTCAAGAGTGGCAGTTGCACATCAGTTTCATTACACCCACATGAAGCCTACGGAAACTGCATCAGGAGGCATTGGGAAACCTGAGGAAAATTGCTAGGAAATCGATAAATCATTGAATAACGATAAAACATTCAGTATTGAGTCTTCAGGAGATAAACGCTTGTCATTAACTGGACAAGAATGACGTAATCTGTGCACAGGATCTTTGACGCATTCAGAAAAAGAATATTATACGAGTATTTCGAGGAATCGTTCTGCAAAAATTGTGGAATGTTTAGCGAATAGGAGAAAGATTTAGGGGTCAACACCCGTGTCAAATGACCAATTATATTAGAATAAAACATTCATGACCTTTTACGGATCATGATTGGCCTATTTGAGCATGTTTAAATGTATTCATGAGATTATATGAGATGCTAAGCGTTTAGGGGACCCATTCCAGTCTCGTGGTCTGTAACCTCTTTGCTCAAGGCCTGATCAAAAGCTTCATGTGTTATTATGTTATCTTGTTCTAGCTAGTCAAGAGAGCTTTTCTTAACCACCAAAACCCTGAAGGCTAACTGAAAAACAAAAAAGCTAAATGAAAACAACAGAACTGAAAAAACAACAAATAGAGGCAAACTGAAAAAAACAAAAAAACAACATAGGCTAACTGAAAAAAAAACAAAACAATGGAGGCTAACTGAAAAAAACAACAACAGAAGCTAACTGAAATACGGAAGACATATAAAATTAAAGCTGCAAGCAGCGATGAAGAGGGCCCTCGCACCCGTGCCGCCGCCACCCGGCGGTTTTAGGAAGACAGAGCACGGTGGCCAGTATGTAATGATAATAAATATAGGAGGACTATGTCAAAATATTTGTATTTGCCACACTTCCTGCTACCAGCAGGTGGCGCTATTGCTATAACCAAATATGAGCATGGTCATGTGTTCAGGACAGGACTCTTATCAAACATGTGAAGTTTGGATGAACCCTGCCAAGTTCATCGCTTCCAGTTGTGTTTAGGGCTATGCTCCAAGATACTTTTTAGTAGGTATTGGGTTTTTACATGTATGTACCGAATTTAGTCCACGTACGTGAAACGTAGCGCCAGGGGCAATTAGTCGAAATATTTGTTTGCCCAACTTTTTGCCCATTTGCCCCACCCAATTCTGAAACCCATTAGGGGTGGGGGAAAAAATCGATTCTTAGATGCATCGCGATGCGGACTTGGACGATTCTGAATCGATTCACAAATGTCAAAAATCGATTTTCAAAAAAAAATTTTTTTTTTTAGATATATATTTATAATAATGTGATATTGACGGAACGCAAAAGACGGAACTCTGAAGCGCGGAAGTGCAGTGCCCGGACCGTCTGTGGCGTGTGCACATAACAGAGACGCGAAGGCTGAGCGCGAAATCCAAACACCCTCCTCGTTAAAAGCTGACGTGTGGAAATATTTTGGCTTCTGTGAAGTTGAAGGGGGAAAGGAGGTGGACAAGAGCCATACTAGTTGTAAGCTTTGTAGAATAAAACTAAAATATTTCGGAAACACGACAAATATGTGAAGCCATATGACACGTTTCCACCCAGAGGAGGAAAAACACTCGGCTTTGTGCTGCCTTGTCGAAAAATGCTAACGTTACCCAAGCGCGAATCGATCACAGAGAATGTTGATTCATTCTCTATTGTTTCCATAATGGTGTAAATCTCACAATATTATGACATCGTTATTTCATTTAAATTAGGGTAAGTGTATGAGGAGCATATTTTGATATTTTAAATGAACTAGCAATTATCACATTTGATATAACAAGTAAAAATGACATTATTATATGAAATACAATTATAATAAAATTTGAAGTTAAGTGTACAGTATACTGTACTATTTTCATTTTTAAAACGGTGTGAAAAGTAAAAATTATCATCAAATATTCATCTTTGACCTGTCAAAGTTTCCTACAAGTCTCCACAGCAAGGATGCATAGATTTATGCATCCGCCATAGGGGTGGTGATGGCGCAGTGGGTAAGACACATGCCTTTGGTGTGAGAGACCCGGGTTCGAATCCACTGTGAGACACCAATGTGTCCCTGAGCAAGACACTTAACCCCTAGTTGCTCCAGAGGCGTGCGACCTCTGACATATATAGCAATTGTAAGTCGCTTTGGATAAAAGCGTCAGCTAAATGAATAAATGTAAATGTAAAATGTAAATTTATGGGCGTGGTAAGCAGAAGGAAAATGAGTCTGCACATACGCATAACCAGTAAGTAGCATGAATCGTCAGAACGCTGGTCGTTGTTATATTATTAATTTACTACAAGTATGCTGCTAGTTCAGGCACACATTTATTTTCCTGTTGGTTCTTTGCAATGTTAATAAAATATATTGTACGTTAATTCTTTATTGGTCATTACTTTGTACTTTTAAAGCAAAGTATTTATATTCACACACACACACAAAAAAATTCAGATAATCGATAATCGCTTTAGCATCGAATCGCAGCCCTCTGAATCGTAATCGAATTGAATCGTGAGGTGCCTAGAGATTCCCACCCCTAAAACCCATATCAGATGTAAATTTCGCACGCGTGCCACCACCACCCGGCGGTTTTAGGAAAACAGAGAACGGTGGGCAGTATGTAATGATAATAAATATAGGAGGACTATGTCAAAGGATTTGTATTTGCACACTTCCTGCTACCAGCAGGTGGCGCTATTGCTATAACCAAATATGAGCATGGTTATGTGTTCAGGACAGGACTCTTATCAAACATGTGAAGTTTGGGGCAGATCGGACATTGTATGCCTGAGTTACTGCAGGCTGTCCGTGGTTGCCTAGCAACATCGGAACTGCAAGCAATATTGAACTATATGATATATTCATGCACAAATCACCAAAAGGCTGAAATTGGGTGTACATTTGTCAGGCCGCCAAGGGCACACCCTTCGACGAAAACTCAAGATCTTCGCAATTGAACGTCGCAAAGGCCTTAAGATTACACTCACCAAATTTGAAGAGGATCAGATCAAAACTGTAGGTGGAGTTCGTTAAAGTACAACGTCTGGAAATGGCAAAAACTACACAAAATCTGAGAGGAAATTCAAAATAGCTGACTTCCTGTTGTGTTTAGGGCTATGCTCCAAGAGACTTTTTTGTAGGTATTGTGTCATTACATGTATGTACCGAATTTCACACCTGTACGTCAAACGTAGAGCCGGGGCAATAATGTAGGGGGCGCTATTGAGCCATTTTGCCCCACACATTTGTCAGGCCGCCGAGAGCACACCCTTCGACGAAAACTCAAGATCTTCGCAATTTAACGTCGCAAAGGCCTTAAGATTACACTCACCAAATTTGAAGAGGATCAGATCAAAACTGTAGGAGGAGTTCGTTAAAGTACAACATCAGGAAATTATGAAAAATGCACAAAATCTAGGAGGAAGTTCAAAATAGCTGACTTCCTGTTGTGTTTAGGGCTATGCTCCAAGAGACTTTTTTGTAGGTATTGGGTCATTACATGTATGTACTAAATTTCATACCTGTACGTGAAACGTAGAGCCGGGGCAAAATGTGGGGGCAATAATTTACAGAATTTGCCCCACCCAATTTTGAAAACCATATCACACGTAAATGTTCACCACTTCTGAAGCGTGTGCAAAGTTTCATGAGTTTTCGAGCATGTTTAGGCCCTCTAAAAAGCGATTCATTTAGGAGAAGAAGAAGAAGCGGAATAATAATAAACGGAGCAAAAACAATAGGGTCCTCTCACCATCAGTGCTCAGGCCCTAATTAATTGTTTTCTTTGACTATTTTTAGCTTTGAATCTTGCGTGACATGAAATAAAATTATAAATCACAACCAAACATAAGGCACTTGTCAGAATCTGAGAAGCTAAGTAGCTAAACACTCCAAAAAAAAGATAACAAAAATGCGAACGACAAGCCTCTAAGAATATATTCAAGGATATCTAGTCTTATATTAGATTATCCAAATATTAACTCTTGGTCAAAAACAAGCTGAGCAATTGCACGCAAATAACAGATATTACTGTGACAACTGCATTAGCGCTAATGTTTACTTAGTGATGGTGACTAATTAACCTAATTACAGAAGTGTTACTCACTATAGTGCCGAGTCATTAAGTTCATACTCGTATCCGCGCACTGCTGCCGACCGCACCCCCTGATCCGCCCACAAACAGCAGAGGGCGTGGCTTATGAACGGGAACAGCATCTGGTCTTCGTCAAAACAACGGCCACACGAGAGCACGGAGTGAGCGTGGACCTGGAGAAATATCATAAACATGGATAAATACAACATTTGAAGTGAAAAGTGACAGTGACATGATGGCCAAGTATGGTAACCCATACTTGGAATTTGACCTCTGCATTTAACCCATCCAAGTAAGTGCACACACATTAGGAGCAGAGTAGTGAGTAGTGAACACACACACACTGCAAACGTGGATACACACACCCGGAGCAGCGGGCAGCCTTGGGTGGCGCCCGGGGAGCGATTGGGGGTTAGGTGCCTTGCTCAAGGACACCTCAGTCATATTCCTGCCGGTACTGGAATCGAACCAGCAACCTTTGGGTCACTAGTCCAACTCTGTTACCATTAGGCCATGACAGCCCCGTGAATGCAACTGCATTAGCATTTGATAATATGCGGAAGAATTTTTCAAGAACTTTTCTCAATTTTAAGAACTTAAAATGTTTTTTAGCGCAACATCTAAAGCTTAGCATGCTGTTAACATGTTAATTAAAGAACTGCTGTTAAAATATCAAAACTAGCCATCTAGATTAGTCAGTTTTTGCATGAATAGCCAACCCTTTGAGATCTTTATCTAGTTGGGGGTTGGATAAGTAAGGAAATTTAAGGTTAGGGATTGGAGCAAGGGTTTATAAGCATAAAACATAACATTTTAACAACTAGAACAAAGTGTGACCCAACACATACGCGTCTTTAGCACTGTTACTAAAGAACAATTGGGCTGATTTGTCTAATTACAGTACGGTGCTCATCACATGACTTGATGAAACCGATCCAACACCACTGTCATATTTCATAATCAAAGCAGACGACCCTCATTGTGCCATTGGGTGCGTCCGGAAAAAAGATAATAACTGTTTGAGACACACGTCTGGAACACACCGGAACCGAGGGAGGATTCTAATAACACACCACTGAATGACTGTCAGGTTAGTTTGGACTGTATGTTTGCATTCACATCCCTAGATCTGAAAAGATGCTGCCACCTAGTGGACCATGTAAGTACTGCAAACAATAAAACAGAAACAATGTTTCTTTACAGGGAGTCTAAATAGCAGCTTAACTGGGGAACTGACATCTAAATGGAAAAACATACATGTATATACACATATAAATATAGTCTTCCACAGTATAATGGAAAGAGTCGAGCGAAAAACCTTGTTCTTGCTGTTGGCGAGGTTGATTCGAAGGACACCCATTCCATGGAGGACAAACTTCATAGAGGTCAGGAGGTTATCCAACACCGCAGGCTGAAACAGTAGATATATGAAAATAGATGATGATTTATATTATAAGCAAGAACAAAACATGATATTCATATTCTTAGCATATTCATTTTATTATGAGTTCTTTCTCTTGAGATTGGCAGGCGACTCAACGTCTTTGTCCCTTCAAACGCAAATAACTTCCAAAAATGAAAGCATTACCCAAGAACCCTTTCACTGATCTGTGACAGAAACAAGTCGCGTTGTGTGTGCATCTAACCAAACACATCCACTTCCTGTCACTGGGACATTTCCTGAATTAATTTCCGCTCAATTAATTTCTGCCCTTATTGTCTCACGTCCACCTGAGTGACAGGAAATGGCCATTATTGCTGACAGAAACAGTTGCGTGACGATCTAACGCTCGGCTGCAACTCAATGCGATTGTGCAGTTATGAATCATGGAATGTTGATCATTCCTTTTTGGTCAAAACAATTCACAGAGATGGGAATGATTTGTACAGTTTTTGGGTCACCATAATTTCTTTCTCATACTCACAAAATGGCATGGCAGTCATTAACTTTTTTACATACATATTGCAACATAATTACTGTATAAGTGAAATAGCATGTTCAAAGAGTTAAAAAAACAATGGAGGACTATAAATAATATACACAATAATAAATAAATGCATATATAAGATACATATTTATATGTAACTACATAAGATAACTATAATCATTATTTATACTGAATTTAATTAAATATTTTTATATAATTATATCATTTGTTTTAATATTAATATTTTAATAGTGATATTTTAATAGTATTTGTTGTGCATTCAACAAATATTAAAATATTAGTAATTCAAACATACATTTTGCATCATTTATTTGTAATAACATTAGAATTATATAAACTTAGTTTTATTATTTTAATATTTATACACAAATACAACTAAAATAATATTAGATATATACACATACATAAAATATTAAAATGAGTTAACAATTAGATAATTATGATATTTATTTAAAAAATACATATACACATACATACAGGTCCTTCTCAAAAAACTTGCATATTGTGATAAAGTTAATTATTTTCCATAATGTAATGATAAAAATTAAACTTTCATATATTTTAGATTCATTGCATACCAACTGAAATATTTCAGGTCTTTTATTGTTTTAATACTGATGATTTTGGCATACAGCTCATGAAAACCCAAAATTCCTGTCTCAAAAAATTAGCATATCATGAATATCATAGCATATCAGTTCTCTAAACGAGCTATTAACCTAATCATCTGAATCAACTAATTAACTCTAAACACCTGCAAAAGATTCCTGAGGCTTTTAAAAACTCCCAGCCTGTTTCATTACTCAAAACCGCAATCATGGGTAAGACTGCCGACCTGACTGCTGTCCAGAAGGCCATCATTGACACCCTCAAGCAAAAGGGTAAGACACAGAAAGAAATTTCTGAACAAATAGGCTGTTCCCAGAGTGCTGTATCAAGGCACCTCAGTGGGAAGTCTGTGGGAAGGAAAAAGTGTGGCAAAAAACGCTGCACAACGAGAAGAGGTGACCGGACCCTGAGGAAGATTGTGGAGAAGGACCGATTCCAGACCTTGGGGGACCTGCGGAAGCAGTGGACTGAGTCTGGAGTAGAAACATCCAGAGCCACCGTGCACAGGCATGTGCAGGAAATGGGCTACAGGTGCCGCATTCCCCAGGTCAAGCCACTTTTGAACCTGAAACAACGGCAGAAGCGCCTGACCTGGGCTACAGAGAAGCAGCACTGGAGTACCCACAGTCAGTGATGGTCTGGGGTGCCATGTCAGCTGCTGGTGTTGGTCCACTGTGTTTTATCAAGGGCAGGGTCAATGCAGCTAGCTATCAGGAGATTTTGGAGAACTTCATGCTTCCATCTGCTGAAAAGCTTTATGGAGATGAAGATTTCATTTTTCAGCACGACCTGGCACCTGCTCACAGTGCCAAAACCACTGGTAAATGGTTTACTGACCATGGTATTACTGTGCTCAATTGGCCTGCAAACTCTCCTGACCTGAACCCCATAGAGAATCTGTGGGATATTGTGAAGAGAAAGTTGAGAGACGCAAGACCCAACACTCTGGATGAGCTTAAGGCCGCTATCGAAGCATCCTGGGCCTCCATAACACCTCAGCAGTGCCACAGGCTGATTGCCTCCATGCCACGCCGCAATTTCTTTCTGTGTCTTACCCTCTTGCTTGAGGGTGTCAATGATGGCCTTCTGGACAGCAGCCAGGTCGGCAGTCTTACCCATGATTGCAGTTTTGAGTAATGAAACAGGCTGGGAGTTTTTAAAAGCCTCAGGAATCTTTTGCAGGTGTTTAGAGTTAGTTAGTTGATTCAGATGATTAGGTTAATAGCTCGTTTAGAGAACCTTTTCATGATAAGCTAATTTTTTGAGATAGGAATTTTGGGTTTTCATGAGCTGTATGCCAAAATCATCACTATTAAAACAATAAAAGACCTGAAATATTTCAGTTGGTGTGCAATGAATCTAAAATATATGAAAGTTTAATTTTTATCATTACATTATGGAAAATAATGAACTTTATCACAATATGCTAATTTTGTGAGAAGGACCTGTATATATATATATATATATATAATACTCTTCTTTATTGATATGAAGAATTGGTCACAGTATAACCAGAAGTGTCTTTTAAGAAGGGAAATAAGATAAATTATGATTTCATTTTAACTTTGAAAAAACATTTGACACTACACAAAATCAGTCCACACGGGTGTGCCACTCAAAGCCTTTCTCTTTTCACACTTTCAGCCCTGTCCACTCGTGTTGTGCTCAAATGCTTCCCCTTTTACCGCCCCTAACTCTCTGGCCAAAGCAAATGCATTCCTGCCCTTTATTGAACAGTTTTTGTTTGCTGGACCATAGATCAGAGGCGCAGAGCATTCCTGGGAAGATTGAACGCCGAAAAGCCTTTCTGTGTTCATGAAGGGGGTGTGGAAGTTTTGTGGTTTGGATATATGATGCACTTATATTGATTTCCTGTTGTTGCAAACACACACAAAAAAGTGCACTAGAGCGAAGCAAGAGATAAAGTTCAGGAGTGAATCACACACTTCAATACTATGAAACTATTCTTGTGGAAAAGGATAAGTGCAAAACATCTTACCAGGAGTGTGTGTGTGGGGTTCAGGTATTCCCTACGTTATAGGGACATATTTTTTTGGTCCCCATGAGGAAAGCAGCTTATAAATCATATTATATGATGTATTTTTGAAAATGTAAAAATGCAGAAACTTTTCTGAGATGGGCAGGTTTAGGGTTAGGGGATAAAATGTACAGTTTTACAGTATAAAAATCATTATGTCTGTGGAAAGTCCCCATAAAACATGGAAACCATCAATTTTAGGATGCCATTTTTATCACAATACATTTTACTATATGCAATAAGCAGCTTACATAATCTAGAAAAGACGTTGTGTGCTCCTTGAAACAAAGGTGACCTAGTTTGGATTGGGTAAGTAAATGATTATAGAAAGTTAAACTATTCTCAGAATTCTACAATCCACTATTTCTTTTCAAGAATCTACACAACTTTTGAGTTCTAGAACTTTCAGACAACACAGAACAAAAAATTCTAGATCTCTGGTCATGTAAAATCCTGAAGAGGTTATGACTTCCTAAAATTCCAGGCAAGTCATGAGCAAGTCAAAGAACACCACATTCTACAATAACTACATTTGGGTCAAGCCCAAATTCAAGACCACCGACAACGGCACTCCAAAGTCTCATATTACTTATTGATGTCACGTTTGGAACAGGAGAATTTACCACTTCATCAAAGAAACAGAGTCAGAGGGAGGTGAAGGAAATGAAAGCATGAAACCCAGCTGCGAGTTGTGTGAAGTCTTGCCATAAAAAGGGTCACCAGATACGCAACACTAATAGCTCCATTGTGTGAATATGTGTGAACATCTGATGTACATGTAATCTTTATTAACTTTGACAATATACACTACCGTTCAAAAGTTTGGAGTCATTAATATAAAAAAATATTTAAAACAATTATACACACACATATTGTGAAATGTTATTATCATTTAAAGTAACTGTTTTCTATTTAAATAAAAGTATAAATGTTTTTACTGTATTTTTTTAAACAAATAAATGCAGCCTTGATGGGCAGAAGATAAATATTTTCCAAACCCCAAGCTTTTGAATGGTTGTGTTGATTTAGTTCAAATTAACATAAAATTGCATTCACAACATATTTTAAGGCAGGTCTAGGGTGAGAAACACAAAGGAAACGGGAAAGACATCTTGACTAGGGGAGACCTCAGTGTGGTTCAAGACCGCAGTGACAGTTTAGTATAAGAGTTGAAGAAAGAACGGATTAAGAAAAAGACACTCCTGTGACATTCAGGTCAGGACAAGTCCCAGTTCTTACCTGTAACACGTCACATTTTCCCTTTCATTTATGATTCACACACACCACAGGCCACCACACCCTTCCCTGGCCTCTCTCTGACAGTCAACAGCCCGCCCTTGCGCGACACTATGTCCAAGTCAACCAAGGCCAGTCTGATTACAGACTGTGCCCGTGTCTGCAAGCTTGTGTACAATGTGAAACTAGCCATAATTATGGGTAGGTACAAATGAAAACATGTGTGCAAAAGCATGACCCTTTATGCAACCGTCCAACAAAAACTGGTGAAGAACAAAATGGACTTTTGAACATTATACAGAAGCCTGTGACTGGCCACATACATTTTAAGAGAAAAACACAGGCATGGGAGAGGTCAGCATAACAAAAAAATTACAGATTGGCTTTTAAAAATGAAGCTGTTCATTTGGTCTACATCAAACTTTGTTGGGCCGAATACAGAGCCTTGAGGTATCCCAAACTCAAGACGTGACTTAAACTAGGCTCGTCTACATTTACTGCAAAATATGGCTATTGTATGACATCCTTTAGCTTAACCCTTGTGCATCAATTAAAAAAAGTTTCACATAGGTACACAGAGGACAAAAATGTCCATGTTTAAAAACTGTCATAAAAATGTGAAGCTTGGGAGCACAGACTTAAGTTTGGTATCATTTTAAAGAAGACCCTTGGCAGATTATTGCTGAAGTAAAAAAATTATAATAAGTAAATCCAAAAAAAAGTTATATAGGTATAAGTTTATGAAAATTATTTATGAAAATTATTTTATACAAAATATATATTTTATAAATCAAATTGAACTCTAAAACGGCAAGAAAATAAAAGCCATAAATCTAAATAAATTGTGTTCCAAATTTGAGGATGATATCTCAAAAAATGAGCTTTCGGTAAGAGTTTGTTTGGGCGCAGTAACAGATTTTCCCCATTGGGTGCCAGCAAAACTCCACTAGTCACACAGTGATTGGATTTGTTATTTGCAGTTGAGTTTTTCTCTCTCAATATTACAAACACACACATGCACACATCTTTTTTTATAACACACATACTAACCACACTCTGACATCCATACCAACACACCCACACAAATATCGTTGCATAATTTATCCAATTGGCTCTATAATATGCCGAAGCAGAAAACAGGAATAAAGCGATATTTGTTTTAGAGGCCAAACCTGGAAAAATGGCACCATCTGATAAAAAAATAGTCAAAATTAAAAATTTTAAGCCTTGCCAACATAATGAAAGCCTCTTAACAAAGATTGCATCATTTTATAGTTGAATGGCCCTGAGATTAAAAATTGCAGTTTTAATGGGTTTCAATGGGGACATTTTTGTCCAAAAGGCGCTGAGAGGGAAGTATTTTGTGGACCTAGTGCAAAAAATATTTTTCAAAGGAAACGGGGGTGAAATAGTAACATTACAATAAAAATACACACCTGTGCCAAAATTCATGCAGTTAACATTAACAAAAAAAAAAAAGTTACACATAGCTACAAAGTGGACAAAAATGTCCATGTCAAAAAACTGTCATAAAAATTTTAGGTCTGGGTGCAAAGACTTAAGTTTGGTCTCATTTTAAAGAGGACCCTTGGCAGATTATTGCTGAAGTTAAACAAGTGAAAAAAGTCAAACCAAAAATTTTGTATAGAGGTTTAAGTTTATGAAAATTATTTATGAACATTATTATCGTTATTTTATATAAAATATATATTTTATGAAACATGTTGAACTCTAAAACTGATATAAATTCAAAGCCATAAATCTAAACAAGTTGTGTTCCAAATTTGAGGATGATATCTCAAAAAATGAGCTTTCGGTAAGAGTTTGTTTGGGCGCAGTAACACATTTTCCCCATTGGGTGCCAGCAAAACTCCACTGGTCACACAGTAATTGGATTTTAGATTTGCAATTGAGTTTTTCTCTCTCAAATATTACAAGCACACAAACACATATACACACACATTTTTTTTTATTACACACATACAAACCACACTCTGACATCCATACCAACACACCCACACAATTATCGTTCCACAATTTATCCAATTGGCTCTATAATATGCCGAAGCAGAAAACAGGAATAAAGCGATATTTGTTTTATAGGCCAAACCTGGAAAAATGGCACCATCTGATAAAAAAATAGTAAAAATTTTAATTTTGAAGCCTTGTCAACAGAATGAAAGCCTCTTAACAAAGATTGCATCATTTTATAGTTAAATGGCCCTGGGATTAAAAATTGCAGTTTTAATGGGTTTCAATGGGGACATTTTTGTCCAAAAGGCGCTGAGTGGGAGTATTTTGTGTAGCTAGTGCAAAAAAGATTTTTTTAAGAAAATGGCGGTGAAATAGTAAAATTCCAATAAAAACACACACCTGTGCCAAATTTTATGCAGTTAGCATTAACACAGGCAAAGTGATCAAAAAAACAAAACTGAAAAGGACAAAAATGTCCATAAGGATGCACAAGGGTTAAGGGTGATGTTTATTTTGTATCTAGAACAATGGGAGAAGTTAGGCTAATGCTATTATGGGTACTTACTGTTTTATTCTTCCCTTTCTTCAAACAGATGTAAAGCGCGGTTGGGTTCATTCATTAATTACAATGGTGCAAAATACAAACATTGTTATTCCAGTCAGAGTTTTATACCACAGTGACTGACCACAAACTATGCAGTGACATAGCTAGTCTAGCTAGTCTAACATTAATCAGATCTAGAGATCTACATTGGGTCACATACTTCACACTTTATGTCATTCAGTTCAATGCCTACCGTACTTTACAGAACTAATGAATGTTATAAGAAATATCTATCAATAACTATCAATTTTGCCACATTTATAAGGGATTTAGATTTCTTTTTAAAAAAAAAGGTATGTCTAGATGTTAGTAAAAACCTGCCTTTTCACATACAAAGTAAGATAAAATGTTTGAAAAATTACCCGCTACATTACCGCCTCAAAATAAGTAGGACAATGACAGTCATCAATCTCCAGTTTTTCAACAAAAAAAGCCCAAGGAGTGATTTCAGTTTAGAATTCACATGAAATCCTATCCGCATAAATGGCAACAGCTAAAGTGTCATTATATGAAATGAGTTCCTTTTACATTTTGAAAATGGAAGATAATTTTTCCAAGTACATTTTTTTAAAGACGGTATAATCGAATGTTTAAAAAGAATGTCTTTAAATGTCAATAAACTGGTGGAAATTAAAATTCAGACACAGAATAAACTATCCTGTTAAAAATATATATAATTTCTGTATATAGATAAATATATTTTTTTAATATCAAATTGAATATACTTAAAAGTATGTTTTACTTATAAAATTATATACATATGTATGATTATTTTTATTGTATGTGCTATTTTTACATAGCATAATTTTAATACAGTTTTTTTTTATAAAGGGCCAAGCTTTTGACTGTGCATTTCATTTCTGTTGGATGACAATATTACATCATTCTACCCAAATTCCAACACTTTTTGTTTTGTTTAAAGATAATGGAAGTCATGCTGGGAAAGACAGCACGAACGATCCCATCCCAAAAAGGGCGTGTGTTGGGGTGAGTGTTTATTTAAAGGGTTTGCTCATGGTTTTCCATTGTTTGATGGTCAATGTTGTCATATCAGCTGACAAAGGCCAATAAAACCGCATCACACAACAAAAATCTGCCACTAACAAAACTTACTTTTTTCTAGCAAGCAAATAGTCCTCACTACAGTTTGTTATTATGCTAATACGTTCTGAGACTCATCCCCCTGCCACTAAAAATCAACATAAAAAAAGACTAGGTGGTTGGCTGCTTGTTGACAAGTCAAATAGTTAACCATCCTGACCAATCCCTGTGCATTTGCCTAGAAATAATGGGTGGTTATTGGGGTTTTAAAGTATTCCCTGAGGCTCTTCAAAACCTCATTGGCACATTCTCAGCACATCAATCTAATTCAAGCTGACCGAAAAGTGTTGCTAACACAAACAGACCCTGAGGGAAGGTTTAATGAAGAGAACATAGTACACAAAGTCTGTTTAAAGCTACAATATGTACGATTTTTGTAATAAAATATCCAAAAATCTCTTGCACAGTGTGATATATTCCCTGCAGTTGTGTACTTACAATATCCCAAAAGTTCCCAAAGGTTTTTAATTTAAGAGAAATTCCAATTTTAAATAATGGCTCGTCCATGTTCACTTGTCGCCTGTCAATGAAGTAATATCCGCGTTATCCCTAGTTTCCGCTTGTACTGCCATAGTAACCAAGGCGACAGACGTGGACAACTGCGTCACGTCTAGAGGCTGAGGCACGCTCACGCTGTTGTTTCGTTCAAACATTATGGACCATGGCAAACAGACTTTGGGACAAAAGGAGAACTAAAATGAGGATCAACATCAGCGTGGCATTTTCGAGATGCCGAGAGCTCCGCGTTCATTTGTGACAAACTTTGACTTGACTGAGCTCTTACATGTACTTTATTAGACAGGTGAGCAAATGTACATAAAACTAATCAATGTTCAACATGAGGAAATGTTAGAATATGATCAGTATGTTATTCTAATGTTGATCTAGCTTACTGCTAGTCTCATACAGCCAACAAACTAACACGTAGAATAACATTATAACTTTCAACACACTCAAATGCAGTTTAGTGTGATAGTGTAGACCAAGTGAAACAGCGCTGCGTTACCGTACAAGTTTCATTCGTCTAATAAACTGACCTGTGTGAGTATTAATTCAGCAATTGCGGGTAGTTCGGTAGAATGAAATGTCCTTATTCCTATATATCAGCGGGACTCGTGTGTGGCGCTGATATCTGCCTCTCATTAGCAGTCGCGACCTGCTTCATACCACAGTCATGTTAAAAACACTAATGTAATCACTCATCCATAAACATTATTAGATCCAATAGCATGACGAAGTTCCATAATTCCGCTTATGCATCATCAACCTACGCCTTTGTTATTGTAAGAGGTTAGCGACCCCTAGCTGCAAAAAAAAAAAAAACATATTGTAGCTTTAAGTCAAGCTAGCACACATGCGGATCTGCACCTGGCACTTCACAGGAGATACAACGGACAATTCTTTGATCAGCTGATTTATAAAGCAACTAGAGAAAGATCTGACTAGAAACATGTGCACTTATGCTCAGTTAGCTTGATAAACATCAGCGCACAAATATTGGATGGACAAATTCCAGAACTCCCAAGGATCAAGGCTGCTTTTATTAAATGTGAAGTAATGAAATACTGAGGGAAGTTTCAGTAAGTAGCATTCTCTCAAAGACAAGCTAAGAAAAAAAAGTTTTCTGTGCATTCGACAGTCAGTGTGAACTTTCTCTAAAGTCAACAAACTCCCAGTACACCTCTTTAACCTGTCACTCACAAGCTAAAAGATGTCATACAACAGCCTAAATTTGCAGTAAATTCAGACGAGTTGTGTTTAAGTAACGTTTTGCATTCAGGGTACCTTCAAGGCTCTGTATTCGGCCCAGCAAAGTTTGATCTATATAAAATAAAAAGTCTTTATTTTTTCAAGCTGAACTGTAATCTCTATATATAGCCATAAAATAGCCTTTTGTAGCCTAGCACTAATGTTTTTTTTTTCTTAATTTCCATTGAATTTTAGACAAAGAATAACAATATGATCATATATACATGATACATCATGATATAAAATTACTGCCATTCATACTACCAACCCCTAGCCTAGGGTCTTTTTGGTTTACTGAAGAACTGGATTGAATAACAACTATTGTTGTTCACAAAGATGACTTTTAGCCCCAAAATGACATCGGTTTTAGCGATACCAGGGCTGATGAGCATGTTGAGATCACAGCTGGCTGCGATTTACGATGAATGAGCCAATCAGTGTCCACTCTGTTTCCAAGGCGATACGGCATACTAAGACCGCAGGTTAGTCTAAAGGAGCCAGTGTGTGGTTTCACATTGTTACCATGGCATCACTTGTGAGTGACAGGTCAAAAAATGTATGCGAAGAGATGGTTGAGTTTAGAGGAAGTGCCCGCTGGCTGCTAAACAGATTAAACGGATATATTATAGGGACAAATTTCAAAGAAAATGTGCACGGAAGTTGACCATTTAACTTTTTAACTTCACTTTTTAGTGTCATGTTTCCATGCGTTTCCATCCCCCTTTGCTTTTTCTCTTCCTAACAGAACAAAAAAAAAATGCTGAGGCAAGATCCAGTCTTCCGTTCAACTGAGGTCTTGTTCCACAGTCGAACCAGTGACCCCTTAAACTTTTAATAATCCCCAAACACACACAGAGGCTTGATTTCCCAGATGGCAGAGGAAGTACAGAGAAAACTGACAAAATAAACCCTTGTACAATGGTGGGAATCCAGTGTGTGGAAACAACAAAACATAAAACAAAAATTCCTTACCTTAAAACTGGTTAGTTCTTGTTTGGTGAATCCATGACTGTGGATAATCTTCATCTGTTTGACCAATGTACTTTTCCCACTTTCAGCAGCACCTACATCAAAAAAGGGACTATAAAATGACTAAATAGACATTCAGTTATTACCTGAAACATTACATGAACAGTCCTCCAGGATTACATAGATTAGGTGTTTTGTTCAATGGTACAAACATGATAGTTCATTAATAAACCTTCTCTGAAGTTCGAATAACCTTTTTCGGTTACTAGCCTAGATGTTTAGTTTGAGCCTACAGCATTTTTGATAAGAGCCCAGATCTGAGGTTTGAACACACATCTATTCAGTTACAGTACCTGACCAGATTACCTAGAGTTAGAACCTACAGTCTGTCAATTTAAACTCTTATCTGGGGTTTTAACATATAAACTTGAAGATTTCAGCCCAGAACTCTGGTGCAAAACTCAATGTTTAATTTACAGCACAAAATCAGATCCAAGCCTCAATCAACATTCATTCAGCTTCAACCCATATCTGAGGTTTGAACCATACAGTGGTTCAATTTTCTGCACAGATCTAATGTTTCAACCAACTACCTTTTACCTTCTGTGGTCTAAACCTACAACATTTTAGGTATCAGCTAAAATTGGAGGTTCAAACCCACAACTGTTTAGCCAGATCTGAAGTTTCAATCTACAACCTGCCAACATCTAGTTTTTTTGTTTTGTTTGTTTTTTAACACAGAACATATCAGTTTTAAATGAAATTTGCTATATAAAAATAAACTTCCAATTGCAATCTCATATTTGATGCTTAAACTCATAAATTCGCAGTTGCCAACCCAGACCTGAAGTTAAACCCACAGCTGTTTAGTAAACTAGCACAATACCCAAAATTACATGTCTAACGTTCAAGTAGGCCCATGTAAACATCAAAATCCCTGTTATTTTAACTAAAAAGCAATGGGCAGCTGAGGAAACATAAGGATGAGAGCTGTGTTACCCAGCATGAGGATCTTCACCACGTTCATCTCTCTCTTGGCGTACTCGTACAGATCTCTGTCTATCTGCGAGCTGTGGATCTTCGCCTTCTTTCCCTCCTCTGTCACCTCTGAGCCCAGACACAGACCCATATCCAGAGCTCATGTCTTTCCCAAAGAGCTAAAGATCCAGCAGAAATCCCAAGACCACGGATGGAATCGAAGAGGAACGTTTAAAGTCGCGTAAAAACATCCCGGCGAGATCCCGCGCGCTCTTATCCAAAGTCTCGGTTAACGCGTAAATGACACCAAAGTCAATTGCGCGTGTTTTTGGAGAAATCTAAATCTGTTGTATAAGGAGAGACAGACTTGGACAGACACTGTCGGACAGGAAGAAAGAGGGAAAAAAGTTTCAAAACCGTCTGTTCCCGGTTAGTTTCGTCAGACTGAGCGCTCGTGCGGGATCATTGTGAGAGCTCAACACTGACGCCGCGCAAACTCTCCTAATCCTCAACACAACACTACCTGTTCATTACGGGTCAGCTAAATGGTGTGTGTCGTCTAGGCTACAGTGTCTATTTTTGCCGGGGGGGGGGGGGTGTCCGCGTTCTTTAGGAAGGAAGTGACGTGATGTTTGTGTAACTTTGTTACCTGAGATGGGTTTCGTCCAACTCACGAGTTGTGCGAAAAAGCTGGCAGTCCCTGAAATCTATATAGGCCTACAATTAAATGTAATTTAATTAGATAAAGTAATACATTAATTAATCATTAATAGCACGTTATCAAATAAAATGAAGTAAAAAAGGAAATTATTTAAAAACATTAAAAGTAACAAACAAATAAAACAAAAATTGTATAGAGTAAAATATAGCCTATATCACCAATAAAATACATGATGAAATTTTAAATAAAATATAAGGGTTAATTACACTGAATATAGTTTATTGATCTAATATACAACAAAACTAAAACACATGATTATTCAAAAAACTAATATGCTGCATCAAGTATCAACTTAAATATTTAGAATAAAACTTTGATTAAATGTACAACTATAGCAAGTATTAGTAATTGATGGCAGTTGAGATCTCAAATAAATCTCAAAATTAAGAGAAAAATAACATTTACAGTGATTTCTTAAGTTTAATGTTTTTACACAAATTTAACCTAACCTGCTGTAAAATTCAGTGCATTATGATTTTACTTTACGTTGTTTATGTACAAAAATCACATACATTTATTAATAAATATTCATTAGAAAAACAAAACATTCAAAACTATGTCTTCTCTAAAAATTGAACAGATGCATCATGCCACTGTTGATACATTGAAGCATTTTTTGATGCTTTTTTATTGTGAAAATAATTGTTTTGATGATTTACAGGTTATGATGGGATGGGATCCAATAAATTAAAAGATTGTCTGAAGACAATAACACGCCATCAACATTCAGCATCTAATGGTACACACAGAATTGGTCAGTTAACATTTCTGCTCACATCTGTAACGAAGAGACTTTAAAATTAGTGCTTTTTCACAGCAATTCACTGTAAATGTACAGAATTTTTTAAAAACAATGTGCTTTGAAATTCATTAAAAACAGAAACAGGTGACAAAACTGCACAAAGATAAAGAATATTTATGTCGCACATTAAAATGAATGAAAGTGTGACAATAAACGATCAATGAATTTTGTATATCACAGCGTCCTGACATCTAAGGATCACCTGAGGTCGGAGAGTCTTTGGTTGTGATTTTGATCACTTCACAACAATTAAAGGTATGAGAAATTAAAAACAGTAAGTGTGACAGTACAAATGCCAGATCCAGTATGTGACTGTGAACCATATATGAAACGATATTTGACAAAACTTCAGTTCTGATTTTTTTTTCACAACACGCATCAAACTTCTAGTTATGATGAGACGGGTAAAACTACAACAGCACCACTAGATTAAAATATACCAGGGTAAAGCCTGTCAAAACATACCCAGATCACATTTTACCGATACCCACACACACATTAGGACCATTAAGAAGATTGCTGAAGATTATTTTGATAAAAACTTTGCCAATTTTTCCATTAGCCAAAATCTCATTACCCCAAATTAGCAAAGTATTTATAAATGTTAGTACATCCTTAATTTACACAAGAATTATCATTGTACTAAGGCATTTATATATATATATATATATATATATATATATATATATATATATATATATATATATATATATGAGAATCAATGCTGAAAATAATGTGCAAAAAATGTATTTTTTCATCAATGATGATGAGAATATGTATGGAAATTATTTGAAATTATAAAAATAATATCACAATGCAAAAAAACATTTAATAATCTTAAAACAGGCATTGTTTTTTTATGCAAAAATATATTTTGATTTTGGGGTAAATGTGACCTGGATATGTTTCCATGAGATTCACCCGAATAAAACCCAATTAGTCTTACACATACCAACGTAGTCAACATGAAGTGTTCCTTCACAAATCATTTTTTGTTTGCTCATCTACGGATACGTGCGGATGGATCACCAATTGAAAAAAAACCCCACAATCTTCCCATAACCCTCATAAAATGACGCAAAATTATTTGCCGAACGTTTCTCAGTGTTCCTCCCATTCAGAGAGAACGTTTTTCAACCCATTAAATAGGTACCATTAAAACTCATCGCACGCAACAAAGTGTAGCTGTCATCAAACAAGAGTCGTACAACATATAAAAACAAGTCCGTGTTCCACCACGTTCATTAAAATGCGGCCACTGTTCGTAAATCGAGGTGTTTTATAACAGTTCGGGGGCAATTTTCGTTCTACGTCGAAGCCCTTGATTTGTTCGGTTTGGATAGTTAGGTTAATTCTTCGGGACAGCCGCCTCGGTCTTCACCGAATCCTCTTTGTGCTTCAAAGCCTCGATCATGGCCATCTCTTTCGCTTCCTTCTTCTGGTTCCTGGCCTCAAACTGCAATCTACCGGACAAAAAGAGAGATTGGGGCCATTTGCATATGTTCGTAAACACTTTAAGCGGGCGACGTTTTCACATTTTGCTCGTATTATTTTTCACACCTGTTCTCAATGATTCTCTGCACGATGTCGTCAGTGGTCAGGTTGCTGCTGCTGTCTAAGATGCGGAAAATACCTCTCTTCTTCGGCTCCTGAGAAGAGAGAAACAGGTTAGAAACAGTATTCATAGAGGAGAAGATAATTCAGAGATTATGCATGTTAGAGGACTTTACTCACATCGTAAGGGTCTGTATCGTCGCTGTCGGGAAACACTTCTGTCTTCCCATGACACACCAGATCCACCTACAGCCACAGACACACACACAGTCAGCTCGAGATAAATGAAGGCAGATCCTGCTGTGTATAATGTTGAGATACCGAGACACTTTCAGATGATTAGATAATTATCAGATATAGAAATCATAACAGTTCAAAAAAAGTGTTCAAACTAAAGTGCCAAATTTAAAATTGAAACATTATAATTAAAACTGGTTAAAGTCAGGTTTTCACATAAAAACAAAAAGATTAGTTTTGTCAAAAAGATTAAAAGTTCAGTGCTTTGGTACTGATGGTAATATATAATGTGAAAAAAGGAAACTTATAAACTGAAAAACAACGTATCTGCTTGATACATTTAAAAAAAAAAAAGATAAGTAGAGCATTACAAGTATATCTAAAATTTCAAAATGTAAAAACAAAAAAATGGATATAAATTTTGACACTGAATAAATAATGGAAAAAAGGAATGGTAATATAATGGAGTAATGGAAAATCTTAGAAACTGAAGAAAAAAATTCTGCTTAAAACGTAAAAAAAAAACGATGACTAGAGCATTATGGTTTTATCTATACTTTAAAAATTATAATAAAAATGTATTAAAGTCAGGTTTCAAAATATTTTAATGTGGAAAAGAAAAGATAGATTTAAGTTTAGTGCTGAAAAATAATGAAAAAAAGAAACTATTTTCTGCTTTAATTAAAAATTTCAGAAGCTTTCCGTTTAACCTGAAGAGGGCAGCACTCAGACGTTTTTACACCATATATTTGAAAATTAAAACACTTTATACCCAAATGTTAAAAAATTAACTCGAATCAATGAACAGCATTTATGAAGCTCCATTCTTACAGATCACTAACTAAAAAAAGTTGTTTTAGTGTTTAGTTACCCTTTAAAATAAGCAGATAATAACAGATATTAATTTTTCCATATTTTTTTCAGGACCAAATTTCTATGTATATCGTACCATTTAATAAAATATAAGAAAATGTTTCACTTGTGTATATATATGTATATATATATATATATATACATATATACACACACACATTTTATGATATGCATCAATATAAAAATGCATATTAAAATTCTTTAGTATATGTAGGTTAATTTTCTATCCAGAAAACAGCCAATAAATCGATAAGGTCACCAATATATTTTGCACCCTTTGTAATTATTTGGAAAAATGTCCCAAGCTCTCTGTTGAGTCCTCTAAAGTTAAACTATAATGGCCGGTTGAACTGTCTGAGTGTTTCTGGTTAAAGAGGCGAGCAGTGAATCTCTAGATTGTTCCCGGAGAACAACAACACAGAATTGCTGAAATAGTGGTCTGTCACTAAAGCCTCTGAGTTTGGCTGCTGTCCCAGAACAGTACACAACACACACAAACCTCATTCTCTTCACACTCAAAGCCTTTTATTGTGTTATTGTGTCTGAAAGGGGCTTAAATTGAAACTAGTTTCTTATTCACCACAATGAATGAACAATGTAAAGTTGCACTGCTTTAGTACTGTACCTTAAAGTGATCCAGAAGATCTTTTCCTACTGCGTACGGAGCGCCGATCACAACCTCTGACACATACTGAACACAAGACAATCACAAGACCGTTATTCACAGCCTAAATGAACAAAACTATAAACTAAACTCGAAGTTCTTCTAGAACAGAAAGTTCTAAACTGTCTAGGTTCTACATTCTTTAAGATGTAACTGCTTTAGGTTCTACTTTCTAGAAATTCTTCAGTTCAATAGTTCTCGGAGAACTCTGTAAATGTACAACTTAAAAGAAATTAGAACTAAAGTTCTACACTGACTAGGTTCCACATTCTTTAAGTTGTAATTGCTTTAGGTTCTACTTTCTAGAAATTCTTGTAATGTCTTTAGAATTTAAGTTCTCAGAGTTCTCCAAGTTCTAACGTTCTACACTTCAACCTTAAATTCTACCTTCTCTAACTTTTTGGGGGGTTTTACCTTTCAATTTTTCTGAGTTCTCCAAGCTCACAAATTTCTTTAGTTCTAAGTTCCAAAGTTCTAACATAGGTTATCCAGTTCTAAGTTCATCAAGTTCTACAGTTCTATTGTTCCTTTAGAAGTCCCTGTGTAGTCAATAATTTTATCCCTTAAAACCCATCTTTGATCACCAAAATTACATATTTAAATGTTTTTTCCTGTGAAAATAATTTCTTCATGCCTTAAAATAACTTGAATGTAACTCTACACCCTTGCTTCATTTAGTATACGTGGATCTATGAATATGCAAATTAGACTACCTGATCCACTCAACTTTACTGTAGTAAACGCTACAAGATGGCAAGGAAATGGAAATACTGGTTTAATTCGGCCATATATGTTTGAACCGGAGACTGATTCAGAAGAAGAAGAGAAAGAGTGAATTATACTGGCACGTCTACATATTGATGTATCAGAATGGTAATGCGTTTTATGTATCCCTCTCTACCATGTCGGGCGCATAACTGTAATTATTATGATTAGCATTTGGCTTATCGAACAGCTAATAATTTGTTGCTAATGTTACACAAACCATGTTCCCGTTTGCCATCTCAGTCTGCCTTCTAAAAATCAGCATCCTTAGAAATGCTTTGAAAAACTTAGAACTTCATTGGAAAAAGGCAAATAGTTCTTCATTACATCGTAATATACATAATTCACCCGCTATATTGCTAAATTTACCTGATGGTTTGTCGTAAAGCATTTTAAAAACAATGTCAAAAACTTGATTTTCACCGCAGGAGATTTTTAAGTTCAAAGTACCGTGTTCCTAAAATTTACCCAAATCGGCTGAACTTCTAAAATCCTAAAGCCGAATGAAACCTCCCATCATCCACTGGGACAGTCTTCAGAAAGGCATGCACGTGTGGTTTGCATTGCTATCGCAGTGTGAGGGAGGTCTGAAAGCGACGTCATGCTTTAGGTATGCTGTTGTGTGCCTGATCCGTGAGAGTGTGTGTGCTGTGGATGAATAAGAGGGTTTGTGAACTAGGTTATGTTTGGATTAGCACACGGTGCGAGATTTTTAATGGCCATCTCATAAACATGCAGAGCAAATGAACTTTTTTCATTGCTGGTGATATTTGTTCTGTTGACCTTGAGATGTTTCTTAATGTTTCTGCCCAGTTTCTTCCCCCTACACTTTTTTTAATATCACTCCCTCTCTCTAAACACAGTGGCCCATTGTTCTTAGACAAGAGTGTCACGAATACAAAAACAATGTAATAAAACGGAAATGAAGACGGTAAATTATGCACAATCCAGAGAACTGACTGGAGGAGTCAGTAATTTATGCAAACCAATAATTTATTAATGGAGGTGTTAAGTTATGCACTCCTTTGTGCGAAATGCAAAGAAATGATTGGAGGAGACGTTAAATTATGCACTCACTCTGCAAGCCAGCACACTCAATGTTCTCTCATGAATATTCATGATGGGATAGTTCTTCCCTTTGTAGCGGTTCACTTCCTACAAATAAATTATATGAACACACTTAATAAACATGACAATAACAATTACTAAACATTACATTTATTGCACATCACAACTGCTATATTTTACACATAATTTACAGACACAATTACAAACTGTCACTGCTAATGCTGAACTAGTACTAAGTAACCAATAGCAATAAACAATTATAATTTTGTGTCATTTCTGGTTTATAGTAGTAATTACCACAGTTTTATTGTAGTAACCATAACTGTAATGTTTATGGTATTCTGCATTTTAGGGAACTTAAACACATTCCACCCGAGGCTATGTTCAAAAACGATGTAAAAAAGGTTTGTGAGCGATCCTGGTAGTGGAGAGATCTGTAAACCCTTGTAAAGTGGGTGTGCGTGTTAGTTTTTAATGAAACGCACCTGGTCAAAGTGCAGTCCGACAATGACGTAAGGTTTCTCTGCTTGTTTGTGAACAGTTTCGAGGAAATCCACATGACCGATGTCTATATGGGTCAGATAATCAAGGGCAATACACAAATAAAATATACAACCGGAGTTCCTTTAATCGCTTTCCCCAAATTCTGCTTAAAAACTTTCAACTGAACTTTTCATGACTTTTCCAACTTTCTGGATGTCTTCAGAAGGCAAGCATGGAGTGGCACGTGGATTTTAAAAGGATACGGAAAAGGTCGAAAGCTCCGGCCACATATATGATGGTGTCTCCTGGCTGCGGTTCTTTTCCTGAGGCGAACTGGATGATCTTCTGAGAAGTCTGCAGGAACTGAGAGACGCCAGTCCAAGGACTGTGCCCTTTAGGACCCTGAGGAGAACAGATAAACGAGAAAGTTTTGCATTTGCAAATGCCAAGGGATTCAAATTAACAATGTATAGCCGCGTATCCACCGCAGGAACTTTCCCCACGAAACTAAGGACTTTGGGGTGGTACTCGGTGTGTTTCGACCGCAGGAACCAGGGTCTAAATGAAGTTCTGGGTAAAAATTTAATCCTCAGAAAGTCCCTGCTTTTTTCAAAGTTCAGGAACTTTCGGGGGTGGGACTTGGGCGCTTAACGTGCTGATTGGTTCATGAGTTCATGCCGCATTTTGATTGAATGAGTCAACGCAGCATTTCATTTCAACCACCATTTTTAAAAGCCTGTTGCAGTGCATGCAGTTCTACGTCACCAGACTAATTTGCCTAATTTTCATGATACTTTAGACCGCGGTGGAAACATAGAAACCTTTTTTTTCTTGGACAAATTGTTCCAGAACTACATAAGAACTACATAAGAGCAACCCATTAAAGTTTTCAAAGCAAAACTAAATTTTAAAATTAAAATAATAATGTGAAGACTTGATTTTTATCCATCAGGATTTGACTGGATTATGAATGATATGTGAGCTACGATAATATAAATGTACATTATTTATATGTTTTCAAAGGTGGAAAAATTATACAATTATACATTATATCTGAGTATACGCAGATCTACTCACCTTCCCAAAGTTATCCGTGTGGAGCTGGTAGGCCGTGTTATCCTGAGAGAGAGGGGCGAATATGAATTAGGGACTGACAGAAAGACTTTACATAACGCTTAACACACATAAATAAATAATAAATTTTACGCACAATGTTACTGTGGTGCGCCTTTGTTAACAGGAGCATACGGCCCACTAGGTCTGTCGTAGACACTCCCTGTGTGCGTTTACATTCCCTGTTGATGAAAACGACATTTTTGACAACCGTTACACCCATCCCTGGGTCAAAATTCAGTGGTGTGCCACAAGAGTATGTCTGAGGACCATTAGACTTTACCTATATCGGCCCATTCTCTTCACCTCGTCATAGGTATCCTTCCCGTCCACGGTCAATGTGATGTCATCTAGCAAAATACATGAAATTATTTCAGATTCAATTCCATTTTGCTTACATTTCAATTATGTTGTGTTTTAAAAGGAGACATTTCAAATAAAACAGGTTTTTCCTTCAATGTAAAAATGACTATGCCGAGACACTTAAGGCCTGTTTCTCAGCAAGGATGATAACTATAAAGTTTTAATAATTGTTCTAACTCTTTAAGTACAGAGACGTCCACATCACGACTATAAAGATAACGACAATGAATAATGTTTTTTTTCCAGCTAATGAACGATAAACATCGACAGCCAATTAGAATTTATTTAAAGAGCTTTAAAGAGCGCAAGCATTTAAAGTGGCAGACGACAAAACTAATAGTTTTCTTTATAGTTTTCATTCTTGGTGTGAACAAGTCTTCAACCACTTAGATCATTTACTTGAATAAATTGCAAAAAACTTGTTGGTTTAGAAATAGTCATGATTATGACATCACAGCCATTAGGATACAAACATATGGCCATTTATGTTTATATTATGCCTATTCAGGTCATCCTCTTTGATTCTTAGAATTGAACAGCCTATTTTTGTTACGTTCCTTTAAGAGTTCCGTATGTACTGTAAACAAATAATTATAAAAAACTAAATTACTTCCGATTTTGATGCAAAACAAGTATTTTTCAAGGAGTAAAATTCCACCTTCCAAAAGATATTAAAATGATTATGGATCACTAGTATGTGTGTCTAAATATCGAAAGGATCTCCTCACCTCCGTGCACACAGAAATCACAGTTGTACTTGTCCAGCGTCTCCAGCGTGGTGACGTACGGCGCCCCTTCCACAATCTCATCCACCCACTTTATGGCCCGTATCATTTTATAACGCTCGGCCTGCGTGAAGACCGGAGGACCCTTGTGCTTGGCTATTTCCTCTGAACGTGAGATAGAAAATATCTGGTCATTTCCTCATATATTAGGGTATTACAGTGTTTATGTAAAGTACAAAGCATTGATCTGAAATATGAAGTGTGAAGCATACCATCTGTATGTACTCCTACTACAAGATAATCTCCCATCGCTTTGGCCTGTCGTAATTGGTTAGAGTGACCGTAGTGCACCATGTCATAGCTGTGGAGACAGATGTGGACTTTAAATACAGAGTTAATGAGGGTCAATAAAACATGACCCGCATTCAAAGACAGAGAAAACGCAGGTGATGTAATAAATAACAGCTCTGCACGCCAAATTAATGGAGTAACTAGAGACGGTGGGTTGTCTAACCAGGACGAGCCCTGTTCCCCCATTAATATCATTAGCAGGGCCGATGGGATTACATGGGAACATAATCTCCAATTCCATTTCCCATGATTCCTTGCTGGGCACCATATTTCACACTGGGTTATTTATAACATCAGCTTCATTTCATCACTCATAAACTCATGTTTTGGATGAATATATCGTCTTTAAACATAAAGTGTGTCATTTCTGAGCCTCTAGTGTGGTGACAATATGGAATTGCAATAATAATGCAACTCAGAAATGTTTGTTTGCAATTGCATTTTATGAACCATTAGCTTAGGCATGCGAAACATGTAATATCACTTCTATAACTTCTATCCGTTATTTTTCTTAGAAATCACTTGACCAGAGCACTTTTGAACCTGCACCTGTTAATGTAGTATTATGTATATACTATTATAGTATTTTTTTATATTTTGAATTAGCTTTTTTTATATGGTCTATTTTACATTTTAGAAATTTTGCAATGTGCTTTTGTCATTTTTATTAGTTTTTAGTTTTTTTTTTTAATATAGCTTTAATTCTTTTTTTAGTTTAAGTAATTTTAGTACTTCAACTTACTTATTTTAGTTGTTTGCCAAGGCAACATTTTCTAATTATTTTAATTTAAGTTTTCCATCCAATATTTATTATTATTTTCAATAACCGAACAGTTATGGTTGTTTTAGCTATCAATAACAACACTGTTGCACATACTAACCTGCTGCCAAAGGTAACTAACCAAGTAACAAACCAATTATTCCATAAACTTTCTAATATCAATTGATCATTCCTCATTACTACACTAACAAAAAGTACCACGGTATTATGTACTAGATTTTTGGACACGTAAATACAGATACAACAAACCAGTCAGGTCAACTTTATTTACATAACGCTTTATATAGTACAGATTGTTTCAAATAAGCTTTAAAGGGATAAACAGGTAAATAATGATTCAATGATGCAAACAGTGTTCAATTATGCTGTAAAGCAATTCAATGCAATGGGAAATATCATAGTATCTTACCACCTGACACCACTAACGTATACTACGTACTATGTTTGTTTTCACACGCTCTGTGGTAATACTATGGTATTTTAAAATACAATGTAAAAACAATTAATTAACTATCATGGAAGAAAGGTACCAGGGTAATGGAATATTTTGGACATGACATGTATTTTAGTACCACAGCATATTTCAAATTACCACAGTAACGTTAATACAATGTGATACTATAACTGACAGCACCATGGTGCCGATAAGGTACTTTTTGATGGTAATTTAACAATACTATGGTAAATTCATCTCTGTGCTACTATAGATCTTCTTATGTTGAATTCTAACATTATAAGACACTGTAAAGATGCTGTAGAGACATATACGCACTTCGTGTTCATTACCGTATGAGTGTGTGATGTCACTCACCAGCCGTCACACCAGACCCGGATCACCCTCTTCCTCTTCTCCGGGCTGTGGCTGGAGGAGCTCGACTCTTCTCTGACCTCCTCCTCATCCGCATGGATTCCGTTCATGATCATGCTTTTAATGCGTATAAAACTCCCCGAACAGTCGTTAAAAACGACTGTTACACTCTACGTTGAAATGAATGACACCGGCAAAGTCGCTACGCCCTTCCAGACGCCGAGAGAATGTGCGCAACGAAGATGACGCAACGTGCAAACACCGCGCCTCCTCACGATGCCCCGCCCCTACGATTAGGAAGTGACGCCAGGCACAGTGTGCAAAGATATGATAAACCATAAACTTAAACATATAAATATATATATATATATATATATATATATATATATATATATATATATATATATATATATATATATATATATATATATATATATATATATATATATTTTTTTTTTTTTTTGCTTATTATATATTTCACATAAAATTTTTAGTTTTTGAGCGCAATTTAATTCTCTAATATAATAAATGAATACATGTTTTTCTTAAATATTGGTCTAGCTTTCTTTCTATTTTAGTTTACAGAAAAAATCTGATCAACTGCAAATAAATAAATACATACATATTTTTGGAATATAATGTGTGATGCTTCACAATGGGATATTAGCCTATTCATAATAATAATAATAATACTTTCTACGTTAAAGAATATATAACGAAATATATAAATGTTTGAATAAACTGCACAAGATAGTATTTGCTTATATTATCCTGTTTCTGAAATTTACTAATTTTCAAAATTTATTTTTTTATATCTTTTTAACATCTCAGATCAATTGAAAAAGAGTAACATTCAAAAATAATGTTTAATTTTTCACATTAGGATTCAATTTCTTAAACCAATATTAATACTATTATGGCACAATAATAATAAAATGATGTTTACAACATTAAAGTTGGCAACAAAATAAATGAGTAAATAAATAAAAGCGTTAACAAATGTATTTTTAAATTTAAGAATCTTGCTCATTTCAGGAATATAATTATTGTTTAATTATAACTTTAAAAAATAAACATGCTGTAAATGGCTTTGCACTTATAAACCAAATCCACAAACAAGTGTATTGCAACAGATATCCGTTAGGTGGCGCTAAATGCACATGTGTTCAAGCAGGAAAACAACAGGCTTGGCTGGAATATGAAAATGTTTATTTTGCAGAGCAAAACACCATTTTCCATGGTACTTTGATACAGTGGTGGCACACGTAAATTGTCACTTTTTACCTGAGTGTTTAGTGCATTCACCTGAGTTTGTTTTTATCGCACACATAGAAAATAGTTCAAAACTATAGAAAAATATTTCATTTTTTTTTTTGTTATAACTAACATGATGTTCTTTAACACTAGGGAAAATAAATAATAACCACAGTGCTCAAAGTTAAAAAATAAAATATTAATATGGCTTTTGATTTCAAGAGTTGTATCCGTTTTGCCTTTAAAAGATATGGCTTTCATTCATTTTGATGATCGAAACCCTTCAGGATCCAAATTTAAGCTGTCGCAGGAAGCCCAACAGTTCTTCATTGAGTCCCGCCACGTTTGCCACTAGAAAAGAAAATAATTACATCAAAATAGACCCGTCTTTAGTTATTGCACTGATTTTCACTAAAAATGGTCATATGTCTTTATCTTATCAGTGTTTAAGCCACTTTAGAGAGGACTTTACCTTGTCCCTGACGTCTTAGAGTTCATCACCCATTGTAAATACTCCTTGGCAGCGATGCTGTCCAAGACCTTGTTGACGTCACTGGTGAAACTGCCGTCTACATGCCGCCTGCGGCCCAAATTTGTGCCTCTGTTGGTTCCAACACTGCGCATATGCGATAAACAACTTGTGAGCATGTGCAAAATGACACTTATTCAAAGTTTAAACCAGTGAATTATGAGTTCACAGTTAGCAGTTAGCTTGCAGCCTGCATTGAGCTTAGCAGTTTAGCTTGCGGCCTGCATTGAGTTTAGCACAGTTAGCAGTTAGCTTGCGGCCTGCATTGAGTTTAGCACAGTTAGCAGTTAGCTTGCGGCCTGCATTGAGTTTAGCACAGTTAGCAGTTAGCTTGCGGCCTGCATTGAGATTAGCACAGTTTAGCAGGTTAGCTTGCGGCCTGCATTGAGTGTAGCAGATTAGCTTGCGGCCTGCATTGAGTTTAGCTTTTAGCTTTAGCATGTTCTTTAAAAAGCAGTTTATTTGTAGTATTAGTTATGTGAAGTTTGGTTATAATTAGCATCTTTGCCCTCAGTATTTGTTTGATTAGCACAGCAGTACCAGAAACAGAAGAAGACATTAGCAGAGAAAGATCACCAGAAGCACAAAGCCTGGTTTTCAGCGCTATTTATTAGCATTAGCATTTTGCAGTGAGGATGGACAGAGTGCGTTAGAAAAGAGACAGATGTTGGGGAGGAGAAGGCATGATGAAGCGGTCGTTTCAGCTATTTTGCTCTCTCGCACACACTCTCTTTTTCTTTATTTCCACCACTTTCACACTCTAAGGCACTGAAGGTGGGACTAGAAGCGTGGAAGCCTACTCTTGCTTGGGCTGTCCAGATTTGAGCCAGGCCACGAAGTTCTGGGCCGCTTGGTCCTGCAGGTAAGAGCTGATGTCACTGGTGTAGGTTCCCTCAGCGTGACGTTTGGACGAACCACTGGGGAGGAAAGAGAGTTTGTGTTAGAAATCATTGATTAAATGTTTGATTTTGAGTTAGCTTAGTAGAAGTCGGTTAGTGTTATGCCTTAAAATATAATATAATATAATATTTTGTATTATATATTTCATGTATTGTTTACAAACATATTCTTTTCATATAATAATATTATTGGTTATGTAAATGTTAATGACATTATACAGTTTTATTTTATATATTATAAAAATATTAAGAATATATATTAAAAATATAAAACAAAAGGTATATATAGTATTTTTTTATCAATTATATAAATGTGAAAAAGACAACATATTTTAAGTTTTCATATGCAATGTATTTCAACATTTTTTTATTTTATAGTTTGTTCACAAGCTTCTAGTTTTATTATATTATGTTATGATGTTCTATATTAAATTTGTTTTTTCGTATTATTTTTATTTACATATATTATTTTAATATTAAAATAGTGGATCAAAAAAGTTAATCAAAGTTGTCCTAAGACAAGAACGGGTATTGTTCAAAGTTCATGTATAACTTTGATAAAAGGTTTTGATCCACTTCAGATGTTGACTACTGTATATTATGCATATAATTGCTTATCCAATTATAGTGTTTTATTTTTATGATATTATATATAAAATACAAAACATAAAAATATAATATACATAACCTTAAAATATTCAATCTTTATATATATTTTATTTACCTTTATTATATATATATATATATATATATATATAGTTTTACATTGTAATTTATATTGTTTATTATTATAACTTTATAACATGTGTATGTGTGTATGTATGTATATATAAATATTATATATACTTTTTAGAATAATACTATAAATACATTGTATAAATGTGAGAACATGTTCTGTAAAATTTTTTAAGTTTCCATACACAGTATATTCCAATATGAATGAAGCGGTCGTTTCAGCTATTCCAATATACATTTTATATTTTTCTTTTATAGTATATGTTTTCTTATTTTTTGTAAAATTTTTCATGTTTTCAACATTTTCTCAATTTGATTTGTAATTTTGTCACACTTCTGTTTCTTTTACACCAAATGTTGAATACAGTTTTTTTTTTTTTTTTTACAGAAATCTATACACAATATTACACTGTAATCGTGCCTACCCGTTTCTCTTCGAGTCCATGAGCCACTGGACAAAGTCTTGTGTCCTCCTGGTCTCCAGGTATTTGCTGTAGTCGTTGGAGAACGTCCCCTCAGAATGCCTCTTTACAGTCGTGAAGCCCTGATCCCTCGGCACAAGACTCTCTGCTGTCTCTGTGCTGCGCCGCCAGAAGAAAAAACAGTGTTAAACCGCACACATCGCAAAATCATGGACACATTCCCAACTGAAAACTCCCCAAACTGTTATAAAGTGAAAATGCAGAGCTGTTTTCAAACTTCAAACTACAAAATTGATCAAGCACAAAGTATACAAGTAAATGACCTTAAAACAATTTCATACCAAGGGATTTTTTTTATAATTTACTGCTCGGAAATGACATAAAAGATTCCTCTGACCTTGTGTTGTCATCTTGCAGTGGGACGCACATGCTGTTTTGAACAAAGAGGAGCAGAAGAAGACCAGCCAGATATTGGATTCCTTTCATTTTGACAGCTTCTTTAGAGTTGAACACGCGCCCTGTCAAAATGAGAGGTTTCTCCATTTGAAACCAACCAAACATCTACAAGAGGTCAATGAAGTCCTTGAAGAGATGCTCAACTTACCGATGGATGGATGGATGGATGAGATGAGATGAGATGAGATGAGTGCGTTTGCTCCTCAAGCACAGATCTTCTCCTGGCTCTTCTGCTGTTGGTTTCGTGGCCTCTTCCCAAAACTTCTGGGTCTTATATAGTCGGTCCAGGAGGGCCAGCCCGTCTCGGCAGCCCACACACACGCGTATGTGCGCGTTGAAATCCATTAGTGTCAGTCCATTACCCGCTCTGGATGAATCCGCTCGTGTTTGTTTAAAGAGAGAGATGTGCCAAAGTACCTCCAGATAAGAGCCGTCCTCGAGGTGTCAGACAGCAGGATGGAGGCTTTCGCAAATAAACCAAGAGAAAAATAACGCGCCGAGTGCTACTGTAGGAGAAAATCAACAGGGCAAACGGATACTCTGGCACAAGGGGTTCGCGGAGAACGTGACAATCCGATTTTTCGTCTGTTATACATTAGTTGTACATGATTTTTATGTCCTACCCAGGATGCTTTGCACACAAAATCAGTGTGATTTGAGACACCGATCATTTTGATGCAATTTTAGGATGTCATTGAAAATGTTTTGGTTGGCTGAATATACAATAATTCCCAGAATGCATTTTGAGGTGCTTGTGTGCAAGCATTTGATTAATAGAATCAGTGTCATATTTGTTGTTTTTAATCGACAAGAAGTTTATTTTGTTGAAACTACATCAGGGTTATAATATTTAACAAACTCAAACTAAAGACAAAACCATAAAAAAATCGTTTTCATTACTTTAAAAATAAAATGAACGTTAACTGAAAGAAAACTAAATATGCAAATATTTAAACTTATTTTATTTCAGCTAATTGCAAGGCAGTAATTCTCATTTAGTTTAACTTGATGATCTAAAATAACTAAAACTGTTATATATATATATATATACACACACACACACACACACATATATATATATATATATATATATATATATATATATATATATATATACTAATACAAATACAAAAGCCTACAACAGAATTACTAAAACCATAAATAAAATTAAAATGAAACTGGAAAATAGTCAAATAAAAAAACTTGTTCAAAATATTCATAAAAATATAATAGTATCTCAATTATATACTATTCTAAATAATTACATTTTATTAATAACATATACATTTATTTATTATTAATAATTGCATTAAGAGTTTAAAATATGTTGAAATCTAAAATAAAATTTAAATACATTTTAAATTTGTTGTTTTTAAAAAATAAAATCAGGATAACAAAATGACTAATTTATGACTGACAAAATGACTAATTTATGACTAACAAAATGACTAACAAAAAGAGGCTTTTGTAAGAGTGAAAAAATATTGAATATATTTCATAATTCTTGAACTTAAAACTTTTGAATATGTAAAGTGTAAACTTGTAAATGAGTCACAAACAATTGAGTGCATTTATCAAATTTATTAAAGATCGAAAAAATATCTCTGATAGTAAATTCATACAAATTATGGCTTATAATTTAAAGGCACATAAAATAAATATTTACTTAAAAACTCATGAGATTACTTGATACTCGGAAAAGCTTGATGACAAATGACTTAAAGTGTGAAAATAATTTTTAAAAGATCTCTTTCTGAATTAGTCAAAATATTAAATTAATATTTTTTATACCTTTAATTGTGTTCTTTACATGAAACTAACAGGTGGCAATGAACTTGAGATGGAAAATACACAATATTGCTCTCCCCAGCTTACAAAAGTGATTAAAATAATATTAATAATAAATAATTAAATCTGAAACTTTTTTTATTTCAATATTTTTTGGAAACATAATTTCTCTTTCCTTCTTCAGCTAGCTCATCAAGCTTCATGTTTATCCAGTAAGTATTTCTTTGCATTTTTTCGATGTACTAATAAAGACTGTAGGCTTGAAAGTGATAAAAGTGAATAAATCGAGTCTGTTATTGCAGCACAGTACAGAAGGATTCAGCGGCTGCTCATCGGGGGTCGCACACGCCTGACGCATTTAAGAGAGTGAAGTGGTCTCGAAGTAACGCTGATTCAGTGCTGTGGCTTCTCAGTGGAAAGTTGCACAACTTCAAGCAAAGCAGTTTTTCAGAAAGTGACTCATGTGAGTGTACACGTGCTGATTGGCCGATCCGCCGAGGCTGTGGTCGTCATCAGTGTACCACTGACATAGACACACAACAGAACAACATGTATATATACATATATATAATTTTGGCATAAAAAAACTGCATCTAGAACTATTTTAAACAATATTTAATAATTCTTTTAAAAATGTTTTGCAGTGTTATTGAGCATATTTATACATCAATAATAAATAAATAATAAATTATACGACTAAATGTTCTGAATAATTGTATTGTAAATTCAATTATGTATGTGTATATATATATATATATATATATATATATATATATTCATATATATATATATATATTCATTACATACTATAATTTATTAGAATAAATTTGCATGAATTACCATTGCATCAAAGTCCACTTGTTCATCCACGAGCGCTTTAGAGATCTGAGCAGCTTGTTGGAAGTGAACATTATCTAAAAACAGAAATAGAAAAGCACAGGAAAAAAAAATTAATTGATTAATCGCATCTAACATAAAAGTTTGTAGATATATATGTATATAAATATACATATATGTATGTGTGTGTAGTATATGTAATATATAATATATATATATATATATATATATATATTTACACACTTTTATGTTAGAAGCGAATAATCGCGATTAATCGATTTGAGCAATAGTTTTCACTTTAACATCATGTCATCTGGGTTATTTTTCAGATATTTACAAGATTATGATATTGAAATAAAATATGCCTACAGGTCCTTCTCAAAAAATTAGCATATTGTGATAAAGTTCATTATTTTCCATAATGTAATGATAAAAATTAAACTTTCATATATTTTAGATTCATTGCACACCAACTGAAATATTTCAGGTCTTTTATTGTTTTAATACTGATGATTTTGGCATACAGCTCATGAAAACCCAAAATTCCTATCTCAAAAAATTAGCATATTTCATCCGACTATAAAAAACAATAAGTGTTTTTAATAAAAAAAAAAAAAGTCAACCTTCAAATAATTATGTTCAGTTATGGACTCAATAGTCAATACTTGGTCGGGAATCCTTTTGCAGAAATGAAAGAAATTTGCAGAAATGCAGAAATGACTGCTTCAATGCGGCGTGGCATGGAGACTTTGAGTTTTGCGTGGCAAAACTCAAAATCTAATGAAAACAAATTTAAGTCGTTTTTAGGAAATATAAAAACAAATTTGTTTTACTAAAATAACTAAAAATATATATATTTCCAGTGGTTTTCTTTTATTTAAATTTGTATGATGTTTACGCAATCAAAAAATGTGAATATATAAGAATATATAATTTTTTTATTTAATTTATATTTTAAATTAATTTGAACCAAAATTAGACAAAAGAAAAACATCAAACAAGGAATACAGATTTTTTTCGTATTCACTTATGTTAATTTTCATTCAATTAAGTTCTTAATTGCTCAGTTGCAGAGACAAGATTAGAGAGAGAGAGAGAGAGAGAGAGAGAGAGAGAGAGAGACGTGTCGTATCTCACCGTCAGCGGTGCCGTGCACCAGGAGGTACTGGACTGATTTAAAGTTCTTGGCTCTTCCCGTCACTGTGGAATTCTGCAAGAATAATAACATCCCATAAATCCTCTGTGACGCAGCTCTTGTGCTTTCCTCTCGTGAGTTATTCTAGGACTGACTCAAGGTTCTCTGCGACGTCGTCATGGGAAAACCACAGATTTAATCAGACAATTGTAGAATTTAAGAGTGTAACTTACATCATAAAAGGCCTGATTCTCCGCCGGCGTGAGCATATACCTCTCAGTGTAAATCGAGTCTGGTGGAAGTTACAGTACAACCGTCTTATCACATCATATCAATGAATTCGGGGTGAAAAAGTTGAAAGCACACTGAGATTAGGTTGTTTACTGCTACATACCATAATATTCCCATTTAGACACCGGAGCGACAGCCATCCCGCATTTAAAAACTCCACTTCCGGCTCCTAGGACCATCGAAGTGACGTAACCACCGTAAGACTGAATCGCAAACACAGGATTACACATATAGTGGCCCAAATGCATTTGCATTATGTAACAAAATATCAAAACAAGAGCCATTCATTATAATGAAACATAAAACAAGAACTACTTGCAATCAAAACATATCTCAAAAAAACTTTGTTAGGTTTATGATATTAAATATTTATGGTAAATAAACTTACCCATCCCCAGATGGCAACCCTGTTTTTATCTATGAAGCCCATGTCGATAAACTGTCTGAAGATGAATGAACAATATCAGCAAGTCGTTTTTAATCATTTAACTGCAAATGTAAATGACATGACATGTAATATATGATTAAAATAAGAGTGAAATTTTGCTAATATATCTCATCTCACTAAAAATGTTTTATTGTAGAAATATTGCTAGGTGGTCGCTAGGGTATTGCTAAGTAGTATCCTGGGTGGTTGCTAGGGTGTTGCTAAGTAGTTTCCAAGGTGATCTGGGTGGTTGCCTACTGGATCAAGTCTAGACATGGATCCTTCAATGTAAGTCTATGAGATTTTTTCTCCATTTTAACATCCACCAGGTGAGAATTGTATGTCAGATTGCCTAGTAAAGCAACAGCTGACCTCTACGCAACAAAACACATGGTTTGATGAAAGATTCATGTCTGGAGCACAAATAACATCAAAACTTATTCACTTGAGAGCAATGGGGACACATATTTGTACCTAGCAGCCGTTATCTGATCCTCGACTTCATAAGTGCCGAGTCGTTTGTAGAGGGCATGCATGATTTTGTCTCCTTGGTAACCACTTCCTCTACCATCAAAGCTGGCCACGATCACTTTCTCCGTGCTGGCCAAGTATGTGGACCATCCCACCCTGAACCGGAAATCTGACTTCTGACTGCAGGGGCCCGCATATCTACAGGATATGAAAGAATCAAGACTGCAGTGTCCATCCAAACCAGATCAGAAGTTCACAATCAGATCACAAAAAATGCAGCTAGCTTACACGTCTATAAGCAGAGGATATTTTTTGGATTTGTCGAATTTGGGAGGCAGAATCATCTGGTACCAAAGGTCTGAGGAGGGGAAAAAACATAAGATTAGGATTTAGAACAAACATAATGTCTAAGTTATCCTGCAGATTCAGCCTTACCAAACTCTCCGATCTTCAGCGTGCCGTGCGTAACTGACGGCATTGCGATGCTCTGCAGAGTATTTTCCAAATCTCCGTTGTCTTCAAGAACTCTCACCTCTAAAAATTTTTTAAGAAATGAATTAAGGCCCGCACACTCCAAGAACGATAACTATAAAGATAATAACTATATTAGCATCCACACCAGTGGACGATATTGGTCTGTTTATTTTAAGATTTGTCATTTTGCGGTTTAAATGCTCAAGCTCTTTAAAGTCTGGTAGATTCTGATTGGCTGTCAATGTTTTTTTATCAAGTCAAGTGCATTTTTATTGTCATTCCTCTATATAACATGTAAAAAATAATAAAAAAAAATAATATATATATAAATAATTATCGTTTTTCAGCTGGATTTTGTTTTTAAAGTGATTCCAATGAATCATTGCTCTGTGCCATTATTATTATAGTTGTGGTGTGGTCTCTACTATTCTTTTATATTTAGAACGATTTTTACCACTATATCTTTATCATAATTGTTATAGTTAACGTCCTTGGTGTGAACGGTTCTTTTATCAGGACCAGGAATTAAAACAATTAGTAAGGCACTGATATTGAAATTCTAGCTGAAGCTGATAATTTATTGGACGATAACCAATAAATCATATTATAAATTGATCCTATTTTGTAAAAAAAAAAAATTTATTAAGTAATAAATTCATGAATACAGAGAAACTCATCTGAGTGTCATCTGATACCGATCAATTTAAAAGTCCAATAACTGATATGGTCACAATATATTGTGCATCCCTAATAAAATAATTTAAAGAAGCAATTTTCCAGAATTTCTAGACATGCGTACAAAATAATATATGATAATATAAATAAATTAACAAATAAATACATTTTTATTTTATTTTTGTAGAGGACATGACACGATAAGTAGAAGTGACGGGGATGGGATTGAAAAATGTTGTAGAGTAAATGGAATATAAACCCATTTACGCTAACCGCTAATCTGTGCGCTAAGTAACTGCTAATGGCACCAATGAAACAGCTGATTTTAATGCTTAGCCCTACCTGTTCCATCTCGGCTGTTTCTCAATGTATACAGAGGCAGTCCAGGCCCTTCGGAAACAAACAAATAACAGGACTTGGGAACGTTTCATTGATTTTATATGTCCTTTATGTACTTTGCATATAGAGAAGTGGAATGACCTAAAAAATGAATATACTGTACATGACATAGCCTACCAGAACAGCTCATGTGGTAGTAGGTTCCTTCAGTACTAAAGAGAGCAGAGTTATATTTGCACCGGTCCGCATTGAGAGTACAGGTCAGACACTCCCTCTCTGAATGAGAAGCACCATTTATGGTGATTCTGCAGAAAAAAACAAAATGCATTTTATTAAAATTTTCAGCAATAAAAATTTCTGATTGATTTCAACACTCACTTGTAAACGTTCCTTTGGCCTGGACTCGCATTGTGTTCGTTACTTACATAGTATCTGACGAGAACAGAGAAAAGAGTTGAGAAAAGAAACCGGACACTCAATGACAGACGTTTCTAGTAAAGTAACTTACACGGCATTGTTTGTGACCTTAAGGATGCTAGTGACCTCCCACTTTCCGTTAGTCACAAACCTTTTTTCTGTCTAGAAAACAACATTGGATTATATATATATTTTATATATAAACTCTGTTTCTTCAATTTGAAGTTTATATTAATATAATACATTACTAAAAGCTGCTAAATGTTTTCTTATTTACCAAAAAAATTTAATAAATATAAAAAGTAAAAAAAAAAAAAACGGAAAATCATAAAATACAATAACATTTTTTAATATTCTAAATGTAAATATTCAATACATATTAATGCAATAACAAAATAAATGAAAATGTAAATATATATGTCAAATTAAATGTAAAGCGTATTAATGTATTAATTAATACATTACATAAATTTATATAAATTTATAAAACTTATAGCTTGTAAACTCACTCCACTGAAATAAACAAGATGCTTAAAATGCTCCTCGTTACTCAAAACGTGATAGCAGCTGCTGCCGTCCGGCCGAAAGACAGGTTCATCTGGAGAGAACTACGAAAAACCACACAAACAAACAGACATAAACATTGCATTCAAAATCATATGACATTTTGTAATCAAATAGTTCATACCCTGCCAACCCAACCAGTACTGCTTGTGATAATCTGGTTCTGTTGAAAAAACACACAAGTAAAAAGAAGATTATGCTTCAGTTGATTTATTAAAGAAGCCATAATCTACACTTTTGTCACTACACTTTTATTATTATTGTAATATTTATTATTCAACCTCAAAAAACATTGAGCGTACCAGTGAACTTTCACTCCAAGTGCCACCACTGAAGTCATACGTCTTCAAACTGACATAGTTCTGTGTTCTTTTCTGCCACTGGACGGCAATTCGCTCATCTGAGGCCCACGTAGCAGTGCTCAGGTAGTGCTCTCTGTGATAAAACATCTAGTTATATGTCAAATTATTATTACATCTGCCTGAAGAACCAATCCAAAACCCCTTACCCTGCACCAACATCACTGGGGACCTGGATTTCCTCGACCGTGGATGAGTTTGAATTGAACACAAAAAGTTTTACAGTTGGGTTTGGGGTTCCAGCCTTGGAAATGAATGAATGGGAGCGTCAAAAATGTGTACAATATTGTGTAACATCACATTTTGCACCGTGAAACTTGATGTCTTTTACCTTGGGGTACGGTATGAAGACCGTATCTGGATACTGTCCTTCTCCATACCACGTGTACTCGATATTGTGGACTTTAGAGTCGTTAAATTTGGCGTACGCCACAAACCTCCCATTTGGTGACCACCACAAAGCAAAGTTGGTGGAGAACATCTCCTCTACAGAGAAAACAGATATGCAAGATATGCAAACACCACTTAATGGTGTTTTTTTTTGGATAATTTCTGGGTGAACTGTTCCTTTAAGTCTTCAATATGTTAATGAACTCTGTTATGATTGGCTAACATCCATCCGCTTCATTAAATATGCATCTCTTACCCTCGTACACCCAGTCAGGAATGCCATTGAGGATCAGGTTGTGGGCTCCGTCATTGGTGACCTGTATAAATGTGGAGGTGGGAGATTCCTTCACATAGACGTCGTTCTTCCACACAAACGCCTGCATTTTGGAGAAATTTTTTTTTTTAATGTCTGCTCATAATTTTTCTGCAAAGGGTGGAGAACAAGGGCTAGAAACAACAACAACAACAACACAAAAAAAGCTTTGTGCGTTAACATATTTTTACGCACAACAGAGCTAATTGGGATAAATTTAGCTTAGGTTAGCAGCATTGCTACTATAGTTACACCGGTATTGAAACATCAGTACACCAGTATTTGTTGGAAGAATTAGCTTGTTACTGGAAAAGCTACACAGTTTTAACTATTGTAAAAAATGTAGTTTGTGCTGCTACTTTTAGCTAGCTAGCACCAAAGCATGTATTAGCATATGCTAGTGAACCTAGTTCTTCATAGACATAAAGAACAAACTTTTATCAACATGCCATAAACTAGTTAAATGAAGACAATATTGATAAGGTTTTACGACATGTACATGACAGCACCTTGTACATGACATCTGATAAGATACTCACCAGTTTGTGGCCGGTCGGAGACCACGCTAGGTACTGGATTTCATGTGGGATATCTGTATTTATAAAATCCCTAAAATAAAGAGAAAGTTAGACATCTTCAAAAAATACAAAGTGATCAATGATCAAAGTTATGACAGGTATAAAGATTCATACCATGCAGTTTGTTAGCATAAACAGTTAGCTAGCTCAACAGACCAAATGTTTAAAAACACTAGTAAACAAACCCTTTTTCCAGGTCGTAGATGGAATAAGATGCAGTGTACGAGTGTCTCCATTGCTGGTGAAGAAAGCCAATATTAAACATTGGGATATGATTAAAAATTGATAACTCATCAAAGCATTTCATTGATTACCTTAGTGTAGTTGCTCAGGAAACAGATATATTTTCGATCGGCTGACACCATGTAATCGAAAGCTGCCACACGGGCCTGATAACACCAAATACAGACAACTGTTGTACATTCAAAGAATCGATACAAATGTGCATTGACATTTACAGTTCTGAGAACAGCACCCCCAAAAAAATCAATAAATACTGCGTAAAAATTAAATTTAAACCATTTTTTGCTGCTTCCCTGTGTAAAAGTCTCCGGCATGATGCTAGTGTGGTTTTCAGTGCTTTGCTAGGGTATTCTGGATAGTTGATTTGTGTTTGCTTAAAAAATGTCTTTCACTGTGTACATCTATGTGATTTTAGGAAAAAATTGTAAATCGACCAAATGGAAATCACAAGTCTGATTGCTTATAGTGTGTCATGGTTCACATTCGTCCAGTAGTGCCATTCAAACTAGTATTTAAAACACCATTGTGTTTTTATATTTATAAAAGGGAATGTGTGGTAAAAGCTCTAATAGCCTATGCAAAATGTCTTACAAATATCTGTTGGTTCACGAATTCCTTTTCATTTCCCGTGGTTGCGTTGATCAGAAGCACTGAGCCATCTCCTGCCTTGTGAAGATATTCATCATCTGCATGATAAATTGTGCAGAAAGGTAACAAATTATGGATTCTATTACAAAAAAATGTCAATATCCACTTACAGACGTTTACTTACAAAAAGTGCAATTTTTTGGGATATGTTACTGTGTAAATACCATAGTATGCATGCACTTACAAAAAAGTGCTATGGTACATGGTATATTTAAAAGTACTGTAGTATTCTCATTTGACACCGTCGTTGTACCATGGTACAGAATCAGTATACTTTATATTTTATAAATATGCCTAAATTTGCTATGTAAATAAATGTTGAGAAAATTTTCCAAAACTCACAGTACCTGAGACCCAGCGCAAGTTGTATGACTTGGTTCTCGCTGTGCCTTTGAAGTAATCTTCTAGAGTAAAAGTCCTTTGGGATTCGGTTTTATCATCTGGGAGAGAGAATGTGAGAGAGAAAGAGAGAGAGACAGACAGATAGATAGATAGATAGATAGATAGATAGATAGATAGATAGATAGATAGATAGATAGATAGATAGATAGATAGACAAGTAGACAGACAGACAGATAGATATACGGACAGACAGATAAATAGACAGACAGACAGACAGACAGACAGATAGACAGACAGACATACGGACAGACAGATAAATAGATAGATAGACAGACAGACAGACAGACAGATAGACAAGTAGACAGACAGACAGATAGATATACGGACAGACAGATAAATAGATAGACAGACAGACAGACAGACAGACAGACAGACAGACAGACAGACAGACAGACAGATAGATAGATAGATAGATAGATAGATAGATAGATAGATAGATAGATAGATAGACAAGTAGACAGACAGACAGATAGATATACGGACAGACAGATAAATAGATAGACAGACAGACAGACAGACAGACAGACAGACAGACAGACAGATAGATAGATAGATAGATAGATAGATAGATAGATGTTATTTATTGAAACTATTCTCAGTGAATGTGTTGTATAACACACACGTGTGCTTGTGCACTATAAAAAGTTAAATCATTATCTGTACAAAGTTCAGATTGAGGGAAGATAATGTCCCGGATAAGCGCTGGAAAGCGTTCAGCCTCCGAAAACACTTGATATAATATAAACACTCCTGCAGCCAGTCATCCTAACTATAACATTACTTCATGGAGGAGTGACACTTATAATCAATGACGAACAGTTGGACATTTACAAGTTTAACATGAAGCAACAAAGCTATCAATAAGAAATCTTGATTTCATAAGCCATATTTATGAACGTATCTACATAAACGCAGATGGATTTATACATATAAAATCACCTACCGTTGAGGAAAATTGCAGTTGGAACAGCTATTAACACAACGATCACTACGATCCCAAATGCTGCCAGAAGCCATTTTCCAATTTCCTAAAACATGACAAAAATAACCAAATTAAGTAAAACCCGCGTTAAAATCATACAAGACAACATACACATAACACAACACCTTATGATAGGTACTCTCCAAATGCGCTTTTACGCACAACTCTCTAGAAGTTAAAAGCACAATTAACAAACTGTGCACACAATATTTGCACTTTTTAACACTTACTGACCATCTTAGAGTGAAATGCGCGAGTCTTGGTTCAGAATTCCGTTATTATCCAGCGCAATTCTGTCTCTGTTGCGCGCGCGGACGCTCTCGAGAGTCGAACAGAGCAGGATTGTTAAATATTATCTCAACTTTGCTTGTTAAGGAAACAATAAAGTGGTGACAGATTAAAGTTCGCATTCCTCTAAAACAGCTGGTGTGACGTTTTGTGCACTAAAGAAAAAAGTTTCACTTCACTTTCCCTCACAACACGCCATCATTCCAGTGTCCTCAAATATGCATGCAATACAGATCGTTTTACATGTGTAGCCTATTATTAAATGTTCTATATTTGCATGATTAGATGAACCATGTGAGAATGAAGCGTAGGCTATATTCATTATCAGTGATTCACAATTCACGAATCATTCTTTTGAAACGATTCACATTAATGACCATTAATGACTCGGTCGAAAAGATCATACAAAATACTGGAAAAAATTAATGTGTTTAATAATTAACAGTCGTATTATGTTCGAAATACTATTCAATTTCAACTTTAGCTGTGTTTTGGAACATGATAGATTGTTTTTCGAGCTAGGTTATTTCATTTAGGCTACCACGGACCAAAAAAAAAAAAAAAACAGCTTTACCAACTGGTATCTGGTTTGTTACTTTTATTCTAACAACTATTATTTTACAAACGTAAAATTAGAGACTACTCATAATTTGAGTAATGACTGGCTCACGAATCGATCTTCTGATTCGATTAGGCTAATTGAAACCCGCTCAAACGAAACAATTCGCTAAATGAATCGGACTTCCCTGCTTTTCACCTAAAACTGTTAGTAAATGATTCTATTATTAGTTTATCTATCAAAGCATTGACATTTACATTATGTTATGTTAAGCATATAGTAATTAGCAATGTTTGATAATGCAATGAATAAAAATTAGGCGATAGGCAATCACATTTCACACAATATTTCATAAAGCACAGATGAGAATACATGAGGCATAGCTTTTTTGTAAACCTAAAAATAGCATAATTTTCTCAATAAACCATATGTAACCTTATAGAAAGCCGGCATTCCCTCACACATACTGTAACGGCCTGTTTTCTGACGCATTTTCAGCAGGGCCCATATTTGCCTGTCAGACCATTACACTTATGATGGTCATTGATAAAGCAAATAATAAATAATATGAGAAGTGACATAGGCGCACTTCCCCCTCCAGTTGTTTGAAAGGAAATGAAGCGTGTGTTACACCTCTACTGTTGTCCACGTGATGCCCCATGATGAAATCAAATTCCCTGATTCAATTTAAGGATTTGATAACAAATACTACATCAAAAAATCTGAACATAATTAATTAAATCTTTAAAAGCAATTATTAAAATAATGTAGGCCATACTGGAAATTAGATCTCACTTATGTTTCTACTTCGTATAAACAGTTTGATTAAGTCAAAATGGAGTTCCTCCCACATTAGACATTTATTTCCAAATGTTATGATTCAGAAATATGGCAAACACTTATTTGGCATAAAGTGTTGGCATAAAGTTATTTGGCATATTTAACACTTATTTGGCATAAAGCATGATGTACTGCATTGATTTTCCATTCCTCTGCAGTTTCTGTGTTCTTTGAAACAGTGTATTTATTTATTTTGGTCTAAGCATATGCTTCGTTTGGGTGTGGTGTTCAATGCTGTTTCATAACCATGGATTGCAGTCGTGCACTGTGAAGTTGTGGTTTGTCGAGAGTTAATGGCTGTTTACAGTGTTGCCACTTCATTTAAAGTCACAGAGGAAACTGTTGGACAACTAGCCGGAGGGAGTTGCAGGGAAATTCGATGACAGGAATTTCCTGGCAATTTTTAGTATCTAAAGAGCTTATACATATACATTTGCATTAGACAGATTCTTTAATTCAAAGAGGATTCCCAGCAAACAAAAATATGTCCTAGGAATGTTTTGCTAATGTTCCCATTTGGTTATGAAAACATTATGTTCTCTGAACGTTTTTTTCTTGCAATCTCGCTTGTCTATCTATCCATCTTTTATGATTTGGTGACTAATTCGTATGAATTTGGATCCCATTCAATATGTTTTCATATGATCTGTTTATGCCCCACTGATAGTTAGCTTTAGGGGTGGAGGTTCATGATTACTTTTTTCTACAACAAGTAAGTTTCGTCCAAATAACTGTACAAATTCATACGAAATCGGCACACTGTAAAATAGGTTGCATGAAACGGACGTTGCGAGCCTTTTCTTCCCTTTTGTGACGTATATCTGAGTGAAGCCACTTCGCGAACAAGAAAAAATGTAGGGCGGGGCTTGATTTTGTCCATGGGTAATTGATTGGATTTTTGTGGTTTACTATTGGTCGATTTCATGTGAGTGACAGATTGCCCCGCCCTCGTGCCAGTAAACACGTCATCAGAGAAGAAAAGAGACATCACTCCAAGAGGGAGGGGAAGTTATTTTGATTAAAGATTACGAGGGAACATGAATTTATTGATGTGGGCAAAGAAATAATTTATAATAAACTGCAATATTCCATAAAATTAATTTGGATGGAAAACCTGCTGCATTTTTACCAGTAAATCTGCAACTAAAATTAGTGATTTAAACATGTATCAAGGGTTGAAACAGTTTTTAGAAACAGTAATTACAGTTAATTCTAACAAAAGAATTCAAGATAATTTAACATTGAAGATAACATAAGATTACTAAGGGCAATGTCCTCTTTTCCGCTGTCAAGGGCTATAAAACACAACAGATTTCACAAAAGATTTTTATCGTATAGGAGTGAAAGATCACATCCATGTGATTGAGACGGACGCTTACTGTAAATACGATGCTAATTTCGCAATTAGCGAGTCTCAGTACCAGCATGACTTCAGTTTTGACCAATCAGGGCTAAACCTTCTGATGCCACTGACGTCAGAGAAAGGCTCCTGCAATAAAGGAGCCGACAAGATGTGATGTCACAGAACACAGTCGGAAACAGTAAAAGGCTGTGGTGTATTTTTAGCCTGTTTACGACCATTCTCGGAAGTAGATCTTTAAATTTGTGGCGCGATTAAACTGTGGCAGTGATTTGGAAAAAACAACAACTAAATATGACATTATACAAAATATTTCACATTTGTGACTTAGAAAGCTGGAGGAAACTTCAAAGTGTGTTTTCTTCCATATCGGCAGATCTTCAGAAATCATTTAACAGCGGACAACAAGGATTTAAAAGCCTGTTAAAAGCTCAACAAATATCATAGTGTCTTCTTTATTGACTGCGCTCAGGTGGAACGGTGTCATCTGCCACAAAGCGGACTTCCTCTGCAAACAAATACACAGACACTCACTTAAATTCGATCCGGCCTAATGCAGCATGGGCCGCGGTGCATTAAAACATCCTTTTACAGGTGTGGCACGTACAAAATTGTGTTGCTTTTAACAGGTGATGTGCGTTAACGACCTTCTAGCGGCATCAGGGACCATGTCACGGCCCTTTGCGCCCAGTAATAACTCGTTTATAAAAAAACATCATTATTCCATGACATAATAATGAATCATAGCATTTACGAGTCTCCATCAGAAACATAAAAGAAAACTGCAATTGCAGAGAAATCTTTTTAAAATTCTCAAATGATTTAATCATTTGAAATATCTCAGAGCCTGAAGATATTAAAGTAAAGTAAAGTCTTTGCTGGAGTTTTTGATTCACTTGACAGGATGTGGGTTATCTGTTATAAAACTGGACACATGTTCATCCAAGATAAGGGTCAGTTTGATGATAAGGATCTGAGGTTTAATGCATCAAAAACATAGCTAACATAAAACTGGGTTTGGCTTTCTATGTCCTAAAACATCATAACAAATTACTGTTGTGTGTGTGTGTGTGTGTATATATATATATATATATATACACATAATTATTATAATGGATATGCTTTGGATTGTATATAGAAAACATAACAATATCATCCTTTCCAGTCACCCTACTACCTGTCCGCTTGATCCTATCCCCACTCATCTCAAGGCTTCTTCAGTTGTACCTGCACTCACTCATATCATCAACACGTCTCTTCACACTGGTACCTTTCCCACAGCATTCAAGCAGCCTCGGATAACCCCACTGCTCAAGAAAACCAACTCTAAAACCAGCACTTCTAGAAAATTACAGACTGGTAACCCTTCTTCCATTAATTGCTATAACACTTGAACGAGTCGTGTTCAACCAAGTCTCTACCTTTCTAACACAGAACAGAACAACCTCCTGGATAACAACCAGTCTAGTTTCAAAAAAGCCGCTCAACTGAGACTGCCCTACTCTCGGTAATTGAAGCTCTGAGACTGTTGAGAGCAGCTTCCAAATCCTCAGTTCTTATCCTGCTGGATTGGTCTGCTGCCTTTGACACAGTTAACCACCAGATCCTCCTGTCAATCCTCATATCGAAGGGCATCTCAGGAACCACAATCCAGTTTTTCAAGTCTTACCTCTCAGGTAGGTCCTTCAGGGTGTTGCGGAGGGGTGAGGTGTCTACATCACAACGTCTAACTACTGGGGTGCCTCAGGGCTCAGTTCTTGGACCACTTCTCTTCTCCATCTACATGTCATCACTAGGATCTGTCATTCAGAAACATGGCTTTTCCTGTCACTGCTACACTGATGACACACAACTCTCATTCCAGCCAGATGATCCAATGGTCGCTGCTCGCATCTCAGCCTGCCTGAGAGACATTTCTTTCTGGATGAAGAACCATCACCTTCAACTCAACCTTTCAACATACAGAACTGCTTGAGGTCTCAGCCAACCGAACACTTCATCTCATCACAACTTCTTCTTTCAGCTAGATTCATCAACCATAACTCCATCGAGGTCAGCCAGGAACCTTGGAGTTATGATTGATGACCAGTTAGACTTCAGAGACCACATTGCTAGAACTGCCCGGTCCTGCAGATTTGTCTTATTCAACATTAGGAGGATCAGGTCCTTCCTATCAGAGCATGCTACACAACTCCTTGTCCAAGCGCTTGTTCTATCCAGACAGGACTATTGTAATGCTCTCTTGGCTGGCCTTCCAGCTTGCACTATCAAACCTCTGCAACTGATCCAGAATGCTGCAGCAAGAGTGGTCTTTAACAAGCCGAAGAAAGCACACATCACAGCTCTCCTCATAAAATTGCACTGGTTGCCAACTGCCGCTCGTATCAAATTCAAGGCACTGGTATCGCTTCGGATGAAAGTGTCTGCTAAATAACTGACTGTAAATAAATGTAAATGTAGTTAATAATTATCATTATTATACTTAAGTAATAATGAATAATACAAAATATATTTAGTTAATATTAAATAATAAATATGAATTATAATAAATATATTTAGGATATGATGTATAGAAAGCAATAAAAGTTGTATTAATTATTATTTATTTTATTATTAATTTAATTTAAAAAATAATTAATATTAAATCAATAGAATTAATAACAGCTTTAAATAATATTCACTTTATTAATAATACATATATTTTGGATTGCATATAGAAAGAAATAATAGTTATAATAATACTATAATAATTATTATTAATTTTATTTAAATAGTTTTTTAAATAATTAAATAATAATAAAAATATTTTTTCACTTTAATTAAATAACTTTAATTTAAGTGATAATAAATGTATTATATTAGCTTTAATTATATTAGTTATAATAATAGATATATTTTGGATTGTATATACAAAATAACAACAGTTAATTATTATTATTATTATTATCCATTTAACTTGCAATCCAAGTACTCATTTTTAAAAATCAAGTGGAAATAAATAGAAGGAGATGCGAAGGCAAGACAGGTGTCTATTTTAGCTCAAGGCCAGATTATTATTCCAAGCCTGTATAGCAGCGCCACCTGCTGCCTAAGCAGTGACCTGCAAAAAACCAAACATATAAAGCAAAAATCACCATGGTCCTGTTTAATATTATCATTTAATCACCTTCAGTATGTTTTATAAAGCTTAAAATGCTTTGAATTACAAACAGGAAGCTCTACCCAAAGTTTCCTCAATACCAGCTCTTACAGTTCGGTGTTGGTCCTGTTCTTCACAGCTCTGTAAATGTGAATGTCCCTTTGAGAGTCATAATGAACCTCCTGCACAGAGAACCTCTGCCGTAGCTCCATCAGGAACCGCTCATCTCTCTCATATCGGATCCGACAGGACAACAACACCACCGTGTTCTCCGAGCTCAGGTGTTCAAGAGTCTGCAGGAGAGCGGGAAACGTCTCTTCCAGGTAAACAATGTCGGCTCCCAGTATCAGATCAAAGCTGCCTGAGGGATACAGATCTAGATTCTCACCCCAGGTAAGTTCAGATACCTGTACCGCCCCCTGCTGGCTGGGAGGAATGTTTTCACGCACATTGGCAGTCAGAAATTCCAAGGCAGGTTCTCGGTCTGTAATCGTCACGTGGGCTCCTGCAAGAATGGAATAGTACTGACCAAAATAATTCAGAAAAAATACATTTAGTCAGGCAAAGAATCAATTGTTCATTCTTACCAAGCAGAGCAGCTACAATGCCCACCAAACCTGTGCCGGCTCCAAGCTCAATAGCCTTCTTTCCTTTCAGATCCACGTTTCCCATCTCCAGGAACATGCAGAGCACTATAGCCTGGAAAATAAACAGGGATGGATAACTGAATCATGAAAATAAACACTTGAGACAGTTCATGGATCATATCTTGTGGTATTCGAACCTGCAACCTATCTTTTACCAGTCCAGATCTGTAATAGCCTTCAATGCATATGATGATTTTTGAACTTACTGCGTCCCAGACCACAGCAGCGACACCCAATCGCTTCCAGTCCTGGCTGAGTCTGATCCTGTGATTGGCCAGATTAAATTCAGCTGAAGTCTGGTGAAGCTTTGACAGAGCAGGCAGTACATTCTCATCATAGGGGACCAAAGCCATCCTGAGCTGCTAAAATGCCTGAAAAGACCAAAAAACATAGAGGAAAACATGATTTTGCTATTAAAATAAAATGAAAGTTCATTATAGAATAAAAGTTATATCTGATATGTTTTTAAATGTTATGTTCTCATTGTAATGAGCACAATGTTTGTTAAATTGGAAGGAAGTGTTTGCACATATTGTACTCGCAAGATATAACGTTACCATTATGTGGAGTCTGTTCTGTATAATTGTTTTTGTCACACTTCATCAATATCAAGGTTCACACCTTTTCTCGTATGCAGTTTCAATAAAGATTTGACTTTGAGCGAACTACACTTCTGTGTCTGCGTCATTCTTGGTCCCTGATATCAGTGTCATTCTCTTCGACCAGGAAGATCCATAGTTATTTATCTAACAATGTTTACTGTACCTATTTTTTAAATCCAGCGAGTTGACAGTTCCTTATTCTGTAACGTTTTAAAATGGTTTGCCTATTTGTCAAAAACAAAGAGAAATCTAACACAGACGTTTGTAAACAAGAGAGATTCCGCATGATCTAGTATTCCGCGATCTGTTCCTTCTGACTCTTCTGCGCCATCTGATGTTTAGGCGTGTAACTGCTACTGGTGTTTTGTTTAGGGTTTATCAATGAATATTATTCCTATATTTTTCGTTCACACGAAGTCTATGAGTAAATAGCATTCGAGTGAAATGAAGGATAATTAGGGTGGATGGACCTACTGGACAAGTACCCATCTTTCACTAAACCAGGTGCTGTTTTCAAAATAAATCACCTTATTTTTCAATGTGAAACAATTTGTATTCCTATGAATCTCCGAGACTTCCGATTCATTGTAGGACAATAAACTGCAGTAAACAGTAAAACTTTTTGCGCTACAAACCAGTGTGTTTGTTACGACCATAAATTAAAATAGCCTATTATGATAACAAATAGTGATGGGAGAAACGATGCTTTTCGAAACTTTGAATGAATTGAACCACATTGCATTCGAATCTTCTGACCTCAGAACCAGAACGGTGTGAATGTAGTGAAAACTCAGCTCAAACAATCATAAAACAGTTTTTTACAAACACATTAAAAAAACATAAAAAAACATTACACTTTTATTGAAAGTGTAATCTATTAAATACACTTAACAAATCACCTAATACAATCAATTAGGAAGTTTCTTTAAAATATGTGTTTTTTTTTTTAAATTGTATTGTTTATGGAGAGTTTGGGTAAAATAAATAACTGGAAGCGATTTGACATCGGAAGCTTTGCACTGAGTTGCAAAGCTCTTATACTAAAATAATGTGGATAAAACCATAGACTGTAAAAAAAAAAAAAAAAAACTGACAAAAAAAAAGTGGTGTTCTCATGTGACTTGTTTTAGAGTTTAAGGAACAGCTTTTTTCGAGGCGTGAATGAGAATGAGAAGTTTCCTTATTAGACTGTACACTTCATTATTAAGCAATTTTGAGACACTAAAATCACTGGGAGATGTTATTTGATATCACTTGTCAGTTTGAGGAACAGACATAAAACCATTTATAGAGACGTGAAGACTTGAAATTAAGTTTTTCAGATTTGTGGAGTGTTTTAATCTTATAGGCTATACTTTTGAAGAAATGTTTTGCATATTAATTTTCTTCTGTTTCTGGGTTCTGGTTGGTAAGTTAAACATGATTTATGACTTCAGGTTTAGTACAGTGAGAGGATTTACATGAACTGTTATTTAATCTGATTATCTATGTGTGTTTGGTTCTGATACAGATGGAGTGAAGATAGTGACAGTGATGGAGGGAGATTCTGTCACTCTACACACTGATGTTGGTGATATACCAAGATTTCATAGACGTTATATAGAGTGGAGGTTTGAAGCTGAAGATAGTCGTCTAGTTGGAGTCATTTCGCTTGATTCGGCAGGTGAAATGATATATTATGGTGATCAAATATTCAGAGACAGACTACAGATCGACAATCAGACTGGATCTCTGACCATCAGGAACATCAGAACCACAGACTCTGGACTTTATCAAATGCGTCGAGTTTCAAGAGAATCTTTCAATGTTACTGTCTACGGTGAGTAGTTGCATTTAATGTGTTCTTTCCTCGCCATATTTAAACAATCAATAATTTGAAATCTTTTATATATGTCAAAATATTAAAAACAATATTAATTGACAGCAGGCCAAGGATCATGTTGATAAAGCTTAAATTAATTAATTTATCCCAGAACATTTCTATTGTAAATAGTAAGTTGTTTCACATTATTCTCTCATGTTTTCCAGCTCGTCTTCCTATTCCTGTCATCACCAGAGATTCTACATGTTCTTCATCATCATCGGGATCATCGTCAGTGTCCAGATGTTCACTGCTGTGTTCAGTGTTGAATGTGAGTCATGTGACTCTCTCCTGGTACAAAGGAAACAGTTTATTGTCCAGGATCAGTGTGTGTGATGTCATCAGCAGCTTCTCTCTTCATCTGGAGGTGGAATATCAGGATAAAAACACTTACAGTTGTGTGCTCAACAATCCTATCAGCAACCAGACCACACATCTGGACATTACTGAACTCTGTCAGACATATCCAGGTACAACATAGGAGATGTTAATAAGTATTTATAAAAAACTCACCACAAACATTGTTCTTCTTCTGTTGCAATAATATTGTTGTCGAGTTTGTTATGAAATAGGAGCAGGCTCTCAAAAAAAACTTCTTCTGTCTTCAGACCATGTGCACTGTTACAGTTTCACTGAAGCTGTGATTTGATTGGTCATCTCTGCTGTGGTGGGCGTGGCTACGGTTGCCATAGTGGTTTATGACATCACATCCAGAAGAGCTGGACAGAAGCGGAGAACATCCCAGTCAGTCCATGAATAATGATCCACATGTTTTCACATCTGTGCAATATGTCAGGATTCCCACAGTCACAGAAAACCTGGAAAAAATAAATATATATAGGCCTATATATTTATTTATTTATTATTATTAGGGCCCAAGCCTTGAAAAGGCGAAGGCCCTATTGTTTTCCTAAGGATTATTCTTTATTAGGGCCCAAGCCCTGAAAGGGCGAAGAGCCCTATTGTTTTCCTTAGGATTATTATTTTTTTTTCTTTTTTTTTTCTTACGACTATTCGGGCACTTTTGGGGCCCTTAACGTGCCCGAAAACTCTTGAAACTTTGCACGTGGGTCAGAACCCGCGGCCATCAGGGTCGGGCTGAAGATGGTACCCAGGCATGGCAGGGGGGCTAGACAGCGCCCCCTGGAACGGGGTCCGAAATCTTGGTCCATAAATCAAACACGCTTGCATGTAAGAATATGAAACTCGGTACACATATAGATCTCATCGGTTCATATATACTTCATACTCTTACTTTTTACCCCAGCCCAACAGGAAGTCGGCTATTTAGGGTTGTTTGTAAAATGCATGCAATGGAATTTAAAGTACTTCTCCTAGAGAATTCAAAGAAATGGCACAAAACTCGGTCAGCATGAAGTCAATACATTGAGGATGAAAAATTGCCAGGGGATTTTTGATATCTCGAACGGTTTGGCCGTGGCGAGGAAACGAAATTATGGCGAGAAACGTGAAACAGGAAGTGTGTTATAACTTCAGCATACATTAACTGATCTTGATGAAACTTCAGCAGTGTGTTCGCTGTAAGAGGCCGATCACATGGATGTGACTATTGTGAGTCAAAGTCATAGCGCCACCAACTGGCAGCAGGAAGTGTGTCACTTTCAAAATGCTTTGAAATCACCCTCTTATTTTTACCCGATTTGCTTCAAACTTCATCTGTATAATGTAAACACACGCCAGATGTAGACCTGTGAAAGGATTATTTAATATCTAAGATAATGTTGCCATGGCAACGCATCAAACTTTAATATTCTTGTTTGATGCTTTTGAGACTCTTAGCATGCTTGAAATTGCATGAAACTCGATAGACACATCACATTTATTAGCCAGTAGACATGTGCAAAGTTTCAGAAACGGGCGTGGTGCAGGGGCTCAGTAGCACCCCCTTTTGACAAAAGTGGGGGGGTTAGTTTTATCTACAGTAACAAAACTCGGTATGTATATTGTACTCTTCAAGCCGGACAACTTTCTAATTTAAAGTCATTAGCTCAGACCAACAGGAAGTCAGATATTTTGGTTTGAATGTGGATGTTTTGGAGAATTTTCTCTTCCTCTCTCTCTGACCCTACGTCTCTCCGTGTGTTTGAGGGGAGGGGGATTTGTCTGCTGAGTGAGAATGCTTTTATTTTTGTTTTTCAAGGTTTTGGGGCCCTTAACGTGCTTGAAAACTCTTGAAACTTTGCACACAGGTCAGAACCCGCGGCCATCAGGGCCGGGCTGAAGCTGGTACCCGGGCGTGGCAGGGGGGCTCGACAGCGCCCCCTGGAATGCGATTCAAACACTTGTCCATGTATCAAACATGCTTGCATGTAATAATATGAAACTCGGTACATATTTAGATCTCATCGGGCCGAACAACTTTCGTGCTCTAAGTTTAACGACAGCTCAACAGGAAGTCAGCTATTATGGGTTGTTTGGAAAATGCATGCTTTTATTTTTTATATACTTCTCCTAGAAAATTAATCCAAACACCACGAAACTCGGTCAGCATGAAGTCAAGACATTGAGGATGATAAATTGCCAGCGGATTTTTGATATCTCGAACGGTTTGGCCGTGGCGAGGAAATGAATTTATGACTAAAAAAGGACAAATAAAGTGTGTTATAACTTAGTTTTACCTACAGTTACAAAACTTGGTGTGTATATTGTTCTCTTCAAGCCGAACAACTTTCTAATTTACAGTTATTAGCTCTGACCAACAGAAAGTCAGATATTGTGGTTTGAATGTGGATTCTGAGAATTTTCTCTCCCTCTCTCTGACAGAGAGAGTGTTCCCTGCCATTCTCTGTGTGTGTGTGTGTGTGTGTGTGTCTGTGTAGGGAGGGTGAGAAGGAGGGGGGGGGTCTCTTCGGGTGATATTACATATGTGACTGAGGATGTTGTGTTTTATTGCGAGTGTACACAAATATAAGTAAACAGTTTGCAGTCTGAATGATGTCCTGTATGAAAAAAATGAGGAGTATGTTTCCACTGTTCACACACACACACAGTTGGATCGCGACCGCGCCTCTCTCTCTCACACACACACACGCGCGCACACACACACACACACACACACACACACACAGTTCGATCGCGCCCGCGCCTCTCTCTCTCTCTCACACACACACACAGTTTGATGGCGCGCGCCTCTCTCTTAAGCCTTGTTTATAGTCGACGCATCCGCAAGAGCGCGAAGGTGCGCGCGACAAAAGTGACGTCATTGCGGTGTGGGCGGTCGTGCGCGTTGGGTGCGCAAGACCCCATTTCGCCTGGCGGTGTGCACGGCACTTTTTGTAACTTCGCGCGCGGCGCCGCATCCGAAGATGAACGACTTCGAGCCAAGTCGAATCTGGCCGAACTGGCAGGCTACATCTGTACCAGCATGTTTATGATCCTTCTATACACAGAGACATTTGCATTGATGGGCGACCATAAAAGCCTCTCATTTTGTGAATAGGAACACATTTGCATTAAGCACCCAGTTTGCACTTGTCTAACGTAACTGCTTACATTTACAAAATAGCAGAAGTAAGCCCTGCTGATGAAATTAAGGTTAAAACACTCTTCAATAAGGCTTCAGTTGTTTAACTAGTTTACATGCAGTGAAAGTACAATACACCTACTGCATTTATTACTCTTTTTATATGAATCAGCAAGTAATAAACTACTAATAAACGGAAAACTACTTCTTCGCAGCTGATTCCTGGTGGTTTAGAGGAGAATTCTCCGAGTCGCCCCCTGCCGTTTCACAGAATAGCACAACGGCGAGCGCGTCCAGTATAAACGCCTCGTCCGTTTGGGGAGGTGCGCGGGCAGTCAGCGGAGACTCGCGCTCGTGCGGACGCGTCGAGTATAACCAAGGCTTTAAGCTGGAGTGTGTGTGTGCGCGAGAGAGAGGCACATCGAACTGTGAGAGAGAGAGAGAGAGAGAGAGAGAGGCGCGGGTGCGATCGAACTGTGTGTGTGTGAGAGAGAGAGAGAGAGAGAGGCGCTGAAATCATTTTATATGGAAATCAATTATTTATAATTCAGATGAGAATAAAGTTAGTGTTAATGAAAATTAAGGAACATTTAGTTTTTTGTTCTGAATATCATTAAAAAAGAAAAGGCAGAGACAACATAATGATAAATAATCTTAAGATATTATATCGTATGCTATGTGTTGTGAATACACCCATGTTAAACATTAAAATTTACTTCCATTGCATATCGTAGAACTCATAAGCGTAAAATATAATTACATTAATAAACCTGTACAAAGACCTCCAGATAAATACTGGGCTTCTATATTTACACATTTAAGTGCTGCAAAACATATTGAGCTATGACATCCTACGACATTAAAAATTATTCTATATTTAAATTATCTCATATATGTAGCTATTGTGGTTCACGATCATAGGCCCTGTCCCAAATGGCACACTTCATATGAATTTTCGGTCTTGTTGTGTAGTTATTTCATGTGTCCGTTAAATCCATGAGACTGTAGGGTGTCTCATTTTTCATTTTAGGTTTTAGAAGGTTTTTCACGCATACTTTGTGGTTGATATATGCCCTCGATGCGCACTTTTGCAGAGCCCACACTGATGCAAGCTCTACAGCACACAACAGTCAAAGCAGGGTTATGTTTTTGCACGTCGTGCACAATAACCCTAAAGGCACCGGGGTGGCGGCTTGTTTATATATATATATATATATATATATATATATATATATATATATATATATATATATATATATATATATATATATATATATATATTAGGGGTGTAACGATACACGTATTCGTATTGAACCGTTCGGTAGGAGGCTTTCGGTTCAGTTTTCGGTACGCATTTTTGAACCGAACCATTGGACCATTTTTCCTGCCGACCAAAATTTCGTTATTTCAAATGTAGGCGCGTCGCGCGTGGCAAGCGCGCTTATAATGTGAGAGACGCTGGCGTGACCACAACATTGCCCAACATCAAATGGCAAATGTAATGTAAGCGGAACGAAACTGAGCTACTCGTTTATTGTGTGGTTGACGGACCGTTTATCAGTCAGGGCCAATGCAGCGCGAGCCGATCTTATTCAAGCAGCACTGTTACTACACAGCGCTGAGACATCCAGTAAAGAAAGCATTTGACTTCGCCACTGAAGTAATAACATCACTGCGAGATCTAGTGAGAAACATTCGCATTTCTCCGTTATTAACGGATCAAACAGCGCTGACGTGGAAACCAGGAAGAAACATTGTGCCATGAATGAACTATCCAGTGTCCACAGATCAGCAATATTCACCATGGATTTACTTTAGTAACACTACTAACTGTAACCATGGAAGTTTGGCAGGAATAGTAGGCTATAATGCTTTCAAGTAACATCACGTCGGTTTCATTTTGACATTATGAATACAACTGCTGCCCTCAAATGTTAATCTGAACTAAAATAAACCTACTTGTAACAATGTTCAGGGAAGAAGGAGGCGGGAACCGGCGAACATTCAAATAAACTTTATTAAAATAAAACAAACAAACCAAAATACCGCCAGCAGCCCCTCGCGGACGACTGCTGGCTACCGAAAATAAACATAACTGTCTGCAGCCCCTCGCGGACGACTGCTGGCTAAAATAAAATACAAATACAAAAACCAAACACAACTAAAATACAGGCCTGTTCCTCTCTCGATCATCAACGTCGTCGCTCCCCCTTTATGCTTCCGCTCCTCCGTGAGAGATGCGAGACCGGTGTGCTTCACAGGTGTTGCTCATTAGCAATATCGCACCACCGGCCTCGCGCCGTTCTCTCACGTCCCTCGGCCGTCCTGTTCGCCACACTACTATAATATTACATTTAATTTTGTCCAAGGAGCTGTTTTGTTTTATATGCTCCTAAGAAAAGTCAAGTATAGCTCCATCATTGCTCAAAGTTAAAAAAATATCATACTTTATGATGTTAGTTTTAATAAAAATATAATAAAAAAAATTAAATCAAGGAAATTTCTCTGGCATTTCTTTCTTTTTGCTGTATCGGAAACGTACCGAACCGTACCGAACCGAACCGTGACACAAGTGTATCGTATCGAACCGAACCGTGAATTTTGTGAACCGTTACACCCCTAATATATATATATATAAATATAGCTGCGAGCAGCGATGAAGGGCCAAAGCCGGTGGCACCACCATCCCGGTGCCTTTAGGTAACTAAAGGCACCGGGGTTGCGGTGCCACCGGCTTGGGCCCGTAATCGCTGCTCGCAGCTATATTTATTATTATTATTATTATTCTTTATTATTATTTTACTACCTTTTAGGCACTTTTGGGGGCCTTAACGTGCTTGAAAACTCTTGAAACTTTGCACACGGGTCAGAACCCGCGGCCATCAGGGCCGGGCTGAAGATGGTACCCGGGCGTGGCAGGGGGGCTCGACAGCGCCCCCTGGAATGGTGTTTGAACACTTGTCCATATATCAAACACGCTTGCATGTAATAATCTGAAACTCGGTACACTTATAGATCTCATCGGGCCGAACAACTTTCGTGCTCTAAGTTTTACGTCAGCCCAACAGGAAGTCGGTTATTATGGGTTGTTTGGAAAGTCATTTTCTATATTTTTCTTACGACTATTTGGGCAATTTTGGGGCCCTTAACGTGCTCAAAAACTCTTGAAACTTTGCACACGGGTCAGAACCCGCGGCCATCAGGGCCGGGCTGAAGCTGGTATCTGGGCGTGGCAGGGGGGCTCGACAGCGCCCCCTGGAACAGGGTCCGAAAACTTGGTCCATAAATCAAACACGCTTGCATGTAATAATATGAAACTCGGTACACATATAGATCTCATCGGTTCATATATCCTTTGTACTTTTACTTTTTACCCCAGCCCAACAGAAAGTCGGCTATTATGGTTTGTTTGGAAGCGTATGCCCCTGGAATTCGATATACTCCTCCTAGAGAATTCAACCAATCGCCACGAAACTCAGTCAGCATATAGTCAAGACATTGAGGATGAAAAATTGCCAGGGGATTTTTGATATCTCGAACGGTTTGGCCGTGGCGAGGAAACGAATTTATGGCGGATAATGGAAACAGGAAGTGTGTTATAACTTCTGCATACATTAACTGATCTTGATGAAACTTCAACAGTGTGTTCGCTGTAAGAGGCCGATCACATGGATGTGACTATTGTGAGTCAAAGTTATAGCGCCACCAACTGGCAGCAGGAAGTGTGTCACTTTCAAAATGCTTTGAAATCACCCTCTTATTTTTACCCGATTTGCTTCAAACTTGATGTGTATAATGTAGACACTCGCCAGATGTAGACCTGTGAAAGGATTATTGATATCTTAGATACTGTTGCCATGGCAACGCAGCAAACTTTAATATTCTTTTTGGATGCTTTTGAGACTCTTAGCATGCCTGAAATTGCTTAAAATTGCATGAAACTCGACAGACAGATCACATTTATTAGCCAGTAGACATGTGCAAAGTTTCAGAAACGGGCGTGGTGCAGGGACTCAGTAGCGCCACCTTTTGACAAAAGAGGGGGAGTTAGGTCTATAGTTTTACCTACAATCATAAAACTCGGTACGCATATTGTTCAGATCAAACTGGACAACTTTCGAATTAACTGTCATTAGCTCAGACCAAGAGGAAGTCAGATATTTTAGTTTGAATGTGGATGTTTCTGAGAAATTTCTCTCCCTCTCTCTCCGTCTCTGTGTGTGAGGGATTTGTGTATTGCTTTTAATGGATTTCAAGGTTTCAGGGGCTTTTGGGGCTCTTAACATGCTCAAAAACTCTTGCAATTTTGCACACAGGTCAGAACCCACGGCCATCAGGGCCGGGCTGAAGCTGGTACCCGGGCGTGGCAGGGGGGCTCAACAGCGCCCCCTTGAACGGGATCCGACTATTTGGTCCATATATCAAACCCGCTTGCATCAATTAATATGAAACTCAGTACACATATAGATCTCATCGGGCCGAACATCTTTCCCCGGTCAAGTTTTACGCCAGCCCAACAGGAAGTCGGCTATTTTGGGTTGTTTGGAAAACGTTTGCTGTGGAATTTAAAGTACTCCTCCTAGGCAATTCATTCAATCATCGCCAAACTCGGTGTGCATGAAGTCAAGACTTTGAGGATGCTAAATTGCGGACGGATTTTTGATATCTCGAACGGTTTGGCCGCGGCGAGGAAATGAATTTCCATGACTAAAATAGGACATATAAAGTGTGTTATAACTTAGTTAGTTTTACCTACAGTTACAAAACTCAGCGTGTATATTCTTCTCCTCAAGCTGAACAAATTTCTAATTTACAGCCATTAGCTCAGACCAACAGAAAGTCAGATATTGTAGTTTGAATGTGGACATTTTCTCTCTCTCTCTCTCTCTCTCTCTCTCTCTGAGCCAATATGGCAAGCCGTTTTAACATTTAATCATTTTAACCTACTAGTCTCTATTTTCATGCTACTAGTACTTATTTTTTAGATACTAGTATCTATTCAATTAAGTACTAGTACTTATTCATTAGCGACTAGTGCTTGTTCTTTAGTACTAGTGCCTATTCTTTAGATACTATTGCTTATTCTTTAGATATTCTTTTGAATATGTATTAGAAGCTAATGAATAAGTTCTGGTATCTATTTAATAGGTACTAGTATCTAATGACTTAGTACTAGTGTTTATTGAATAAATACTAGTATTTATTAATAGGTACTAGTATCTAAAAAATAAGTACTAGTACCTAATGAATAACTACTAAACTGTAATATATATGTACTATTCACAATTGGAATACATACTATTCAGAACTGAATAGTTGATATCTAAATGACAGATCCCCATAGAAGTCAATGGCAAAAAAAAAATGTCTTACTAGTAACAAAAGAATAGTTACTAGTCACTATTGAAATAAGTACTAGTATCTAATGAATAAGTACTAGTATCTAATAATAAGTACTAGTAACTAATGAATAAGTACTAGAAACTAATGAATAAGTACTAGTAACTAATGAACAAGTACTAGTATCTAATGATTAAGTACTAGTACCAATTTAATAGCAACTACAATCTAATGAATAAGTACTAGTAACGAATGAATATGCACTAGTATCTAATAAATAAGGACTAGTATGTAATGAATAAGTACTAGTATCTTTAAAAAGATACTGTGTGTGTGTGTGTGTGTGTGTGTGTGTGTGTGTGTGTGTGTGTGTGTGTGTGTGTGTGTGTGTGTAGGGGAGGGGGGCTAGATTAACCATTTCACTGCTGTGTGGTTTGGCCTGCATTGAAAAGGAAAATAAATGTCTTAAGCCTTGTATTTTTAAAATAAGTTTTATTAATAAAGTAAAGGCATATAACCAGTTTAATTGTAGTGCATTAACAATAGTTTTATATAATTAGTTTATTAATTAAATTAACTTGGTCCATAAACTTGGTCTGAAAATTTGGTCCATAAATCAAACACACTTGCATGTATACTATGTACTATAATAATATAACACTTGGTACACATATTGATCTAATCTGGCCGTACAACTTTCGTGCTCTATGTTTTAAGCCAGCCCAACAGAAAGTGGGCTATTTTGGTCTGAATGTGGATGTTTTGCAAAACCAGCTTGTACATGTTTACTCACTCCTCTTAAGTGGTTTATTTTATTCCCACCAAACTTTTTCAACATGATGAAAATACATTAAAGATACTAAATTGTGAACGCATAATGAATATCTCAAATGGTTTTGCTATGGTGAGGGATTAAAGTAATGTAAAAAAGAATCAGGAAACGTCTCATATCTTTCTAAAATGTAATTATACACCATTTAGTTTTATATAAAATTATACAAAAATATTACAACTAAACCCATTTTATTCTTTTTTTTTCAATTCAAAAAGTATGAAAAAGTTTAAAACAGGCTATTTAGTGCTATCTGAAAAAATCATTCATAGGGCTATACTGCCCTCTTGTGTCCAAAATGATATCAACATAGTACATAAAACTATTTAATCAGGTATGCCTATTGTATTTATATATAAATATATTAGGTATATGGCTGTGATGATATTTTCCCACCGGTTAACCGACGTTTGACACCAGCGAGGGCTTCTAAATCACTAATATAAAAGTGAAAGTAAGTACGGACGTCTGCACGGACATTGATTATGGTGGCGCTCGCAGTGCGCTGGAATGAATTCCTATGAAAGTTAAGTTTTTTTTAGAAATTAACTAAAAAACGTTCGCTCTGTTTTGCTCACTCCTCGCGTTGGACGCGCACCGTTATGAATGCCTGTGCAGCCGTGAGCTTTTTTGCTTGAAATTATTTTACAAAAACATGTGCTATATTTCAGATCAATATATTTGTTTTCCTTAAAATTATTCTCATCTGAATTATAAAATATGTATTTTTGTATATGTATTTTTTGTTCTGTTATATATGTATTTTTGATATGTGCCCTCGATGCGCACTTTTGCAGAGCCCACACTGATGCAAACTCTACAGCACACTTCTTTTCGACAGTCAAAGCAGAGTTACGTTTTTGCACGTCGTGCACAATAACCCTAAAGGCACCGGGGTTGCGGCTTGTTTTTATATATATATATATATATATATATATATATATATATATATATATATATATATATATATATATATATATATATATATATATATATAAATATAGCTGCGAGCAGCGATGAAGGGCCAAAGCCGGCGGTACCGCCACCCTGGTGCACCAGGGTTGCTGTGCCACCGGCTTGGGCCCGTAATCGCTGCTCGCAGCTATATTTACTATTATTTTTTACAATTTTCAATAATTATCCTTATCCAGTGAATAACAAGAAAAGAGTGGAAACCCTGTTAGATGCCAAATTCTTAATAAGCTTTTGCACAGAATATTGTGATTTCTTTTTTCAAATAAAGATTATTGCTTTGCACTTCTTCTCTTCTTCAAAGACAATTAAAATCTAAAGCATGACGTTGAACAATATTAAAAATTATTGTGTAAATTTGCTTGTTCAGTCAGGACTGAACGAATCCAGTTTGAACTGAGCATCAGGAACTGAAGGTTGTTTGTTTAAATCCCAGTAGATTGTTGAAGGGTTTCCTGGAGATCATTTTACAATCTCAAATGCTTTCAATGTAAATAATCTGTATCAATGTGATAATGAAAAAAGAAGAAAAATTGGAATCAAGCAGGTGGAGTAGACATTTTATCAGGAAGTTGGGGCCAAAGTGACAAAGAGTAAGTTTAGTTTGTGTAAAATGTAGAGCAGTCTGTACATTTTAAGCTACTGACTGCAGAGTTCAAGGTTGGCAAAATGACAAAAGGACTTGAACTCAGATTAGGGGTTGGTTTGTTGATTGTGGTCATCCTTTTTATTGTTCTGTCTCTTGCACAGCATCGGTACATGTACATATGATTTAGCAGTGTCATCTACTGGTTACTTTGTGAATAAAGACACCCCAGGCTCCAAAAACGGCAACAAAAACAAACTGGGCTAACCCAAGGGGGTAATCCATCAGCCGGAAACCGAAGCCTCGCGGGGTCCGCCATTGTAGCAGAACTTCACCTGCTGTTAGCATTCCATTGACTCCCATTCATTTTGGCGTCACTTTGACAGCGAATAACTTTACATCTGATGCGTCCAAAGACTTCATTTGTCCATTATTTATTTCTAAAGAAACACGACAATGTATAAAAGGCTCCATTATTTTGTATCTTACGTTATGGCCCCGTAGAAGCCGTTTTTGTAAAAATAGGCTAACGATTGCGTCATAACCACGCGACTCTCTGTCTCACAGTAGAGAAATTACCGTATAGACAGGTGGAGAAGCTCGCAGGCAATCTTCTACTGTCTATGAGTCAATCAGGGGGACATGGGGGCATAAAGTCAAGGGAGAAGCCCATAGATAGAGAGTCCATAAAAGCAACGGGACAAAATATTTCAACAACGTTTTTGAGGAATTAGGTGATTCAGATTTGTCTTGCCACAGCTACTAGAAGATTTACAACTGTCAGACTGTCGTCAAGCTCAGTTTGAGCCTGCGCAGTCGCTCAGCCATCAGGAAGTGAGTGCTCTAATCGGCCTTCAGTTTTCTCCGTTGAAATCAAGGGGGTCACTGTGTCCATTTCTTTTACTGTCTATGGGCTAACCACTGCACGAAACATAACAAACTGTTCCAGCCAATAACCGCAAGAAGGATTTGGGGGCGGGGTTTGGGGGGGTTAGTGCGCGGATGAGGAGGAGCGAGGGTCTAGCTAGCTTCCGTTTTGTTTGACAATACTTTAAACGTCAACAAGAAGTGACGTCACCCGACATTGCTTAGAGCACCTTTAAAGAGAGACTATTAAAATGAAAATTGATACGCTGGATGTTTTCTTTCTTATTCATTTTTTTTTTACCCTGTCAGAATGATGGACAGCATCTGGAATAATTAACGCAACTAGTTATGACTAATCTTTAAAAAAATAATCGGTTCCCTGATCCTCAACTCTCAGCCTGTAAAAACAAAAATCTATTTTTAAACAGATTTAAAAACTTTGCGTTGTCGGAGTCATAAGCAGCATTCCAACATCGCACGCAGCGGTGCCTCGAGTGACGTCATGCAGTTTTGGGGCAGGTGACAAAGTTTGGCTAATGTTCTGGCAAGGTTCTCTTCTCTCAAAGTTATAAACAAAGGTTTTTTATAGTGACGTTCATAGAATGTCCATTCAAAGTTATTAATATTGTTCCCAAAAACACCAGCACAAAAACGTTATTACATTGTTCATGGAGCATTTTTTTCTGAAATGTTTTAGTTGGACGTTTGTCTAACATTTTTTTAAATGATGAAAATGCTGACAGCAGCTTCACAGATGATCAGCAGAAATAAATGTGTGAAACTAAAACACTTCCTTAACTGCACGAGCTCAATAGACCCTTTTCACAGACTGTGAAGAGGCGTTGTAACGGTCATCAACATCCTAAATCCTGCAACGGTTTTTATTTTATTTTAATTTTTTTTATTTTTTATTTATGTAGCCTACATTTATAACAACACTTTGAATTATATTTCCCTTGCATCAAATTACAAGAGACTAATGCTGCTGTGAGGTTGTTTTTAATGTTTTTCTCTCTTCTGACTGCCTTGATTAATCTTTTTGAAAGTTGTGAAAACAGTATTGCGGAGTTTTCTTATGCTATTTGAGCAAATGGGAACACAACAATATATATTTAATGTATAGTCTCTTATTCAGCACTATAAAAGTTTTCACAACTGACGACTTCCGCTGCTGAGAAACACCGAAGTGTGAAAAAGGTCCATATGTGTGAGTTTGTGCAGGACTGCTTTTCTGCTGTCTTTTAACTCAGTTTAGCTGTCAGGTTTTATAGCCAATCATATGCAGTATAAAATGTCACGTGACTTATCATTCTTGAGCCAAACAGAATTTAAATTTAATATACAGATGTGCAAAATGAATAAATAAATAGTTTTTTAAATAAATCTTAAACCACTTAAGGTGGGCGTGGCTGTTGCCATAGTGGTTTATGACATCAGATCAAGAAGAGCTGAAAAGAAGCAGAGAACATCCCTGTCAGTCCCTGAATGACGCCAGTAATAGAAAACCTGGAAATATCAGAGAATTTTACAATTCCAGGACAGGAAATCAATAAAGTCTTAATGAAAAGATAATGGAAATTGGAGTATACTTTTTTTTTTCCGCTGTAAATTTTTTCATAAACTATTGATATTGTTTCGAGTAAAACTTGAAAGCCATGTTCAAATTGTGACTGTATTGTTCTTTTGAGTAGGTTCTTTTCAAACGGAGATTATTTTATATGCTCAAATGCTATAACAACCCCACAAGTTTGTGGAGCTGGAGTTGATAAAAATTCACCCAGATTAACAGCAAAGCTTCTGTTATTAGACTTAACACTGAAGGGCCACTCTTCGACAACCAACATAGTGCTCCAGACGAGAAACCAAGCCTCTATGATAATAGTACCAAGATAATAATACCAAGATTGCAGAAGCTCCGGAATCAACGCTTCATAAAATATTCTTAGAAACTTTTAAAAGTCCTGATTCACTACTATGTTGTGCTCTAAAACCTGACTGAAGAACTTCAAACATGGAATTTATCTTCAAGAAGGTCTGTAGTTGGATAAAAACTACTTTCTCCAGAACTTTAGAAAGGAAGGGTAGTTTTGAAATCGGTCTAAAATTAGAACAAAACAAGCTGGTACAAAGCCTGTAGACAGGCAGCAATTTATTATATATCAAGCCAAAATCCTTATGCCGATAACTTGAAAAACCTGTTTAAAAATGTGTTTCGGAATAATATCTTGAGGACTGTCTGTAGGCTTCAAATGTTCAACAATCTCTGCTAACGTTGTGAGAAAAACAGACTCAAATTGATGAAAAAGAGCACAGCATGAAACAGACGGGACCGATGGATCATAATCAAACTGAATAGAAGATGTAGTATTGGCAATCTTCTCAAGATAGTCAGAAACAGGAGGATTAGGAGCAGATTCATTTTTCGTTGCAATCAACATCACAAATTCTCAACCTGTATTGAACGTGGAATAATGTTTTAACATCAGAATCAGAATCAGAATCAGAAGAATCAGAAAGAGCTTTATTGCCAAGTGTGCTTGCACACACAAGGAATTTGTTTTGGTACTGAGGCTTCCAGTGGACATATACAAATACAACAAGAAACATACTACAAATTATAAGAATAAAAAATAAAAATATAAATATATGAGAATAAAACATTTTCAGATTTACAGATTATGAACATATTTACAGTGTTTTGAATATTATAAATAAATAAATCTACATATAAGTATTACCTGAGTTGTTGGATATTGCACTAGGAGTAACAGTGGGAGTATTGCACTTAAGGCATATGCCTTGGGAGGTGTGTTAACTGTTCAGGAGGGAAATGGCCTGTGGGAAGAAACTGTTCCTGTGCCGAGATGTTCTTGTGGCCAGTGATCTGAGTCGCCGTCTTGACGGTAACAGTTCAAACAGGAGGTGTCCAGGGTGAGTGGAGTCTGTGATGATTTTACCTGCTCTCTTCCTCACTCTGGAAGAGTACAGGTCCTGGAGGGTTGGCAGGGGGGCACCAATGATCCTCTCCGCAGTCCGGACTGTCCGTTGTAGTCTCCTGATGTCTGATTTGGTAGATGTACCAATTCCCTGGGCTGTTCCTCCTGAAGTCCACGATCATCTCCACTGTTTTGAGCGTGTTCAGCTCAAGGTTGTTATAACTGCACCAGACAGCCAGCTGTTCAACCTCCAGTCTGTAAGCAGACTCGTCACCGTTTCGGATGAGACCGATGACAGTGGTGTCGTCGGCAAATTTCAGGAGCTTGACAGTGGGGTCTTTAGAAGTGCAGTCATTAGTGTACAGGGAGAAGAGCAGTGGGGAGAGAACGCACCCTTGGGGGGCGCCAGTGCTGGTGGTGATAGGATGTGAGTTTCCCCAGTCTCACTCGCTGCTGCCGGTCCATCAGGAAGCTGGTGATCCACTGACAGATCGAGGATGGTATGGAGAGCTGGGTCAGTTTGGCTGTGAGAAGACCAGGCATGATGGTATTGAAGGCCGAACTGAAGTCCACAAAGAGGATCCTTGCATAAGTCCCTGGTCTCTCGAGATGTTGCAGGATATAATGCAGTCCCATGTTGACTGCATCATCTTTATAAACAGAATTACATTTTTAAACTGATTGTAAATATTGAGTCATCTCTTCTGAAAAGAAAGATGCAGTAGTTATCACACACTAAATGTTTTTTTTGTTTTTCTTTTAAACATGACACAAATACCATATTATAACAGCAAGTGTCCAAATTTGTTAGTGTATAGAGATATTTCACAATTTTCCCTTTAAATGGCATATAGCCTAACATCATTCGAGTTGCTGCTTCCGTTTTAAATGAGGAATTTCACAGGAAACAGACTGCGCCGGAAGTTACGCACTAAACCACAAACAAATGACGAGCAGCTGAGGGGAGAGACACATGTATTAATAAATACTGTGTAACACTGTACAAAAAGTGACCCAACCACTAATTCACTGGTATGAGACAATCAAAACATAAAAAAAGAGTTGTTAAAACAAAAGAACCAATTTCTAAGGATTCATAAACTATAGAGTCAACTCCACAAGAATAATTCAATTTGTATTTCTAGAGTTGAATCGAATAGGGCTAAAGTTGAGAAATCGACTATTTTGTCCTTTTTATGAGAAACACTTATTGAATACAGAATCAAAATTGTAAACTGACTGTAAATATGGATATTTTCCCCCGTCTAAAATAGACAATCAGACATGGTGAGAATGGCCCAATGTAACCCAAATACAGATTGTGAAAATGTGCAAAATATAAAAAAATACAAAAATCTGTTAACAGTGACCACAACCTTGTAAATGTGTTTGCTCAAATGTGCAAACTACACATTTCCTTTTCCACATAAAAGACCGCAAGTCTTTGGGGTGCCAAACTTTCTATTAAAATGGGAGAATAGCCAACTGTCTTTACTCACCATCTCATCAATCACATTCACACATGCACATATTCACATTTAAATTGTAAAAAATAGTGTTGTATTAACATGGAATGTAAGTAACACATGACATTAAGGAACAGACTTTTAGCAAAATAAAGTACGGTTGGAGGAGTTACTGATAGAAGAGTTCCTTTATAAGACTTCCTCTATTATCTCATTCGGTTGAACAATGTTTTGTGCATTTATTTCCTTGTATTTATTACATTTGGTTGGTGAGTTAAACATGTTTTTTGGCTTTGATTTGGTAGTCAGAGGTTTTTCATTAACTGTAACTTTATACTTCAGTAGGCCTACATGACGACAGAACATTCATTTTTGGGTGAACTGTCCCTTTAATCTGATTATGTGTTTTGTTCTGATACAGATGGAGTAAATATAGTGTCAGTGATGGAGGGAGATTCTGTCACTCTACACACTGATGATACTGTCAGATATAAACCTTATGTACAGTGGAGATTTGGACCTGAAAATACTATTATAATCATTCAATTTAATGGGAGGGGACCTGATATTACATATTTTAATGACAAGAGAATCAGAGACAGACTACAGATCGACAATCAGACTGGATCTCTGACCATCAGGAACATCAGAACCACAGACTCTGGACTTTATCAAGTGCACAGTCAAGTTTCAAGTGAATCTTTCAATGTTACTGTCTACGGTGAGTAGTTGAATTTAATGTGTTCTTTCCTCGCCATATTTAAACAATCAATAATTTGAAATCTTTTATATATGTCAAAATATTAAAAACAATATTAATTGACAGCAGGCCAAGGATCATGTTGATAACACTTAAATGAATTAATTTATCCCAGAATATTTCTATAGTAGTTCAATGTTACTGTCTATGGTGAGTATTGAGTTTGATATGCCCGTCCTCAACAAGTCATGTTTTCATTTGCAGTTTTAATATAAGAATATTAATTGACCGCAGTGCTGCTAAATTATTGTACATATGCCAGAATAATATAGTTGACATGATAGTATTTATGCATTTGTTTCTTTGAAAGCTTGCTGTGATAAACTCAAACCGAAGGTCTAAAAAAAGCTAAAAATAAGTGACAAAAAATCTGATAAGAAAAGGTCAATTACTAATTCTGAGAAACATTACTCAGACAGTATTTGGAATACATCCAATATCTAACAAAACACAAGTAACTAAGATATATCTCTTAACGTATATGAACATGTGAGTACATCATACATATTCTTGGAGAATACGGTACTACGTATATCAATGAATGAACGAATGATAAATAAGGAACAAATCATAAATAATAAAATATGAATTAAGAAAATCCTCACAAACATTGACCGTTTGTATACACTACTCAACTTCTATGAATTTAATTTGTTTTTAAAAATATATATTTTTCAGCTCATCTGCCCATTCCCATTATCACCAGAGACTCTTCAAACTGTTCATCATCATCATCATCATCATCAAGCCAGAATTGTTCACTGATGTGTTCAGTGTTAATTGTGAGTCATGTGACCCTCTCCTGGTACAAAGGAATCAGTTTATTGTCCAGGATCAGTGTGTCTGATCTCAGCATCAATCTCTCTCTACCTCTGGAGGTGGAATATCAGGATAAAAACACTTACAGTTGTGTGCTCAACAATCCCATCAGCAACCAGACCACACATCTGAACATCAGTCAATTCTGTCAGACATGTGCAGGTAGGCTACTGAACATCAGCGGTGATAATAATAAATATTTACAGAAGTACCACAGACAAATGGTTTTGCTTCCAGTTGAGATGTTGTTGGTGAGTTTGTCATAGGTGCAGGTTCTCAATAAAACCTCTACTTGTGTCTTTAGACCGTGTGCACTGTTACAGTTTCACTGAAGCTGTGATTCGATTGGTCATCTCTGCTGTGGTGGTCGTGGCTACTGTTGCCATACTGGTTTATGACATCAGATCCAGAAGAGCTGAACAGAAGCGGAGAACATCCCAGTCAGCCCATGAATGATTCGGTCATGGAAAACCTAGAAATATCGTATCATTTTTACAAATTCAGGATAGGAAATTAATATTTTAGCCTACTGTAAAAATGGAAATTTGAATATGCATTTTCTTTCTGTTGTAAATATTTCATAAACTAATTATTGATCTTGTTTGGAGTAAAACTTGCTTTTAGACCAGTGATGTTCAAGTTGTGACTGAATTGTTCTTTTGACTCAATGAATCAGTCAAACAGTTCACAAAATGCTCTAAATGATTCCATAGAAAATCAAAATGATTCACAAACTACTGAAAAAGTCGTTGAACCCTAGAGATGGTGATGACAAAGTCTCAGTCATCTCTTGGAATTGGTGCCATTTTTTTCATATATTGAATATTGCTAAAATCTAAAGAATGACAGTGAGTTTTAAAGATTATTTGTGTAACTTGCTGGGCTGAAAATGGATCCAGTTTGAACTGAGCATCAGGAACGGAACGTTGTTTGTTTGAATCCTCATCATTGTATGCTTAAATGCGATCACATAATCTGGTCAGCTTTACTAAAAACAACAACAATTGGAATCAGTTGAGTTTTTGTTTTTAATTTTTTTTATTAAAGAACAATGTAGTTCAGTGTGAAATGAGATGACAGTGGAAAATATGTAATTTTGAATTCATTTTAACGACTAATTTTGAATGTTTATCAGAGAATGGTGCAATAACGGCATCTACCAGCAGAGGCGAACTGGATGCGAACTAGCAAAAACACCCATCTTCGAACACTTCACTAAAAAAAGGAAAACACTGTCTTTATTTACTCACCCTCGCTCAAACCGCATTTAAATCCCACGTATTGGTTAATAATAACCAAAAATTTTGTTTTGCTGGTATTATTAACTAGAAAGAGAAAAGAAACGTACTAGAGAGAGATCGAGGAAGAGACTGGAGTTCTTACTGACAGCAGTAAGTGACGTGTTTCTTATGGCTTCGTGTTCATTTTATTTAGATGATTTCTATCGTTATCAAGATTCACACAAAAATAAAGTTCTGTCATCTTCTCACTCCAAACATGTATAAATGAACACATGGGAATGAAAAAATGAAAGGTTGTAGGCTACTGTAATTTTTTTGGACAAAAAGTTAAAACATTTTTCAAAACATCATTCGTATTTCTACTGAAGAAATGTTTGAAACGATAAGGGTGAGTTAGTACTACATAATGACATGAGTCATGACAGGATTGTAGGCTAATGACTGGAATAACTATTCCTTAAATCTTGCTCTTTTTTTTGGTGTGTTTTGTTCAGATGGAGTGAAGATAGGCTAGTGGCAGTGATGGAGGGAGATTCTGTCACTCACCCAGGCCAGAACGCAACACGGTTCCCTTTCGAGAGGTCTCTCCTATTGCGTAAGTAGCTTACGCTATGGGAAAACTCCTTTTCTCGAGAATATTGAAGTCTTTATGTAAAACGCATTGCAGCTGCACAGCTGACAGCAATGAACGAAGGAGCTCCGTCATTGGCTGTGCTGCGGCAACTTGCTCGAACCAATGACGGGGCGACTCCGAATGCGCGACCAATGAGCGCGCTTCGCGCCCGCGCGCGTCAGGGCCCGCCAAGATGGGCGTGGCCAAGCTATATATTGGGCGCCCCGTCATGAGAGTTCTTTAGATTTAATCTCCTTCAGCGAACACCTTCTTCGCTGGATCCTCCGGATTATTGAAAGCCTTCGCCGCCGTGGAAAAGCATACCAGCGGGATTGCTACGAGGACGTCGGCACCTTCAGCCGCCTTCGAACACCATCCTACTGAGCCATCCGGCGCGCCACACACGCAAGTATTTTACATCTGTTCGCCCCGCGACATTTGTAAAAGAGCAATTTTTCTGAGGCGTTGTTTCAAATGCCTTCCTGCGCGTCGTGCAGAGACCTTCTCCCGGACGGGGATCGTCACATCATCTGCGCTCGCTGCCTGGGCCGGGACCACGCAGAAGCTGCTTTGACCAAGGGCGGATGCCCGGAATGTGACGACCTAGGTCTATCCACACTGCGGGCTCGCTTCGCCGCGAGCGAGCCCATCGCCGCCACCCCTCTGTTTGAGCCGCGTTTAAAAAAATAAATAAAAAAAACCAACAAAAAAAAAAAAACGCCGCTCACAGAGGCTTCCTGAACCTGAGCTCAGTGACGTCACGCCGAGCCAGTCTCCGTGTGCTTCACTGCCGCTCTTGCCTTCCCCACCGCCGGTTCAGTTCACCCAGCCGGACCCACACCCCTCTAGCAGAGCGGTGGGCCTTGTGAATTTCGGCGCGTCCGAGGACGACGGGGGAGTGGATGACAGCCTGTCCATCGACGCTGCATCTGACGACTGGCCGGGCTCTACTTTCGACCCCGCCCCGTCGACGCTAGCTAGCACGAGTGCGGGCTCCACCATGGATACGGAGATTATCCGCATCCTCTCGAAGGCCGTGGAGGACCTCGGGCTCGATTGGTGTTCTCCGCCAAGTCATGGAAAGCCCCCCACTCTGCGCGCCTAAAGCCTTCTTTTTCTTCTTCGCTCTCCTCATTGGACGGCGTGAAGGAAAGAGGCTACGAGGGAACGCCGCCCCTCGAGGAGGCCGTGGCCAATCATCTCTGCCCGCCCTCCACCACCGGATGGAAAGCCAAAGCTTCCCACCCCTCGAAGCCCTGCCGCACTACCTCTGCTCTCGCCGGTCGCGCCTACGCCGCCGCCGGCCAAGCTGCATCAGCGCTTCACTCAATGGGACAGAGACCGCCAATGGCTAATTTGACTGTTCTCGAGCGCCATCTGTGGCTGACTCTGACTGAGAGGAAGGACGTGGATAAGGCGCCATTTCTCGACGTGCCTATCTCCACCAGCGGGCTGTTTGGACCGGCGGTTAAAGGTTTCGCCGAACGCTTCACTGAAGCCCAGAATGCTTCACAAGCTATGCGTCATTTCCTGCCAAAGCGCTCCAGCTCATCGCAGAGCAGACAGAGACCGCCACAGCCGCAGCGGGCTAGAACAGCTCCCACCGCCTCTCAGCCCACGCCTCAGGCTGACGCTCGACGCCGCTCGCGCTCTCAAAAGCCGTCCTAGCCACAGAAATGAGAAGAGAGAGTGTGTGTCTCGCAAAAGCCGGACCACTCTCTCTGCAAAAGCTCAAACATTACCCAGTCCCCTTACAGGCGGCTGGATATGTCCATACAGCAGTCAATGGGCCAGTCACAGAGCTCGCTCACCTGCAAACAAACGCCGTTTTTACGGCGACGCACAGAAAACACAAAAAAATAGTATTTTTCTGCCTGCGTCACTAAGGGTTCACATGTCCACAAAGTGTGCATTCCCAGATACTGTCAAAACAGTGCCAAATTCATTCCCAGCTCAGGCTGCGCTTCCCATGAATGTAGATCACGTGCCTACGGTCATGTACGCACCACTACACACAAGCACTGTTCACACAGTTATAAATTCATCCCCAGTAAAAGCGGGAAACATTATAAAAGTGACGCGTGTGCCTACCACTGTTTATGCACCCCCATTTATAAACACTGTCCTTACAGTGTCAAACACAACAGTTATAAATTCATCCCCAGTAAAAGCGGGAAACATTATAAAAGTCACGCGTGTGCCTACCACTGTTTATGCACCCCCACTTATAAACACTGTCCTTACAGTGTCAAACACAACCTCAGCTCAGGCTGCGAGTTTTACAAACACAGCGCGCGCTGTTGTAATCACACACGCGCCCATTCACTCAGCTGCTCAGCGCGCGCCCGCGCCTCTGAGAGCTACGAGCTCAGGCGATTCGCTGGCCAGGTCCCTACGTCACAGCGGCCCGCCCCTAGCCTGTACTCAGCCCATATCTGTACACGCAGCGGCATGGGAAAACATTCCAGATATGCCGAAATGGGTATTGAATATAGTAAAGCACGGATACTCGCTCCAGTTCGCTCGCAGACCACCACGTTTTACGACTGTGGTCGAGACGAAAGTGAGAAAGGAGTGTACACATGTTCTACGCACCGAGGTGCGCAAACTAATAGAAAAGGGCGCTGTGGAAACTGTTTCCCCCCTCTCTGAGCAGGACAGGTGTTTACAGCCGCTATTTTCTCGTCCCGAAAAAGGATGGCGGTCTCTGCCCCATCCTAGATCTCAGACACCTGAACAAAGCACTAATGATTCGCTCGTTCAGAATGTTAACAACCAAGCATATCCTCGCGCAAGTACGCCCAGGAGATTGGTTTCTCTCAGTGGATCTGAAAGATGCTTACTTTCACATTCCAATAGCGCCTCATCACAGGCCCTTTCTGAGATTCGCTTTCGAGGGACAGTCATACCAGTACACAGTACTTCCGTTCGGCCTGTCCCTGGCTCCCCGTACATTCACGAAATGTATGGATGCAGCACTTTCCCCCCTAAGACGAAGGGGAGTGCGAATACTGAATTATCTCGACGATTGGCTGGTTCTAGCACAATCAGAGAGTCAGTTAATAACACACAGATCTTGGATTATCAGCCATTTAGAATGCCTGGGTCTAAGAATCAATTTTTCAAAAAGCATACTATCTCCCAGCCAGAGGATTTCTTTCCTGGGAATAGTTCTAGACTCGATGCAAATGACAGCGCGTCTCTCATCAGAGCGCGCGCTTACCATCCGGCGCCTTGCAGCATCATTCAGGGCGAGCGCGCGCGCCCCCGTCAAACGGTTTCAGAGGATGCTCGGTCTCATGGCCTCAGCATCGGCCGTACTCCAGCTAGGATTGTTGCATATGCGCCCTCTCCAACGCTGGCTCAAAGAGCCGCGTCCCTACTCACGCGTGGCGTTCGGGCCACTTTTTAATCAGAGCGAACCACGGCTGTATAAAAGCCCTGATGCACTGGAAAGCCGCCGACTGGTACCAGTCAGGCGTGAGTCTGGTTGTGAACACAAGGAGAAAGATGATAACGACAGATGCCTCCAAAATAGGTTGGCGGGCCCTTTACGAGGGCAGGCCTGTCTCCGGCTTTTGGTCAAACCTGGAGAAGCGCCTACACATAAACTGTCTGGAAATGAAAGCGGTCGCTTTGGCTCTCAGAGCCCTGCTCCCACGTCTAAACAACGAACACGTCCTGGTCCGAACGGACAACATGACGCTAGTGTCGTACATAAATCGCCAGGGTGGACTCAGGTCGAGCTCCATGCATTCAATGGCCAGGAGACTCATTTTATGGTCCCAGCACAACTTGCGCTCGCTGAGAGCAGCGCATGTGCCAGGCGCCCTAAACCAGAGGGCAGACATGCTATCCAGAGACAAGATTCTCCCAGGAGAATGGGCTCTCAACCCGCTGACGATTCAGTGGTTATGGAAAACCTTTGGCAAAGCAGAGATCGACCTCTTCGCCTCCAAGGAGAACGCGCACTGCTCTCTTTTCTTCACGAAAAGCACGGACGCGCTCGCCCAGAGCTGGCCGAGCCGCCCCTTATATGCCTTTCCCCGATCGCGATGCTGCCACAAGTCATCAGTCGGGTCAGGAGGAGAAAAACGCAGTGCTGCTGATAGCCCCACTCTGGAAGAACCAAACATGGTTTCCAGATCTGATGCAAATGCAATCTGCACCACGGCCGATTCCACTGAGGCCAGACCTCCTCAGTCAGGCCAGCGGGATGATATTTCATCCCCGCCCCGATCTGTGGGCCCTTCATGCATGGCCCCTCAACGTGTTCCCAGGAACCTCGCGAGCGGAGCACTAAAAACCATCGCTGAGGCGCAGGCGCCCTCCACGAGACGCTTATATGCCCAGAAATGGAAAGTGTTCAGTGACTGGTGTAATGCCAAGGGCCTGAACCCTGAGACATGCGAGATTACGAATGTACTTGTTTTTCTACAAGGGCTTCTGGAGGTGGGCCGCACCCCCTCCACGCTCAAAGTATATGTGGCGGCCATCACAGCGTCACACGACCCTGTAATGGAACGTCCATTGGGAAGAAACGACCTAATTATTTGTTTCCTAAAGGGCGCTAGGAGGAGGAACCCTTCACGCCCCCCCTCAGTGCCGATCTGGGACCTAGCTACTGTCCTAGACGCTCTTAAAGGGCCCCCGTTCGAACCACTCCGAACCGTGCACCTTAAACAGCTCTCGCTCAAGACTGCGCTCTTGCTGGCACTCGCCTCGGTCAAGAGAGTGGGCGACCTGTACGCGCTTTTGACAAGCGCTGCCTGCCTAGAATTCGGTCCTAACGACTGCAGGGTCGTCCTTAGGCCGAAACAGGGGTATATTCCTAAAGTGCTCACCGCTCCCTTCAGAGCACAGGTTATCTCCCTAACTGCGCTTTCGTCTCCAGCAGACGAACACGACGCTAATCTACTCTGCCCCGTTAGGGCTCTCAGAGTGTATTTGGAGCGTTCTGCCCTATTCAGACAGACAGAACAACTGTTTGTATGCTTTGGTGGCCGTACGAAAGGTTCCGCCGTTTCAAAGCAGAGAATCTCTCACTGGATAGTTGAAGCTATAGCGGTGGCTTACGAAGCTAAGGGACTTCAATGCCCCTGGGGAGTCAAAGCACACTCCACCAGGAGTGTGGCTTCTTCCTGGGCATGGTCGAGCGGGATACCGATCGAGGATATTTGTGCGGCGGCAGGCTGGGCCTCACCGTCCACATTTATCAGGTTCTACAACCTACAGGTCCCGACATTGCATTCCAATGTGCTATCAGCATGATGCTAGTTGAACTGCGAGTTCGCATCTAGATTATGTATGTGCTTGTGTCACACTGAGCGCCTTCTAGCCGCTCTGTATTTTTTCCCACATATAAAGCTCGCCTCTGCCGGCTAGTTGGATGATAACTTTGCTTTTCAGCTCAGGCACCTGCCTCTGGCTATCATAAGGCAAAGTTCAGCACGCACGGCGTTTTGCATGGTGTTCCCATAGCGTAAGCTACTTACGCAATAGGAGAGACCTCTCGAAAGGGAACGACTCGGTTACTCACGTAACCTTGGTTCCCTGAGAGGAGGGAACGAGTATTGCGTAAGCTGCCGTGCTTGTGCTTGGTTAGTTCGCTTCAGTCGTTTTAACCTAAAGAACTCTCATGACGGGGCGCCCAATATATAGCTTGGCCACGCCCATCTTGGCGGGCTCTGACGCGCGCGGGCGCGAAGCGCGCTCATTGGTCGCGCATTCGGAGTTGCCCCGTCATTGGTTCGAGCAAGTTGCCGCAGCACAGCCAATGACGGAGCTCCTTCGTTCATTGCTGTCAGCTGTGCAGCTGCAATGTGTTTTACATAAAGACTTCAATATTCTCGAGAAAAGGAGTTTTCCCATAGCGTAAGCTACTTACGCAATACTCGTTCCCTCCTCTCAGGGAACCGAGGTTACGTGATTAACCGAGTCGTTTTTCTAACTACAACTAACAATGTACCGCACTTTGCACATGCGCTTTGTTATTGCACTCATTTAGTTTGTCCACAAGGTGTCAGCACTGAAACGTGCCATTGTTAGTCTGAAGATACTGTTTTTTTTTCAACAAAATAGCCGCCCGTGTTGATGAGCGCTTGTGTGAGGGAAATTAAAAGATACCAGAAACTCTGTTTTAAACGAGTACAAATAAATTTTATCGTAACTTTTGGAGCGAAAAAGCGCAGAGACTGGACAAGGACGAATATTTCTAGTGTGCATGTGTCGACCACCTGTTCTCTCCAAAATGCGCGAGACTGTGCGCGTATGTTAAAAAAAGAAGTCACTTTATTTTGGCGCCATTTAATGAGGTTGACACTCCTGAAATTTTGTAGTGTTTACATAAGTGGCCGATGATCCTCTGAGTAGTAGCCTATGAAAAACAAAACGTTTATTAATGCCAATGTGTTAAACGCAAGCAGAGAGCACTCCCATTACAGAGCTGTCGTCACTTCATTGAGATCACGGAGAATCTTTTATTGATCCTGTTACACTGTTGGGTATACTTAGAGGATACCAGAGACAGTGACAAAAAAAAAAAAAAGAAGATTTTGCATTCTAACCAAATTAAAAGGTAATAATTAAACATTTGTAAATAAAAGTCTTGCAATGAAAGTTGTAATTTGTGGCCCTTTGTGGCATTTTATGTGGTTTAAATGCGGCGCACCTGGCCTCTGCACTTGAGTACCTCTGCTCTACATGCTTATGTTAGTGACATACACAGACGTTATATAAGTTACAGTATCTAGAGTGGAGACTTGCAGCTGAAGATACTTGTATAGAGACATTCGGCTTGATAAGAAGGCTAGTGAAATTATATATTTTGAGATGATCAAATATTCAGAGACAGACTACAGATCGACAATCAAACTGGATCTCTGACCATCGGGAACATCAGAACCACAGACTCTGGACTTTATCAAATGTATTAAATTAAAATGCAATTTTTATGCAAATGGAAATAAAGTGAAAGTGACGGCCAAGTATGGTAACCCATTCTTGGAATTTGACCTCTGCATTTAACCCATCCAAGTAAGTGCACACACATTAGGAGCAGAGTAGTGAGTAGTGAACACACACACACTGCAAACGTGGATACACACACCCGGAGCAACGGGCAGCCTTGAGTGGCGTCCGGGGAGCGATTGGGGGTTAGGTGCCTTGCTCAAGGACACCTCAGTCATACTCCTGCCGGTACTGGAATCGAACCAGCAACCTTTGGGACACCAGTCCAACTCTGTTACCATTAGGACATGACTGCCCTGAATAAATAAACTGAACCTTCATTAAACAATCATGACAATTTGAGGGTAAATAAATGGGTGACATGTTCCTTTAAGAAAAATTACAGTTACTAGTTTATTACTCTTTTGAGATTAAAATCACTGATTAAGTTCAATTATTGTTCATTCTGAACTTAAATATCATGACAGCACAAACACTGAACACATTGTGCGTGGTTCTGGAATGCTGAAAGAGGAAATGATGGTCAAAGAACGACAGTAATAGTTCAGTTAGTGTAAAATGAGAAGTCGTCTTGAAAGTAGTGTTATAGCCCAGGTTTCTTTGGTTAACAACTACACGACGCCCATATGCAATAAACTATCAGGGGCCCAGAAACCCTATAGCAACGCCCCTGTCTTCCTGTATTCAGAATTAAAAGCAGTGGTTCTCAGTTCTGCATTTGCACAACTACACCGCTCACCTGCATTATTATATAAAGAATCAATCATTTTCACAGAAAACTGCCAAAGCATTAGTCATCCAACTGCTGAAAAATATGGATTACACATGTGCTCTTGGCTTAAACATTTGGCTGTTATTGGGTAAGTCTTTTAATTCTTGCTGTTTTTTTTATTTTATTTTATTTTTTTATTTACAGTATCTGGCTTTTGGAAGAGTTCATAAAGGAGTTAACCAATTAAATAAAAATTATCAACAAGTAATATAGAGCAGCATTTGTTGAACACCATATTTAATAACTGGAATTGTTTCTTGTCTGTTCTCTAGGTGTGTTTGGTCCTCAGACAGGTGGAACGGAGATGGTATCAGTGATGGAGGGAGATTCGGTCACTCTACACACTGGACGTACTGAAATACTGAAAGATGAACTCGTACAGTGGATTTGGCTTAAAAGTTCAGACATTATAGCCCAAATGACTAAGCAGGTCATCTCTTTTCCTGATAGCAATGAGATTTTCAGAGACAGAGTCCAGTTAGACTACAAAACCGGATCACTCACCATCACAAGTATCACAACTACACAGAATGGACTGTATGAACTACTCATCGCCCGTGCCAACGAAGTTTCAAACAAGATTTTTAATGTGAACGTCTATGGTGAGAAGATCAGAAAGGGTTTTTTTTTTCTTTTTTTTGCCTTGTCCCTTGTCCTCCAATCAGTCTTGAAATGCCACATTTGTCAAAATTACAATTTATAACATGACATTTTCTTTTGAGCCATTCTTTCTGCCCATCTGTTTTTAAACTTCTTTATGGCTAAAAAAAGGAAAAAGAAAATCAAAAAAGGTAACATAGGCCTACGCTGATTAAAATGTACTCTGGTCGAAATTTGAGATTAACCACAGTCTGTTATAAAATTGATAGCTATACTGTAAAATTAGATTTTGTCTAAGCAAATTGTATTAAAGTTGCAGTAGGGAGTTTTGAGAAAATGTTGACTTAGCCTGAAAATTTGAACAAGCACAACTTACAGGTCCAACCCCCTTGCTCTCTGCTGTGCTACAGCCCTCCCTCCACAGCTCCTCCCCCACAGCGGAGCCTGCCGTGAACGCGCAGGCTAGTAAACAGGACCACCGATGACGGCGGATTATAAACAGTTATGGAACATTCACTAATAGGGACGAAACATCAACAATATGCTTTACATTGACTATGGCCTGCCAATACTTTGACTACAAACTTGGTCCTCAAATCATTATGTATTTTGCAATACTTTATAACGTTGCACTCTTTAAGTTATAAATACCTAACGTTAAAGGATTAGTTCACTTTTAAAAAAACTTGCTGATAATTTACTCACCCCCATGTCATCCAAGATGTCCATGTCTTTCTTTCTTCAGTCGAAAAGAAATTAAGGTTTTTGATGAAAACATTCCAGGATTTTTCTCCATATAATGTACTTCAATGGGACAAAAACGGTTCAAGGACCAAATGACTGTTTCAGTGCAGCTTCAAAGGGCTTTAAACGATACCAGACAATGAATAAGGGTCTTATCTAGCGAAACGATCGGTCATTTCAAAAATAAATAAAAAACTTTATGTTTTATAAGCACAAATGCTCGCCTTGCTCTGTTCTGTGATGCACGTTCGTGACTCTCCTGTTTGAACTCGTTCATCAAAATGAACAAATCTTTTTTCGAATCATTTCGTTCGTTGAATTAACGAAATGAATCCGAAAAAGACTCGTTCGAAATGAACGAATCTTTTTTGCGAGTCATTTAGTTCGTTGAATGAACGAAATGACTCGAAAAAAGATTCGTTCATTTGGATGAACGAGTTCGAACAGGAGAGTCACGAACGACGGTACGCGCTCGCTCTGTGCAAGAGAGGTGTGATCAGCGCGTACACGAGCGTGATTGACACTGCTAAGACATTCCTCCTGGCTCTGATTGGTGGTTTCTGACCGGGAGCGGTGTATTTCTGCAAATGGCAATAGGACCACAGGGAGGAGCCAGAGGAGCTTGATTTTTTCACAGATTATCTGTCTCATATTCAACAATCAGGACATAATGACTACTGGAGCTTTAATTGCCTGTATAATTAAAGCTGCAGTCCGTAACTTTTTTGGGTTAAAAATTATCCAAAATAAATTTTTGAGCAAGTACATAACCAGCCAGTGCTCAAAACTATCTGCTTGTCTTAGCTCGATTCAAAACGGTAATGATGTTTTTAACTCCAGTGGTACTGGTGGATTTCCATGGGAAATTCGAGTATGTTTTTGCATCATTACGTCACATCTGTACACATAAAGAAGGCGTCTCGGCTAGTAGGCTATATTGCGTGTGAGGATGTTGGAAGTGGAGATTTATAGCCTTTTCTCACAGCACTTGATATAATTAAACTTAGCAATTTGATGGCAGATCCAGAAAGGTTCAAACGACAATCACCAGTGACAACTGGAGATTCACCTGTTGTAAAATGCAAAAGACTTCAGAGTGGCTACAACTAATATGCAATGCTGATATTGTTAACAGGCTTTATTTTCCTTAGTTGTTCAGAACAAAAGTGGATGTTCGTTGCTTGTTCAGATGACATTTTCCGGTGAAAATTCTTATGTTGGTCATATTTCCAAAAAGTATAATCTGTGCCAGTATCCACACCGGCGCGGTGACTGACTGCCGCACACTCTCCTCAAAACATTAATTAATCCGCGTTGTGCCGTGCCGAGGCACAACCCACGTAAAGTTGATAATTCCACGAATAACTGCAATTGCAGATTTCGAAGAGAGATGGCGACAAAGAGGAAAAACTACAGACTGCAGCTTTAAAGGACAATTCCGGCCAAAAATGAACCAAGGACTAAATAACACATGGGTACCGAGTCGACCGTTCTCTGGGATGCGTTTTCATGATAATCGAATGTACCCATTTTTAGCTTATAACGCTAGTGTATGGGGCATAGAATAAGTAAAAATAAAAATCGCTAGTTAATACCACTAACAAGGCTCATTATAATGTTTGTCGTTATAATGTGCAAAACAATATTACAGCAAAAGTCATTAATTTAGCTAAGTGAGGTTATTTTCATTACACTATCGCTAAATGATTCGCAAGACGGCGGCATTCACATTTTTATGAAACAGGTCCACAGAGTCATACAATAAACATAGTGTTATTTAAAGTCCTCATGAAATCAAAATTGACGGGGTTTGTTTTGGCTTTTGGCAAAACAATGACGGACTTTGCATTTAGAAGATATAAGCATTCAAAACTTACAGTCTCTCACTTCCGCCAATATGGATCAATGATTTTGATGACATCTTTCCAATTCAGCTTCTCATCAGATTTTCTATCCAATCAAATGCTCTCTAGAATCTGAAGCATCCCGCCCCCTACATTATAAATAGACGCTGAAGCTGCGGCTGAAATCTGTGTGAAGTCTAGTGTGAAAAATGAAGTCTAGTGAGAAAAGTGATTAGTAGGAGAAATGGTTGTAGAGATAAGGTGGAAACTGCGGCGGCTTTATCGAGCTCAAACGGCTTCGGTCGAGCTGTGATACAAACGAAACACTATTGTTTTTTTTTTTAAAGGGGAGGAGCTGTTTGATATGCCCCGCCCTGTCTTCCTGTTTTAGTGTAAATTACGCCAACACATTGAATAATACTGCAATAAAACACGTTTAATATTATTTCTCACTTAGTTTTTTTTCATACTGGAACATGTTTGTTTGTTTTTATTATAGGAAGGGATTTATACAATTGGTGGTCCCTGTCATTACCAGTGAAAGTCCTTCATTATCAAGCTCAGAATGTGTCCTGATGTGTTCAGTGGTGAATGTGAGTCATGTGACTCTCTCCTGGTACAAAGGAAAAAATGTATTCTCCAGCATCAGTGTGTCTAAACTCAATAACATCATATACATTGAGTGTCTGGATGATTCCTACAGCTGTGTGCTTAACAATCCCATCAGAAACCAAACTAAATTTCTTAACAACACTGAACTCTGTCAACCATGTCCAGGTAAGTCAGCGATGAGCAGTACTACACTAGTACATTTAATCCAAACATTGAATCAGTCCTCTTCTGTCCTCAGACTCTGTCCAATGTTGCAGTTTCACTGTAGCTGTGATTCGATTGGTCATCACTGCTGTTGTGGGCGTGGCTACTGTTGCCATAGTGGTTTATGACATCACATCAAGAAGAGAAGAGAAGCAGTAGATTTCAACAGCCGAGCTTGACTTTTGCAATATATAAATGCTAATTAAACAATAGCACAAAAGCAAAACTGCTGCTGTGGTTTATTTGGTCTGAGGTTCTGCCCTGTTTTTGCCATAAAGACTGACCGACATTTCCAATATTTTTATGTACAATATTTATAATAATAATAATTAAGCTATAAACATCTGAAAATAAAAAGTAAACTAATAGGCCTACTAACAAATCAATAACCGATTAAGTAAAAAACACTGTGAATATTGTTTGAAACAGTCAAGCTAAATATTGGTCTATCTAGCCAATGTTCGTGTTTACATTTAATAAAAAGAGGCATAAGAGCACAGAAATGTGAATACTGGACTTTGGAAACTAGCTAATTCTTTCTTCTTCTTTTTTTGAGTAACAAGAAAAAAAAGCAGTTCCAGAAACAAGAAGATATAAGCAACATAAACAAAAATGTATCAAACTTTTGAGCTTCTTCAGTTCAGTTCTGCTCCTTCCTTCCTGTGGAGTTTAATGAAAACAGAAAGATTCTTTAAAAAAATAATAATTATCAAATATGTCCAAAATCAAAGGCGTGAGTGAAAATCCAGTAAAAGTGCCCCAGTACACCGCTTATTGGTGGAGAGGAGACAGAGTGATGAAGCCAATCAATAAATATGGGGATGATTTGGAGGCCATGGAGGCAAATTTGACCCGGATGCCAGGGTTAAACCCCTACTCTTTTTCGAAGGACATCCTGGGATTTTTAATGACCAAAGTCAGAACCTCAGTTCGAATCCGAAGGACGGTGCTTGTTACAGTAGTGTCCTCATCACTATACTGGGGCGTTAGGACTCACACAGACCAGAGGGTGAATGCCCCCTACTTGGGCTACAGGGTGATATGGCTGCTGGCCAAACAATGATGTTTCAACTGTTGATGAACATGGTTCGCATGGTTGCTTTTCTTGAGGATGTTGGAAGTTACAGTAAGAACAGTAAGTTAACTTAGTTAACAGTAAGTTAACTAAGTATCTTTAAGGCTATGCTTACAAATTCCTTGTTCATTATCGTGCAACACTGTAGTAAACGGAGCAATAAGGAGAGGCAATTGCACAGTTGACTACGTTTAAAACAATTTGCAGTTTGCAAAAAGCAATTGATACGCCATTCAGCCAAAGTAGACACATTTACATTTTTGCAGACATTTCGATTAAGTTTGTTTTCTTGAAAAGTTTGCACAAAGATGACAAGGAGTGATACATTTAGGACAGGGTTTGGCAACCTCCATTAACCGTTGAGCGAGAGAGATTAATATTATTACACTTGTTTATTTTCGCATGCCAAATACCTCTTGCAGTAATCATTAGTCTGTTTTATTTCGGTATTATGTATATGGGAAGCATGTAGTTTCCAAAGTTGTTCACACATCCACAAAAAGAGACAGAACCCCTCAACGGTTTCATTTGCAACCACACATTTATTAATTTAGCACAGGTGTGTCGATGCTGTTGTGGTTGGGTAGGTAAAGGAGGACTGCAAGATGGATGGATTTAAAGGTCAGACGTCACTCCGTCAGGCGTTTGAAGGACTGAACCGTGGGGCAGACGGCGCCCCAGGCCACAGGCTTACGATATTCCCCCTTCTCAAGTAGGTACTGGCGCCCCCTGTAGTTTGGGTGCTCGTAGAAGATCCAGATCCCATCCAGCACCTTACAGGAGTGAACCTCACGTGTACGGAAGCGCTCCACCACGGATGGACAGTCCTCGGTGGTCTCGTGTACCTGGCCGGCGAAATCTCCCTTGTCATAGAGTTGGATCTTATACTCAGAACCGCTTACCTGGAGAGGAAGGGACATTATTATTGAACATTAAATACGCACTACACAATGTTTTGCATTCATGTGTGCAACTTACAAAGTGGATCATCTTGCAGGAGCAGATGCGGTCAGTCAGACCCATCCAGCGTTGGTAATCTGGATACTCGCCCCGGGTCAGAACATACTGGTAGCCAATGAAGTTGGGCCTCTCGAAGACCACCCAAGCCCCGCTCTCCACACGGATGGAGTTACACCGGTTCAGGTAGACATGGAAGTCCGAACAGTCGCTGTCGCACTCGTACCGACGGCCCTGGAAGTTTTTGTCCTCGTAGAAAATTATCTGTACGAAGGAGACGGTGGCATTTTATTTCATCCTTGTATATTATTATTATAAACTACCTCTAGTTACATCATAGATCTATATATTATTAAAAAATATGATATAAAAATCTGTAAAATATATATAAAATAGAATAAATATTTTTAATAAAATGATCAATAATCAGAGCAGAGTGTCCTGATCACCTTTGTACTCACCCGGCCCATTCTGCAGAGGTTCGGCTGGCAGCGGCGCCTGTGGAGGGGGTAAAGCTGCAGAGCTGTGCTGATTCAGGCCCGTCCCACTCCAGGTCTTTTATACCCAGACATCTCTCTGTAAAGAGGACATTCGCTTTGTCATGAAAATCAGATCCAAAAATTGAGTCAGTGCTTTCTAGAAAAAGACAGGTGGATTATAGGGCATAGAGACAGCAACGTGCGCAGGGGTCTGTTTGGATGTGTGTGTTTATTCAACTGTGTTGGTAAGCACACACACACACACACACACACACACACACACACACACACACACACACACACACACACACACACACACACACACACACACACACACACACACACACACACACAACCACATGCACTCATTTAGACATTTTTGGTCAGAGAAGTGGATAACCAACTTCCTCCTACAGCCGGTAATGCAAACAAAACAAAAGTGTGTAATACACTTGAATATGTGAAAACATGCAAGCTCAGATACACACAAAATGTCATTACTGGCTGCAAGCTAAAATCTCTGCCAAATTTCAGGGGATTAGATAAGCTTAGGCTATATGGCTTCAGTGTGACCTACTTCCACCCAAAAACGCAGACAGTTTATTTTTTTCCTAATTATTTGTTTAATATATTTATAACAATACATATACAACTAGCAAAAAAAAACAGCTAAGGCTACCAAATGTAGTAAATGCTCTTAGAGGACTTTAGTATATAAAAATATACATAGCATAATAGATGGCTAGAAGTGTCCACAAGAAACAAAATCAGCGCTTGGATGAACAAGAAACTGCAAAGACACAAACAGAGTAAGATATTGGAGCTAAATATGCTAGTTAGCTAGCTAGTAACAGAGAAAGGAAATTAGGATTCCAGATTTATAATACATTTATAATTCCCTAATATTCATGAAATAGACAATAATCTGGATTTGTTGAGATTCTAAAGTGCAAACAGTCTACACTTTGCAATCCTATAATGCCACAGGAGTTGAGGATGAATACAAAATGGCGGAGACCTAAGCTTAAGCCTCTCTTTTCAAATGCAAGTGATATAGGTACTACTAAGTCATCCTTGTGGTAAAATTGTACTCTGAGGTCGGCTATCGCGCCGGCGCGATAGTCTCGCTTTTTTTCTTATCAGTGCAAAAGAAACTCAAATAACTCCGTCAATTTTTGTCATACAGACAAGTGTTTTACATTTTTAAAAACTGTTAAATGTCTTCTCTTTTTTGTGTACACTAATAATAAAAACAAAAAGTTGTGTTTTTCGTAAAATAAAGAAAAAAAAAACATGATGCACGTTCTGTCTTCTCTCTCAATGTGAAGTTCATTCTGAAACGCGACAGAAAATGATCTTTAACTCAGCCAATAGGGTGATATCAGGTAAAATGGGCCATCAGGTAAAATGGGCCATTTAAGGTTTGGGTGTTCCAGCTCCTCTGGAATTTAGAGCCAATGACTGCAAATGATTTCAAACTGTTGTCATAACTGTGCTTGACAAGTAACAGGTGATTTGATTAGTTTATGGTTGATATGGTGGGCGGGGGAATCATTCAAATCAAGACTACACCAGAAAGCTGCATGGTAAGTAGCCTGGCATACCAAATCTAACTTAATATTATAAGGATGATAAATCTATAAAAAAAACAAACATGCACATAAAAAAAAAGCATAATATCTGTCTTGATGGCATCAATCAGAAATAATGTTGTTAGTTTGGTATATTAACATATTTTTTGAAAAAGTGATGTTTTTCTTGGTGGCCCAGTTTACCTTAACCCACTAGGGTAAAATGGGCACATGGTTTCAGCTAAAATGGGCCATCATCTGTGTGTGTGTGTGTGTGTGTGTGTGTGTGTGTGTGTGTGTGTGTGTGTGTGTGTGTGTGTGTGTGTGTGTGTGTCTGCCTGTGTTTATATTACATTGCGGGGACCCAATGTCCCCACAAGGATAGTAAAACCTTAGATCACCTACATTGTGTGGACCAGCCAGCAGTCCCCACGAGGGAAATGGTTTAATTAAAATACGTCTGTCAGGTCCATTTAAGTCAAGAACACACAAGACAATAGAAATGATTAGGAAATTGTATTGAATAAATTGCAATTCAGTTGATAATTGAAATTTGGCGGTATGGCTCTGTTCAGGGAGTCCTCTGACCTTTCATGAGCACCATGAAATAGCAGAGAGTCAGAGGACAGCAGCAGCATTAGGGAACGCTCACAGTTTAGCACTGGGAGAGCAGAACTATTCCCCCATATGAACAGAGCAGCAACGATGACAGAATAGCAAATGCCACGTTATACACGACCAGGAGGAGCTGGGGAGGTGGTGGGTTGCAGAGAGCGAGCAGCAAGCAGTTAGGAGCGAACTGAATCTGTTTAAATAGGGCGCCCTGATTTGAGCGTAGTCATTAGCAGCGAGGGGAGATGAACAGCTGATGCAGATCCGCTGAGCAGATCGCTGATGAGACCGTGATGGCCAATAGCGTTAGCAGCATCTTTACTACTTGGCCTGCCAGAACTGACGCTGACACTCAATTAAACTTTGAATTTTGAAAATGTAAAAATGCATAAAGTTTTCTGTGATGGGCAGGTTTAGGGGTAGGGTTAGTGTAAGGGGACAGAATATACAGTTTGTACAGTATAAAAACCATTATGCCTATGGAGAGTCCCCACAAAGATAGCGAACCAGACGCGCGTGTGTGTGTGTGTGTGTGTGTGTGTGTGTGTGTGTGTGTGTGTGTGTGTGTGTGTGCGCGCATACACACACATGTACACACACACACACACCACTGACATCAGTTTACTGATGCTGTTCCAAAATGGACTTTTTTAATTGCACATTTGAATATGTGGGTTTGCACCCAAAATGTTTTTTTTTAATGGCGCATATGAATATGTTTGTTTAATGCAGTTTAAATGTCATGTGGCTGTATAAGCAATTGTGTTTTAAAATTAAAATTGAGGATAAATTAGCCTACTATTTCCCTTTGCAGTTTGACTGGCCCATTTTACCTGAACAACTGGCCCATTTTACCTTAAACTGCTCATGCAAAAAAAGTTGGCACAGCTGATGTTTCAAGAAATGTAGGGCCTAAATAATTATATTTTATTACATCATTTCAACACAAAATTATCAAAAACAGTCATTATTAATCATAAAAACACATGGAAAAGGCATATATGGTATTGTATTATTGTCCCAAACGATTTACCAAAAAGTGGCCCAATTTAGCTGATATCACCCTACTTGCCACCAACACATGAAAGTAATGTCTTTACAAAGTTCGAAGTCTCCTTTTTTAAATGAAGTAAATCATATCAAAAACAAATATTCTCGGTTTAAGAAATCCGTATGAAAGCTACGACATGTACAGTTTCTCCAGCCCGAGCTCATTAACTTTAATTTGACCACACCCCCACTCGCGCAGCTGCTCTCATTCAAATGATCCACGTGAAGGACCGCAGAGCTGTTAACGCCCTCATCAGCTCTAAACAAAGAATCAGCGACTCCAGTATTTCTCTACTTTTCATCAGTTTGGAAGACTGTTTGTGCTGTGGATTTACCTTGGATTTACCTATGGACACATTTTTATTATGAGAACAATTTTTAAGGTAAGACATATTAGTAAGTGTTTTATTGTTGCATAAACTTTACATTGTAGCTACTAAACTCAAACTGGTGCAGCCTAAAATGTTATGAAATGAGATACAAGTAGGCCTATGCTAGTATGAGTGTTTATTCTAATATGGTGAATATTTTAATGTTTAGACCTGTGTTTACTGTTAAATACTGTGTTTGTGGATATCTGCTCAAACGTAGATGTATAATGTAACAACGTTTCATAGTTTGGAGCGGCTCGATCGCTGCACGCGTGAGTTTGGGTCTGAGTCATGCTGTGTGTTTGAAAAGCAAAACACGCCACACATTAGGCGTCACGACAAACTCATCTCGTTTCATAACGAATAGAAATATTTGAAGTAACATATGATAAACAATATATGTTTGTCTAGTGTAGTGTTACTGAAAAGTGTTCATTTTTAACGATTTATAGGCTGCCTGCTATCTAGGCTATTGTTATTATTTTATGCAGCCCTACACATGCCTATATACAAGGCACAACAAACTAGGTGTTCCTATATATATTTACAAAATACATATAAATATATACACTGCCGTTCAAAAGTTTGGGGTCGGTAAGATTTTTAATGTTTTTAAAAGAAGTCACTTATGATTAGATTATTTTTCAGATAAATGCTGTTCTTTTGAACTTTCTATTCATCAAAGAATCCTGAAATAAAAATGTAAATAACTGTTTTCAACATTGATGATAATGAAAAATGTTTCTTGAGCATCAAATCATCATATTATACTGATTTCTGAAGGATCATGTGACACTGAAGACTGGAGTAATGATCACAGGAATAAATTACACTTTACTATATATTTACATAGAAAACAGCTGATTAACATTTAAATATTATTTCACAATATTACTGGGTTTGTTTTGTATTTTTACTCAAATAAATGCAGCCTTTGTGAGCATACGTGACTTCTTTTAAAAACATTAAAAATCATACCGAGCCCAAACTTTTGAACGGCAGTGTGTGTGTGTGTGTGTGTATATATATATATATATATATAGTGTGTATATATATATATATATATATAGTGTGTATATATATATATATATATATATATATATATATATATATATATATATATTGTGTGTGTATATATATATATGTATATGTGTGTGTGTGTGTGTGAGTGAAAAATCTAAAATGTATTCCCAGAATCGTGCAGCCCTATAGTTTGTCTTGATATCAACATGTTTACAGGTGTTTATTTATTTATTTTTTAGAAAGGAACCAGATGCCACTGGATGAGTCCTGCTGACTTCAACATTCACATGAGTCTCTGTACATGAACATGGTCAAATGAAAAGTCAAACAGCTTGGACATGACAGGTATGTAGGCTACTTTGTTTCAGGAATGGCACAAAGGTGTGTGACTGTTTAAGTCTTTGTCTTTACATCAGTGTGTTTACTAATGTGCTTTTTGTCCTTTGTTGTGTATCTTTGGATTATGTTGTGTTGTAAATAAATCCAGTCAATCTAAAAGCCATTCTTTTTTTAATTTCTCCTCATTCTTTGTGCAAGGCTTCTCATGATGATAGGGCCATTAGGGGAGGGTCTTTGTCTTTCTCAGGTGTAAAATGCATTCATATTAATGAGAGATCCACGCCCCTTCGCATAAAGCTTTCTCACACAAAACACGTCATACAAATTTTAAATCAATATATTGTCTTCTCTAAATGAGTATGCAGGATGATTTTCACATAGTTTTGGAGCAAATATTCTAGGCTACGTGATACAATTTTCAAAAGTCTTGTGAAGAAATAATCACTATGGGTTTTATGACCTTATTTCAGTGACATTTGTTTTGTTTTTTTTCACAAACCACGCATAAACATTATTATCTTAAAAATACAAACATGTACATACATGTTGCTCACATATTACGGTAGCCCCGTTTGTGCTATATAGAGTGAATTTACACCTTTGCCATTAACATGTTTATAAATAACTGAAAAAAGCACAAATGTCAGAGCATGTCAGAACACCTCCAGAAACACCTTAGACCTCAGAGGGTTAAAGCAGTTGTTTTTAGTACATTAGGCTATATGTCAAAGTTGCCAACAGTGGTGGATAGACATGTATATCTGCATACCTAAAAACGTTCCTCCTCAAATTCAGTAGGCTACTGTACATACCAAAAGTATGCAACACTTCATAAAAGAGGAGGGAAACTTGTTGTGTGCCTTGCATGTTCATATATGACCACTAGGGAGCAGCATTCATTTTTTTCTTCATAACACTTTATCAATGCCCAATTAGCCACAACAATGAATCATAGCCTATGGCATATAGGCAGACTCAAATTTTCTGCAGAAAATGCAAAAATATTACAAACACTTTTTGTGTACAAATGGAGATCCTTTTGCCTGTTGTAAAATATCTTTTTGAAGTTAAGTAAAAAATTATTTGATTGCTTTTTGACAGTGGTTGTTGCTTTTCAGGTTCAGATGGGTTTTGCGGTTCATATTCACTTGTAAAGTTAATCTTCATAAAGAGCTTTAATCTTCCACATATGAGCCCCACATCCCAAAATATCAAAGGATACCATTAGGTTATAGCTTGGACACCAATTACTTTCTTTGCACTTCGCTGTTAATATGAATAGCTTGATTGCATTAGCATTTGGCTAAATGTTTTGGTTTTGTACGTTTAAACTCTGCTTACCAAGCTTTGGCATTACATTTCTCAACAACTAAACAAGAGGACATGACATACTCACTTTTCTTCTGCACAAATGGTTTTGGGCCAACCTACTATGTTTTGTTTCGTTTGCCATTATCTGTATGAAATCTATCACTTTCATTTGTCATTTTTGTTCTGTTACAATCTGTTCCAGGCTTAACTGGGACATCCATGTTGTGTTCTAGTTTTCCAGGCACTGTGGTCTATATATTGAAGTATCTTTGGACAGCTTTGCTCATAACATAAATAGCTCATCTGGAAATAATAATAGCTTTATTAGCACCTGTCATACAGTGTATAAGCCAAATCACTCAGCAGGGCACAGCTTATGGATATTATACAGATACAAAAAAAAAAAAAAAAAGGTTATGTTTCACAAAAAGCAGCATAGTCATCTGGAAAAAGAATGTAGAATACAGATAAAAATCTGAAAGTTAGCTTCTAAAGTGCATATCAAATAGGCATTTTTACCAATGCATACAGAGTAATTTCTCTTCCCATTTCTTAAAGTAAGTCACAAAATCCCTTGGGTAGGAGATGAAACGTGAAGGTTCTCCTACTGTATATGACACCAGAGTGTGCATTACATAATAAACTAAAGCGCTAAATAAGCCCATAAGGTGATATCATTCATATTTCAGGGATATAGATTCATTCAGATTAAATATAACTTTAAATTAAATATATGTACTGTATGTGTATTCATTTCTTTGTTGCATCAAGAAGAACCCCATGTATTTACAGTACAACAACAACCAGAGGTAGGGTATGTAAATAAATCAATTTAAATCATTAATATATGCACGAGTAATGCAAAATCTTTTTTTAATGATTTTTGTAAAGCATGATCATGTCAAGTTTTCAATCCTGCATAATTTTAGATTGGAAGACACAGTATTTGCACTTTAAATGAAGTGTAAACTACATGCATTCGTAATACGAAGCAATGTAACTTTTTGAGGCGAGTGTAATTAGTAGAGAAGATCGTAGTCGACATTTTACTTTTAGCATCTCATTCTCCCCGCACTAATAGACTGATGACTTTTACATTTTGTAAACGTCTGTGCGGGACAGTACATCGGTGTTGCCGTAAATCTTTTGTTTTGGCTGCTGAGTTTTGGAATACTTGCAAATTTCGCAATATTTTGTTTTGATTCACACTACAGTTTCCTGCAGAAACAGAACTTGATACACCCTTAGCGTTCACTGGAGTGCAAAATTTATTCTAGTAGCATTTGTCAAATGCACTAAGGCATCTTTTGTTACTCTGCACTGAATGTGAAATCTTGTCTGTATCCACATTGACCATTTTTCACTCTGAGACTTAAGACTAAGCTCTATAAATATATCAACTAAACGCATTTTCACAAACCAATTGTTATTATATATTTTGAGTAACTTAATACATACTAATAATCAAAAACGTGGCAGTAGAGTGTCCACAGAGAACGTCAAACTCTAAAGTCACAACTGCACAAAATTTGAAACACCGCAAGACATACATACTCTCCGTTTATTTTCGAAGACCTAAGTTTGAAGAAAAATAAATCAATTACAAATTAATTTAGCTTGCAGTTTCTTAAAGTAGCTTTATGTGCAGTGAATTCATTACAATCATAAGAGTAATTTGACTTTCTGTTACTGTTTTTTTCCCTCTCAAATGGCAAAAGTTCTATGACGTCACTAAAGTGGTTCACTTTTCATTAGCTGCTGAGAAATAGAGACGTGGTCACCACTACTTAATTGTGACGCAGTAGCATTGTGAGGTCACAATTGTGATGTGGTAGCAATGGTCACTGCGCAAAGGTGGGTATGCTGCGAGACCGTCTCATGACCAGACGGACCTCCACGTTAGGGAGACTGTCCTGTTTTATTTGGCTGCAGCCCTCGTCCGCTACAGCCATGTGAAGGTCGAAACGCAGAGACACAGACTTCTTCCTCAGCTTGGGATTTCCTTTAAAAAATGAGCCTTCCCATTGCCTGATGACCTTGTCAATCTTCTCTGTCCTATCGCACACAAAAAAGTAAAGTAGTAAGCAACAAAATAGGTTAACAAGGACGTTTTGAGCATAAGATAATGATGAAGAAGTTCCACCATAATTTTTATTGCCTGCGAAGTCACATGCAAACACGTCAAGATCTTTGATCTGAAGGTGTGAAATGCTTATGGTTATTCAGTGCAGCTAAGCAAGGCTTGTAAATGAGTCTAATGTAAACTCACTCCACATTTCCGTGACCCTCGGCACTCTCCCTCACTACATTTCCTTCCAGAATCTCCTGAGTCTTCACAGTACAGATCTCCCCGTCTTTGTTTATGACTGGTTCTGGATAAAAACCACAAACAAACAAAGAGCTGCATAACATCTCTCAGACTCACAGTTGTATGATGAAACTGTTGTTGAGAATGAGACCTGAAGTCTGAAACAAGGTGCATTTCAGTGCTAGTGTTAGGTTGGACAATGAGTTTGAGGATGTTTTACATCATCCTCACCTGTCAGGGTGACAAGACTCTGCTGTCGTTGAAGGGCCGGGCTTCTTATTGGTGCTCTCTCAGTGAAGAACGGCTCAGTAATATCCTCGTCACATCCGTTGGGTAGACCGTTCTGCTCAAGAGGAGAAATTGACCCTTTCCATGGCTTCAGCTTTAGAGACTGACCATCTAAGTTCAGAAACCTGCAGTTCAGGAGTGAAAGAAAAAGCACACTCAAGACCACACTCAACTTCTTAGGAACCTTAGAAACCTCTTTGGGTTAATGGACTGTGAATAATATCAAGGGCGCACAGCCAACCCTGTGAAAATTCCAATGTATTACCTTGGTAATTTGCATAAACTACATCATACAAGTTTGAGCGTGTGCTAAGGGTTTTATTGCATTAATGAATACACCTCAGTAAATCTATCCCTCCCTTACCTGCCCTCCTCGTGTTCTAGGAGTTTCCTATAGGTTTCGATCTCTCTCTCCAGCCTCATCTTGGTGTTGAGGATCTGGCTGTGGTTCTGTCTCTGGACTTCTAGACCATCCCGCACTGTTTTCAGCTCAGACTCCAGACTCCTTACAGACCGGGACAGATCTTTGAGTTGCACGGAGTACTGGAGCTGAGTGTGGTGTAGGGAGCTTTGGAGACTCCTCTCCTGGTGGGATAAAACAGATTTGTCATTTATTACCAAAATCACCAGGGTCAGCCTACAACACGAGATACTGGGAAAGGCTGCAGTGACTAAAGTTGGTAGGGTCAAGCAATACATGCAAGGCAACTTGTATTAAGGGCAAGTCATTTTAGTGGTCAGTTATTTTCCCCAACAAATCCTACAGGGATTTGTCGCCCGTTCCCTCAAGGTAAAGTGTTGATGTGCATTTAACACTCAATCGGCACTGCAAACTAATTATTTGATCTACTAAAATAGTGGTTGAATTCAATTCCAGATTCAGATCTGGCTTCTTCTGGCATAAGACCTGCGTTCATATAATGTAGCAGTAATATTTTAATTTATGTGTCATGTGTTAGTGAGAAAGTGAGAGTGTGTGTTTAGGTGTGTCTACATGTTCCTGAATTGGAGTGTGTTTGTCTGGGTGTGTCTGTGGGCATGTTTGTAGGAATTTAACGCACCAAGGCATTTAGCGATTCAATCTCGACTTGTAGACGGTGCCATTGCTTTCGGGCCTCAGTGAGCTCGGCTCGTGCCTCCTTCAGGACCTCGTCACGTGCTCTCACCTACCCACAAACCCCACCACACACAGTGTATACATAAGAACAAAAGAGACAACAAAAAAATTATGCATTTTTTTTTAGCCTTTTTTTATAGCTTACCATGGTTTATGGAGGTTTCATCACACTGTGCCTTAGGAAACCTCTCACTCATGGTAAAATTACTTTAATTAATAGCCCAATAGGCTTATTGTTTTAATCATCAATGATTTACCTCACAAAATAAAGTTATGTGCTAAAGTGGGACTTCATTCAGGACGGGTAACACAAAAGATCACATTAAAGAAAACTGAACAGATGCTCTTGTGGTCTGAGCTGACGTATATCACAGTCTAGGAATCAGCTCAGTCTCCATCTGATAAGAACGATAGCAGTTCCACAGAAATGGAAAATTACAAGCATGTCTTCCAAAGTACTTGTTCCAAAAACAAAATATAGTCTTATCCAATATAAATGATAAATTAATACTTTAAATGGAAGGTTCACATTAACAAAAAAGTACCACAGTACTACCATGATTTTTGACATAGTGCCATTACCCTGTTTATCCATGTTTATGAACATGGTATCATAGTGTTACCATTTTTTTTTAGAATATGTTCAATAGGAATATCATGTTTTTTTAAACATTTCTCATGGTAATACCTTGTATTTTAGACATGGTACCATGTAAATCCTTGTTTTTGGACACCTACCAAGTACCTTGGAGTACTATAGCATAAATACCCTCAATTTATCACAGGAGTTTTCATAAAGACATGCTGCAATGTGTTGCTGTTTTTCAAGGAGAGTTATGAGGCCAGCGGCCCGTGTTTTTGTGTGAGGGCATAAATTCTCAGAAAGACAAATTAGCAATCACCTACTGATGAGAACAGGCAAAATGCAATGGTTATGCTCAATGGAACTGACATCCTTCATTCTGTTTTTAATAAGAATTGATGTTTAGCAGTCTTTTCACTCCCTCACACACGCGCACACACACTACGATTGCTCTGCAGTGCCTGGCCAGCAGACCATAGAGAGTGTTTGAAGGAGAGAGAGAGAGAGAGAGAGAGAGAGAGCAAATACTCGTACCTGTGGCAGAAACGCAGCCGTAGGGCTGGTTGCATCCTTTCTGGGCCTTGTCTGTGAAGCGGGGCAGGAGCCTGGGACTGGATTTGGTGGCATGGCTGAATCAGGGCTGTTCTGGGCTGGGCTGGAGTGGTCGCACTGGGTGCTAGTCCGGCAGAGATCCATTCCTCTGCCATCCTCTCCTGCAGCAACCTGCGCTAGCACTTTATCACACTCCTCTACTGCTCGCCGCTGGTGCTGATCCAGCTCTCTCTGTCAGCCAACGAGAAAGAGAGAAAGAGAGAGAGAGGGGGGAGGAAGAGGAGAATTTAAAGGGCTCCTCTCATGAGGAATCAAAAGAGTCTGACGAAAACATACTGTGGCAGAACTTCTTCCCGAGTCTACAACAACAAAAACATGTCATTCAGACATCTGCTACCCAATTTCATTTGTCTATATTTGTATGTTATTGGCCCGACTAGTTATGGAGAAGATACATAAACAGGATAGATATTGTTACTCTTAAACCTCTGAGACGAAACGATAAAAAATTCTTCACGCCAACACCAAATATTTGCTGCAAACAAGAATTTGAATTGAAACAGTTGAACACTGACAGAAAGAAGTTAGATTTTTTGCTTCCATACAAATGTAAAAGGTAGTAACTACAATAGAGTGAGAATTAATATTAAATCCGCATTGCATATTTAACAACTGTGCATGACATGTCCTGCATTTTCCACATTTACTCTAACTGGTACTGGGTGAACACTCCATCATTCTCTACACGCACACACACACACACACACACACACACACACACACACACACACACACACACACCCTATCTCGAGGCTAACCGCAACTTGGCACTAAGGCATCAGGGAACATTTTTAACAAGTATTTATACAAATGACAGATGTCAAGGTTTCTCTCATTAAATGATGAATATGACTGACATGTCATGCACAGTAACAAACAATTAGATACAATCACTAACTGACATTCAAACACACACACACAGTGTCTCCACCTCATGTAGGGCCTACCATGATTTGTTGCAACTCATTTTGGGATTCATAAAGCTGCTTTTCCAGGAGTGTGTTGGCCGTCTCCACCTCTTTCTTCTTCATCTTCAGCCGTGAGACCTCCTGCTCCTTTAGGAGACGGAGTTTCTCCTCAGTTTCACACCTACACACACATACTTAGGTATCTAAATGTAAGAGACACAACGGACTACTATTGTTTTTATAAAAAGCTAAACTGCATTTTTAACCATAAAGTGCATTTAAAACTAAAACATGTTGTATGCAGATCGACTTGACAACTGAGAATGTCCCTAAAAAAACTAAATAAATAATTATAATTATATTAGTCTTTTAGGGTCAATGTCATCAAAAGTACTAATAATTTAAGTAAAGTTAATCTTTTCAAAATAGAATGAATTTTACACCATCCTTCACTTATTTTCATTATATTTCTTTATTATACATTTCTATTTAATTAAATTTAAGTATTAAATTAGCATTTCTCACAAATCCCAAAGGAAACCCCCTGTTGGGTAAACCCGCCTTAAAGGAATATTCCACATTAAATACAAGTTTGGTTCTACTGTTAATGATTCCCACAGAAAATCATTTGGATTCTTAATTCAGTTTGTAAAAACATCCCAAAAAAAAGTGCTGACAGAAATACACTTTCAATGAAAGCACATGGAGCAGGCACAGAAATATTTATGCAAAAACTTTTTTTTTTAAACAAACTTAAGAATGACTCGTAATTATTTTCTGTGGTAATCAACACCATGCATTTAACTCAATTTTAAATAATAAATATCACATATAAACATACAGTTTCGGTGCAAGCCCTGTTAGTAAATCAATGCAATAAACTTATCATATTTAACAAACAAGGAGCTGACTTTCTATGAAAGTTAGACTGATGTCATCCAAGAACATCTTATGTAATTGAAGATTATGTGTCATATTTGTTATTTTTTTCAGCTTAATTCATTATCAAGCATTCAGTGGTATTTCCAGGTACTTGCTGTTTCTCAACACAAGAGGGCAATCACATGTCCAAATCAAAATATTTTAAATATTTTGTTCTTTTGGTGTGAAATATTTCATTGGCATGTTTGGAATGCAGAAATGAATAAAGTGCACAGTATGCAAATTTTCTGACCTACTTCATTTGGACAATTGTACAAAACATTAGGTTGGGTATATCCCACAATGCAAAGTCCTCAATATTCAACTTTCCTCTTTAAAATAACAACAATTATCATGTCTACTGGTAATTCCAGGTGATTTTCATATTTCTTGCTTACTGAGAGTTTCTAACCTGGTCTTTAAATGTGCTGCCCTGAGTTTCACTGCATCGGATTGTAACAAAACATCTGCATTTTCCATTAGGATCATCCTAACCTGCCAAAACAAACAGAAGGAGGAGAATTAGGAGGAAAAAATTACATTTATTCAAGATAGAGAACATTATAATTGCCCGTGGGTAGAAATTACATGCACTCTTTAGCAATTTGGTCGAAATTATGATATAATTTATAAAAAAAATATATAAAAAAAACACTTACAAGGCTCATTAATGATTAATGGCTGTCAACACCCATCTAACCATGGGAACTTCTGAAAGATTAGGCTGTGCATCAACATGCTGTTTTTCTGGCTGTCTACTGCCTGACAGACAGTTTATGCAAAACAGTGACTAGAGGAAGTTATGAAGACTTAAATGCTGCCAGGATTTTTCACCTAATGCTGGTTGTGCACATTGTTCATTGCATTGACTGATCTCTTGACGGAGTGATTGATTTCCCCTCCAGAGCACATAAAATTGTTAGCTATCCAACACAAACAACACAAGTCTGTTTTAAACTATGTTATCTGCATTTTTGCAAATCTTTTGCAGGTTGTTTTTATGTTAGGGTCAAAGATCAAGCCAGGTGAGAAAGGATTAACGATCTTTCGCAAGGTCAGTATGGCCTCTGGCACCGGAACGGATTTAGGAAACACAGGTGTTAGACATCTGTCCAACATCCCTCTGGAAAGAAGTTAAAGTGCCTGTTAGTCCCACTCAATTCAAACCAACAGGCTACAAATTTGTTTTAAAGTCTTAGTCTGTTAAAAAAAAAACTAAGCAACACAGTATGTAAAACAGTTGTATGTCATAATGAACATATCCTTAATCTTAATATAAAACGTCACGTAATTATTGCATGCTGCACAGTATACATACTGTATACTGCAAAAAATTATTTGAGTAGTACAGTAGTATGGCATCCATAACAAATATCTCTAATATGTAACATGCCTTCTAATTAATGCATGCATATTGTACCCAGTATGCTGTACATTGTGCATACTGCAAAATAGTATGCAAAAAAGAGTAATGAACAAATCATTAATCTTGAATATAGAATGTCATGTAATTATTATAAGTGGTATGCATACTGAAAAAAGTAGTATGAGTAGTGTGATAGTATGGAATACTGTACATTATTAGTCTCAAATATATAGTACTGTATGTTATCTAATTAATGCATACATACAGAATAATGGCATATTCTACACCGATAACATACTGCATACTGCAAAAGTAATCTGTGTACTAAGGTAGTATGGCATTCTCAACATATCCTTAGTCTCAAATATGTAGCATGCCATCTTTTTACTGCATGCATATTGTGTACATAGTACTATTTTTGCATACTATTTTTGCATACTTCTCAGTATGCACTATGTCAAAAGTAAAAATCATCAATCTGGAAAATAGATAGTCATATAATTGTTCTAATTGGCACAGTATACTCTACATACTGTATACTGCAAAAATAATCTTAGTATGACATATCCTTAGTTTCAAATATGTTGTATGCTATCTAATTACTGCATGCATATTGTACCCAGTACACTGTACACAGAACATACTGAAAAACAGTGTTAGAGTATGTCATAATGAACAAGTCATAAATCTTGAATACAGAATGTCTTGTAATTATTACGAGTGGCACAGTAAATTGTACATACTTTATACTGCATAAATAGTAGTACAGTAGTATGGCATTCTGAACATATCCTTGGATTCATATACATATAGCATGATAGTATGGCATTCTGAACATTATTTGTTTAAAATATATAGTACTGTATGTAATCTAATTAATGCATACATACAGAATATTGGCCTACTACACACAATTAAAATACTGTATAAATATTATGCGTACTATGGTAGTATGGCATTCTAAATATATCCTTCCTCTCAAATATGTAGTATGCCATCTAATTACTGTATGCATATTGTACCTAGTATTCTGCACATAGTGCATACTGCAAAATAGTATTAGAGTATGCAAAATAGTAGGCAAAAGGTTAGTATGTCATAATGAACAAATCATTAATCTTGAATGTCATGTAATTATTATAAGCGGCACAATATACTGTTCATATTACTGCATACTGCATAAATAGTACTACAGTAGTATGGCATTTTGAACATATTTTTGAACTCAAATATAGTGTCATCTATTACCAACCTACAGCCTAAAACCTGGTCTTCGGCAATTAGCATACTACACTTACTATTTCAGCAAATTATATAGTATGCATACTGTGCACAGTTTTTGATTTTTACATGACCATACTTGGATGACCTACTAAATATGTCAAAATGTGCTGTATAAAACCAGAACTCCACTGGGTTTGTGTATCCCACAATGCAGTACGACATTCAATATTTCCCGTAATTCTTCTGGATTGCTTGATCAGACATTTTACACAAACTTGGATTAAAAAGGCTAAATAAACATACAGATTTGTTTCTTCATATTTTCGCATACTATTTAAAAAAATAATAAGCAGTACACTGGTATTCCATTCCAAATTAAGTTTTTATCAACAGGTTTATCAACAGAATGGCTTTCTACAGTTTGGTAGAATATTGTTTCTCTCATGAAGCACAATATTAGCTTAGCACATTATGATTGGCTGCCTGCCATTTTGATGATTCATGAGCCATCGTGACAGCAATGTTTGGTTAATCATTGTCAATGTCACTGAAAGTCATCTTCATATATAATGTATTTTGAGTTGATATAGGGAGTTAGTACAACTAATAGTGAATGCTTATGTGTTTATACACTTAATGCAAACTGCTAGTCACAAAGGCTCACATAGGGCATATTGTGCTTTGGTTCTATTTTTTGTTCGGAATGTGTGGTAATAAGCCATTTTAAACATGTCCGTAGTATCAATTATAGCATGCATACTCTGCACAGAATACTGCATAAATAGCATGAGTAGTATTGTAGTATGGGATTCTGAACATATTGGTATAATCAAATATATAATATGTCATCCAATTAATGCATGCATATTGTACCCAGTAAACTGTACATACTGCATGTTGCAAAACAGTTTTTAAAAAGAGCCATAAAATGCCATAACCAACATATCCAATCTTGAATATAGAATGTTATGCAATTTTTACATGCAGCACAGTATATATACTATATACGCCAAAAATAGAATGCCATTCTGAACTTATCATGAAACTCAAATATATAGTATGTCATCTAACTATTGCATGCATATTGTACCCAGGATAATGTACTTACTGAAAAATCATATAAAAAATGCTATGCAAAAATAGTATGCCATAAAGAACATAACATTCTATATTCAAGTGGAAGAATATGTAATTATGCACAGTATACAGTATGAGTGCAGCATAGATAAGTATGTGGTTAAGCGTTATGTAGTATGTCACTGAAAACATATCCTTAGATATATAGTATATTGTACGTGGTGTACTGTACATACTGCATACTGCAAAATTATATGCAAAAAGAGTCGTATACTATAACGAACACATCCTTAGTCTTGAATGTAGAATGTCATGTAGTTATTACAAAAGAATCTTAGTATCAAACATAGTTCTCTGTCTAATTATTGCATGCATACAACATATTTTAGCATATTCTTCACAATTAACATGCTGCATAATTAGTATGAGTAGTACAGTAGTAGGCATTCTGTAATATGATTACTGCATGCATATGCCATACTGGCATTTTGAACTCAGTGTATTGTACATACTGCAAAAAAATAGTATGATTAGTATGCCATTAATCTTGAATATAGAATAATATACTGCATAAATAGTATTAAAATGAGTATGTAAAAAAATATAGTATGCCATAACGAATAAATCCTTAATCTTGAATATAGAATGTAAGGCAATTATTACATGCTGAACAGTACACATACTGTAAACTACCAAATAGAATGAGTAGTTTGATAGTATGCTATTCCGAACATACAGTATGCTTACTTTCAAATATAGTAGTGGCACTAATTTAACAAAGATTTGGGGCCAAACATAAACCAACCAACTTCAATAGGCCACCAGAATTGCACATTTTTGCCGTTTTTTAACCAGACAAGCCTCTGCAAAATCATTAGCAGAGGATCCCTGACCTGATTTGTGTGTGTCAAAGTATGCAGACACTAAAAATGCACAGTGGAGCCTCCAGGGGCCAAATTGAGAAACACTACAGTAGATAATGGATCTGAGAAAAAGATTTAACGTCTTAATTAGACTCATTACCTCAGAGCCAATCTGAGGGGTTTTTCAGGGCCACATTGTGTTAGTGCCTTGGGATATCAAATGTAATGAGAAAGATAAGATGCAGATAAGATGCAGGTAATAAGCACAAACGTCACCAACCCACCTGAGCCCGAAGTTCCTGTGCCAGCGCCTCCTTGTCACTCCAGTTCCGTCGAGGAGCGACGTTCCTCATTCCCCACTCGCCGATCTGCTCCTCCAATTCACAGTTGATCTTTTCCAACTGGTTCATGTGCTCCAGAAACCCCTTCAGCCTTTCGTTCAGGCCCCTAAGGGCCGATTTTGGCTCTTCCAGCTCCTCCATGGGGCCCCTTGCGCTGAGCAAAACGAAATGTCTCAGAGCCCGTGCTGTCCTGCCACGCCTCAGATGATAGGATGTTTACCGAGTAAATATTTTGCTTGAATAACGACCGTCGACTTGGACGTGGCTCCTATGGACAGGGACCAGGCCTTTCCCTGGCCCTGGACGGACTGGTACTGGGACAGTGGAAGGGGCCAACCAGGGTCCCACCAGCCTCGTGCCAAAGTGAAAAGCAAGAGACCACAATTTGTGTCACGAGTTTTACTGGTGCTTTTGTTCTCGCTGATCCTGGATTACAGTCACAATTCACACATAAACAACACACACATACACACACACACACAAACTGCACAGGTCAAAGTCCATTTGTGTTTTATCTGCATGTGTGTTTTTGTTTGTGCCACCTTTGTAGCTTGTATTTTATGCGGTTTGGTTGTAACGCCGTAGGCTGTGCGCATATGCAGGTCTGTATTCACTATTAGATTCTAGTATTTGATAAAGCCTCCAGTTCTTTTACTTAATAGTTTTTCTGTCTAGGTGAACTGAGCTTCAGGTTCAGAGCTACGACGTTAAGACATGTTTAAGAGCTTCAGGGCATAATTACAAAATACAAGCTGTTTTACAGATCCAGTGTTTCACATAAGCTGTGTGGATTAACGAAAACATTCTGGGCATTATGAACATTTATGTTAGAACAGAAGTTACTACTACTATGCCCAAATATAGGTTAATATTGTAAATAGATTAGAAACAAGAAATAAAGTATGGAAGAATAATAAAGTTCGAGGACAGTTTGAGAACCACTGATCGAAATTATTTAAAGCAAGGCAAACAATTTCAATGTTCTAAGCTTTCAATGAAAAAATAAAAGTTGTGTCATTGATTACTGGATGCCTAACATGCTGGCATTTTGAACCCAGCATACACTACATACTGCAAAAAAATATTGTACTTAGTATGCCATAACAAACATCCTTATCCCTTAATTTCTTAATGATTGTCAAGTTATTATTAAAGTCCCCGTGATCCAGGAGTTGCTACCGACTTTACTATTTACCGACTTTACTTGACGTATTTCCAAGTGAAACGGTATATTGAATAGAGGGCAGGGTTTTATTTTTGCACACCACCTCTCCATCCCTCGCTCATTGCAGACTGACGGTTGGAGGAGAGCGGTTAAGCATATTCAACCCAAACCGCCAAACTGAAGTCAGCAGAGAAGGAACGCCATTCCAGAGCGGAAGCAAATTTTCAGGTTTTGAAAAAAAACATTTTTCCTGCGTATTAACGGATTGATTAATTGTTCACCACAAGACTAGTGATATAATAGCAATAGCAACATAGAATAGCAAAACAATGTAAATAGAGTTGATTTTGATTTCATGAGGACTTTAAATGCTGTAAACATGGTGTATACTGCATAAATAGTTTAGTATAACAGTATGCCATTCCAAACATATCCTTCGTAGCAAATAAAGTATGGCATCTAATTATTGCCTGCACATTATTGGCATATTCTACACTGTTAACATACTGCATAAGTATTCAAAAAAATGGCAAAAGAATAGTATGTTCTCAAACTTATGTTCTAAACTTTCAATAAATACTAAAGACTACATTTTATCTTAAAAATGTAATTCATCTCTTTTTGACCAGAGTCCAGTGTGATTTTCAGTTTGTATTTATCTAATTATTTATACATTTATACAAAATTATAAATGATATAATACATATTTTATATGAAAAACTATTAAAAATGATATGAGTATAGCCTATATATATATATATATATATGAGTGTCCTATACATATAACATCTACTATGTTTTATATATATTTGATCATATATGATTTTGAATGTAACTTAAAATTATATTAAATATAAAAAATATTTATAAATATAAAGTGTTATATTCGGTTTGTATCCATTTAATGAAATGTTATATATATATAAAACTTTATAATTATATAAGTGTGTGTGTACAATTTAAAATAATGTATAAAATTACATTAATAATATGACATTTATTTATAATAAAAAAATAATTACAGTTCATTTTATATAATAATTATAATAACTGATAATATATATGCATATAAATGTAACAAATTATATATAATTACATAAATTATAATGGTGTTATTATATATATATATATATATATATATATATATATATATATATATTCCTATATAACACCATTCCTTGCTTCCTCAGAGAACACACTGTTAGCTCAATGAGAGAAAAATTAAAGAGAAATCTTGCGGCCTTGTGACTTTGAGACAAACAGATGAAGGAAAGAAGTAAGTTGCATACAAACCCAAATGGTGCTACTAGAATGACTTGTTTATTACGCAGTTGCGCAAACAGCACGATGACAGTAAATGCTGTGCCAGTTTCTGTCTGTTTGATCTACCGAACCAAAGTGAAATGAAAGCTTCAGAGAGCACAATTATGCAGGGAAAGTTCATCAGTAGGCAAAAAAGAAAAGAAAAGCCAATCGACTTACCAACACGCCCTCGCCCGTCACACCCCTTTTCTTCTCCACTGTCCCAGGTGATTTCCCCCCAGATGCGAGTCATTGAAGTGCGCCAGTCACAGTACAGTGAGAGTCCATCTGTCTGCGGCGGTCCCACCCCGCACATCTGGTTCTGGGGGTGTCGACGTGTCTGGTTACCGGAACATCTCAGAAGTCACGGGACAGGGAATGCAGCCTGACCTGTTAGGCCTTGGCACTGCTCCATGAGAAAACATAGTGGTCTCATGAGTCGTCTGAAATCGGAGTGCAGGTAATTACAAACAGGTAATGACAGAGCAAGTGGCTACCTGTCCGACAGCTAAATTACAAGATGGCTTAAGGGAAAAACAGAAGCTGTCAACTCGGACCAGCTAACTTTGAGATCCGGAAGGTGACACACTACCCACAGTGTTTTACAAGGACTGCATGTTCCCGGTCGTCCCCGCCTGTCTACAGTCCTGAGCCAAATGAGATCATACTTTAGCATTTTAAAAATGCCAATAGTTATTGAAGCCACATTTATAACATCGCAACATTTGTTCCATCAAAAGGTGCATTCATTTTTTGGTCAAGATCTTGTATTGACAATGCAAGAGTCCAGCACTCTGTAAAGTCTCCTCCAGCACATCCCAAAGACTTTCGCTGAATTTAAGGTCTGGACTCAGAGGTGCCGATTCATGTGTGAAAATGATTCTTCATGCTCCCTCCGGAACATTCTTTGAGCCTAATGTATTTTGACATTGACATCTTGAAATTTTGCCATGATGTGTCTTCCTAGCTACATGGTTGTTTAAGCGTCCATCAATTAGGGTTAGAAGAACTGTTGCCAAACATATAACATGCTAGAAACATAATAATCACTGCAATAATGATGCAATTATAGACTCTTAAGCATTTGCCTATTTAAATCCAGGGGACGTGTCTGTGCATGTAACTTACAGTATAACTTTGCGTGTATAGTTAATATCTTAATTTCCACAGACATAATCATATGTTTAATCAGAAAGACAGTAGGTGCGCCACCTGGACACACCTGCACATTTAAAGGGTAACAACGCTATGTGTGTGTGTGTGTCTGTGCATTGTAGCGTTGCATGCCTAGCGTTGTTACCCTTTAAATGTGCTGGTGTATGCATATATATATATATATATATATATATACACATACATACTTTTTATTTTTTAATATATAATTTTAATAAACACATTATTTTTTTGAAATATTGTTAATATTAAAAAACATTAATAAATTATTTTTATCGTATTTACTGTGTATTAATAAAAAACACACTTATTCCTCTAATTCATTAATCTTGACCAAAAAAAAACTGGATGTCAACCCTTGTCAAATCAGCTCCATGTATTATTCGTAAGACAATAATTATGGGTTATAACTCAGCTTAAACTCTTCAGCAGACATGTTATGACTGTCGCATCAGGTTTATTGACACAAGGATGTCTCGGTTAGAAGCTTTTAAAGAATCCAAATGTTTGCACCAAGATTTGTTTAGTCTTCCTCACAATTGCTTCTTTTTGAAGTAATAACAACATTATCGTGGGTGTAAACTAATGGGAATCGCTTGTACTTTTAGCATTAATCCATCACCATCACTTCTAAATAACAAAGACACTTTTAAGATAATCTGACTTCTGCAGCGATTTAAACAACATTATGAGAAGAACTTCAATTTGCTGAGCTGGTCTTAGTCACATGAGAAAGTAAATATAATCATATAAAAAAGGTGGATGGAAAGGGTTATAAAGATATATAAATGCAGGGTGTTATTACATAACTGTCTTTTCGCAAAGAATGACTTTCCATTATGCTTATAGAAATTATGATTAATTTCCTTTTCCATGACTGTTCTGTCCAGAACATGCGCTAACATGTAACTTACAGAATAACGTTGCGTGTATAGTTAATAGGCTGTCTTAATTTCCATAATACATAATCATATGTCTAATCACTAAGTGTGTGTAGAAAGATAGGTGCCCCACCTGGACACACCTGTGCATTTAAAGGGTAACAACGTTAGGCATGCGACATTGCACAGACACGTCTGGTTACCATAAATACTACACATAGCTGTGTTGCCACCACTCAAACAAACAATGTAGAAAAAACAACAGTTCATTTAAATAAACTTATCAGATCGTGAAAAAAGTATTAATGACAACTGTTGTAGGTAATTAGGTCTTATTTGCATGTTAGACTTTCACTGCAAAGAGGCTAGCTAATACCTGTAGTTTTCAATAAGTAGCTCAATAACACCTGGAGAAAGTTAGCCGTTAGCATTAGTATTAAACTGGTGGGATTGTTTTAATCAAGAAGGACTAATACAGGAAGAAAGTTAGCTGTAAGCATTTGTATTAAAATGGATACAACTTTGTTTTAATCAAGAAAGACTGTAATATGGAGAAAGTTAGCTGTTAGCATTAGTAATAAACTGGTGAGTGTTTTAATCAAGGAGGACTAATAAATGGAGAAAGTTAGTTAGCATTAGTATTAAACTGGTGAGTTTGTTTTGATAAAAAAAAAACTGTAATACATGGAGAAAATTAGCTGTTAGCATTAGTATTAAACTTGTGAGTTTGTTTTAATGGAAGAGACCTGTAATACCTGGAGAAAGCTAGCTATTAACATTAGCATTAAACCAATGAGTCTTTTCTAATCAAAAAGGTCTAACCTGGAGAAAGTTAGCATTCAATTGAGTTTTTTTTTTCTGATCAGGCCTATTATACTTGGAGGAAGTTAACAATAAGCATTAACATTCAACTGGACTTTTTCTGGTCAAGTATAGCCTATCTATAGCCTAATTCCTGGAAAAAGTTAGCATTAGCATTAAACCGGTTAGTCTTTTCTGATTATTGAGGCCTATAACGCCTGGAAAAATTATCCGTTAGCATTATCATTCAACCGGTGAGTCTTTTCTGATCAAGGATGTCTAACACTTGGAGAAAGTTAGCCATTAGTATTAGCATTCAACTGGTAGGTCTGATAAATGACTTTGTTACTGTCGCTATTTGAATTTTCAAAGTGAAATTTGGAGCAAAAACCAGTTTAGAGCCGTTAAAGACCTTAATGTTACACTTCAGTTGTTTTTTTAGGAGCTCATGAAGAGGTGATTCAAAGAGATGCTTCAATTAAGCCAGAATTGTTAGGTAAGATGAACAAACACTCAAACAGGATTAACTGTAGAAAAGCAAAAATGTAAATCGAAACACAATCTGTCAACGGTCTTCTGCCGTTAAATGACTCCAGCGAAGTCATGATATATCAGTCAAAACAAATATTCATGACTCCCACTTAAAAACGCACATTGTTCCGCAAACATGAAACATCATCCCGTTCGTCTGCTTCATTATCGGACAATGTGACTGCGTGTCTGCACTAACCACACGAAACATGATCAAAAGCCATGAAAAGAACAGCAATATCACAACAGCCACATCAAAAGACATATATTTAACAAAAACTATATGTCGTCAATGGAAGGAGACAGTGACTTTGAAAATAAATTATTGAAAGGGTGTCATTCTATATATAGGGCCTATATATATACACAGACATTTATATGTTATATATAAGAAATGTTTAATTCATTATATAATTGATTTATTTTTAATAAATTATATACGTATGACATAATAAATATTTAAAATATATGATTTTTTTTATTTTTTATAATTGTTAAATTAAATCATTCATGAAATAATGAATGTTACATTTTCTAATATAACAATGTATATATTTGACCATTTTATATATAGTTAATTTATCTGAAAAGATGGCATCATCACTTAAAAATTAAGAAAATGAACAGTGACCGCATGCTGAAGAGGAAATCAAGATTGATTTGTCATACTGAATGATGATCTCATCATAATTATCTTGGTATTTAAAGATTTATATAAATCAGGCTTAAACCTTCATGAGAATTTTTACTATTAGGCTGCATCAGCTTTTCAAGTGAAAAAATAAAATGAAAAATGACAAAGAAAACTGGTTCTTTTGCACAAAAACTACAGCGGGTCAACCACAAGATTCAACCACAATGAGGTATCAGCTGAGAGCCTGAACATTGCTACTATAAAACACTTGCACGTAAAGGGTTTAAGTCGGGTTTTAAAGTGAAACCCTTCACAGAAGAATTATTTAATTTGTTTTGACACTGACTGCAGTCGCTCAGGGTGAGAAAAGAGACTGCAAGTCTCAGAAAACAATTATGTAGAGGAGTGTCTGATGATTAAAACCAAAACAAGGATGGGCACATGAAGTCAAACTAATAAGACTCGTCAGACAGGTCCGGGTGACGAAATGAACCGTTGGTTTTTGGCTTACCGAGGTGTTAAGTTGACCTTTAAGCCACATGACCTTTGCTGTGTAAACAGAAGTGATGCATCTTAGCTTGGACATAGCTTATGCACTATAGCTTGGACGGTATTTAGTTTGACTATTGTCCGACAGGTAGCAGCGTGTGAGAGAAAATCACTTACAAATCCACTTGTAAATGTCGATGAGTGTTTTACATGGACCGCACTTTAAACTCTTATTTATAGTAAACTGATTCTGTTTATGCTTGCACTTAAAAAGCAATCCAGTGCGCTTTCTGATGCAAGATTTTGATGTTTTGATTACCATTTACCCCTACTGGTATCATCTTACCTACACGAAACCACGGCCCAGTATCGCCTTTACATTTGAATACTGCAAGTTCTTCATCAAAGGTCATTCCTTAATCAGAGGACCAACATTAAACACAAAAACAAACATCTTTATACATAAATGATGGCATTTTATATGGTATTGGATACTGATATGCGATAAGATATAATTTATGCTCATTTTTTTATTTCATTATGCTTATTATTAATTATTGAATTATTATTATTTAAAGGTGCTTTATGTAAGAATGTTCTTGCATTCATTTATTTTTTATTGCTAATGTATGAACAGCTTGTAAAGAAAGTAAAAAAACGAGACTTTCCCTGACTTCCTAGGTTGTCTATGATAGCCTGTAGACTGATTTTTATCAGCCATGCTGACTTGGCACAGTTTACCCCACTCTCTCCTAACAAACCCGGCGGATCAATCTGAATCAAAATAAAAGATCCAAATGAGTGGAATAACCACCAACAAATGGTTTTTAAGAAATTCATGACCCAAAGCCCACCCTCAAAGTGAGTGGTGATGCACGACAACGGTGATGTAGCAAACGAAGGTGTCCGAGAGGGGAAAGATTGATAATGCGGGCCGAAACAAGCGAACGACGGTCAAGAGTCTGTCTACCTGAACGCGGATGGAGACGTGGATTTGGTCTGGATGAAGTGAGCTATGCAGGTGGGAGTGGAAAGATAACACGGAGAACGAGACACTCCCTCATTAGTCTATGAGAAATGAGCTCCGAATGAGGGAATTAGGCTATGACAGGTATGAAAGGGAAAGAAATAACAAAGGGAAAGGTGAAAGACAAAATAATTAAGCACACAGACATGAACATGGACCAGTAGGGAACACGATCATGTAATTGTACCTATGGCGTGTCTATAGTCTAATCATAGATGTACAACTCGAAAACATTGTAATTACATGCCTTAGGGCTGGTTAAAGTGTACTTTACTAGAATAGGTTGATAATGAAAGACTGGGGGAAAGTAAAAGTTCAGATTGACAAGCACTTCTTGCGCGAGCCTTTTCGTTATTATTGAACGAATTAGGCCTACCTTCACATATTTCAGAATTTCCATTGAACTGGAGCTTGTTAGTAAGAACCATTTTATGGCGCAATAATTGTGTTGCATGACAACAGTTCTGGTAATCACTCACTAAAGTATGGCCTGTTTTGTGGCAGTCAGTTAAATCAAGCATAGCCTATTTCTCATTCACTTTAACATCTAATCAGGGCGTGGAGTGACAGTGATAATGAACTAGCGGCTTAAAGTCCTCATTCTGCACATACCGAAGAGGACAATTACCTTATTATCACGGTCAATGTACAGATGGTATGGAAACACTTTTTTTATAGCACATTAATACATACATACATACATAGGCCTACATTATATACACACAGATATACACATTTATAGCTAAAGTAAAAAAAAATCCCACACTGTAAAAAATTATCAATGAGTTATGATGTTTTTACTTTGCTTTAACTCATCAAAATAAGAAATGTTCAACCTTTTTCATAGCCTGTCATACAAGAATCAACAAATTTAAAATAGCCTACATTTTAATGTAATTTAAGTTGACATTACTTTAAAATCCAAGTTAATTGTGCTTAAATCTAAGGTAGCAACTTGTTTTTACAGTGTAAGAAAGTAAATACATATAAACATTCAAATCTTTAAATAGGCCTATTCAATTTAGTCGCACTGATGTGTGGTTATAAAACATCATGCATGAAAATTATAGAATAATTGGCAATTTTTTTTTAAGTTTTAGATTAATTAGCCAACAGCATGTCACACCGCAATAATTAGCCAATGAATTATATAGAGCAAAACATTTGAATCTATGAACTACTGACCTTTTTTAGCCCTATATCATGTTTAATCACTTTTACTGCTAACGAAAGGTACAAAGTGGTTCTCTTTTGTTATGTCTATATCCTGACCCATCAAATCTTAAACTCCAGGGAATTAATGTTTATTAATAAAATCAAGTCGATCAGGTTAAGCGTGCCTCAGGGTCCTGTGCTATTTCATGAGCACACCCTGTACACACCTGTTTAATTATTTTCCGATAATCATTATCATAAATAAGCTGAAATAACCCCACCCCTTGGTCAACTTGTATAAAAGATCCTCAGCTCTCCTAAACCATTAAGCAGCTGTCAGAGGTGTCCAACAAAGCGCTGAAGCAACAGGAACGGAAACGATGACTCAGGTTACTCAGTCTTTTTCACGCAAGAGCATGTCCAGCTCCAGCTCCAGCTCCAGCTCTCGTCCCTTCACCTCCCACTCTCTCACCGGTGGATACTCCAAGCGCATCGCCGTCGGTCGTGCGCCAAGTGTCTACGGAGGTGCGGGGGGCTCCAGCGTGCGCGTCTCTTACGCACAGAGCAACAGCAGCGGCTTCGACCTGGGTAGCGCGTTTGGCGGGGGTGACAATGGCTTCGGTATGGCTTTCAACGAGAAGTCAACCATGCAGAACCTCAACGACCGTCTGGCCACTTACTTGGAGAAAGTGCGCTCCCTGGAGAAAGCCAACGCGCAGCTGGAGCGCCAGATCCGTGAGTGGTACGAGAAGAGAACCCCTGTCTCCAGAGATTACAGCCACTATTACGCCACCATTGAAGATCTGCGCAAAAAAGTGAGTCATTTTACATTATAGAGTCATATATTTTATATTATCTAGTGGAATAAGTTATCAGGGTTCTTATCAAAAGGAAGATATCCGAATTAAAATCTCAAACTTTACGATTTACATATTTTAGAATATATATATATATATATATATATATATATATCACTATAGCTAATAATCAATTCTTAAATGATCAGATAACATAAAAAGTAATATATTAATATAGTAACTGACATTACAGAATATGTAAACTGACTGTGTATATATATATATATATATATATATATATATATATATATATATATATATATAAATGTCTAAGACATTGTGCCAATGCAAAATGTTTGGTTTACCTTCATAAGCTGTATTTGAGTCTCAATTCTTCAAATGTTTGTCTTCAGATCTGTATCGCCAGCCAGGACAATGCCAGAATCATCCTTCAGATCGACAATGCCAAACTGGCAGCCGAGGACTTCAGAGTCAAGTAAGTACAAACAAAAACCTTTACCTTTAAATTCCCTCCTTTAAAATCTCTTTTCATGAAGTTGGTATTGATTTTAATATCATATCCCATACTGGTTATTAAAACTTGCTAGAATTTCCATGGAGAAAAAACATCTTATTAAACCAGCAAACCAATCTAAGATGCTTTATTTCTTCAGCAGGATTTCCCCTTTTTTATGAGTTTGTTAATGTCACACCCAAAGTTAACACTTCAGTTCATCTGAATTCCCATCATAACCATTGCTATTCTTGGCGGCTTAAGGTACGAGAATGAATTGGCCATGCGCCAGTCCGTGGAGGCCGACATCGCTGGTCTGAGGAGGGTTCTGGATGACCTCACCATGAGCCGCTCAGATCTCGAGATGCAGATCGAAGGTCTGAAGGAGGAGCTTATTTACATGAAGAAGAACCATGCAGAGGTGAGATCAAAAACCAGTTTTGGCCCTCCAGGTAGGGCAAACCTGGTGGAGCAAGGCAAGATTTTTACCCAATAATCCACCACGCCAATAATCTTCTCCAATCAAGTGTAATTTTATTCATAATGCTAGTCCTGTAATTTCTATAACCTGAGGGAATGGAGTTCTTTGTACTATGTTCAAAGCATAAAGGTGTGTTCATATTTCTAGAATTGTTTGGTGAAATCCAGTAATTCAAGTAGAAATCTGCACGATTGAGAGTTTTGTATTCAGTTCAGCACACAGATTTAGCTAATTTCTAAATTGGCCATGTGAATCAATTAATCGCACTGACCAACAGAAAGCTGCTTGTTTTTGAAGTGACTTCTCTGTGAGCAGCGATTCATTCAACTGCTATGCTTTTGACAACAGACCTCTTTTTGCCTACAAATTATGCTATTTCTGTGGTCACACAAGCGAATTTTCACCTTCAAAGACAGGTCCATGGTCCATCAATAATGTATAATGTAGAGATGGATGAAGTACAGCTCACACAGAAGTCACTTTCAAACCAATGTGCATGACCAATTTGAAAGACCAAACTTTTTTTTTTTTTACCTTTTCGCACACATTCCTATTGGAATGACTGATTTCGCTAGCAAAACTTAGCTGAGTGACCACAGCTTAAAAGTTTAAGTTCACACAAATCAATCTCCAACAATAGTAATTCCCACTTTTCAATCCATTCTCTAAAAATATGCAACTTATGAAAAACGACGTGTATATCATTGATCTGTAGGAGCTCGCAGCTCTTCGTGCTCAAATGTCCTCCAGCAGTGTAAACGTGGAGGTTGACGCCGCACCTCAGCAAGACCTGGCCTGCATCATGGAGGAGATCCGTCAACAGTATGAAGGCATCACCGAAAAGAACCGCAGAGAAATGGAGACCTGGTACAAGGGCAAAGTGAGTGCTCATTGTTATGAATCCAGTCTGCGATAGCCAACCCGTACACAATCAGCTAGATGTTGACCTCAAACCTCTTTCCCCGCAGTTCGACGAACTGAACAAGACAGTCACCACCAAACAAGAAGAATTCTCAATGTCCCGCACTGAAGTCAACGAGCTCAGGAGAACACTGCAGAACCTGGAGATCGAACTACAGTCGCAACTTAGCATGGTACAAGTCTCTCTTTATCTTTCAGATTAAGCATTCAACCACTAGGGGGAGCTTTATTTGATCTAATATATATAGCAACACCTCTAATTATAATCCTATGCTCAAATGTCTACTAGCTTTGATTAATAATATAAAAAAGAAAACATATCCTATTAGCTGCCTCTAGAGGGAGCAATTTGATATGCATAGTCCCGCCCCCTCACCGTTCTTCTATGGTTTATGATATTACAGAAAGCGGCTCTTGAGGGCACACTGGGAGAGACCGAGTCACGCTACAGCCTCCAGCTCAACCAGTTGCAGGTCGTCATTAACGGTCTGGAGACAGAGCTTTCTCGGATGCGAATTGACATCGAAAGACAGGGCAGTGACTACAAACTGCTTCTGGACATCAAGACCAGACTAGAGATGGAGATCGCCGAGTACAGGAGACTTTTGGATGGAGAGGACATTCAGTAAGACTGAGATATATATATAAATAAAACAAATTAACCATATTGTCTTTCTAAAGATCACTAGAGTTGTTTGAAATTTAATAAAAACCTTTTGTTACAGGAGACAGACAATCAAAGTTGTAGAGTTTGTAGCTCCTCCTCCTCCTCCCCCCAAACGTAAGTGTTTTTTGTTTTAAATTGAGAAAAAAATATATACGTTGCTTATAATAAATGTATTATATTTTAAAATATTATAGTAATCGTTTTTTTCTTAATTTTTCTTCTCCAGATGAACCTGTGATTACCAAGCGCGTTCGCACCGTAATCGAAGAGGTGGTTGATGGGAAGGTTGTTTCTCGCACGGAGGACGTTGACATCATGTCATGAAGAAGTAAAAAAAAAAAACATCAACGAGATCCATAAAGTCAGCAAATTAAATTAAATAAATGATCCCTTTTACACCTCATGTGAAATCCTAAGAAAAATTAAATAAAAAAAGACAAGCTGCGAAATGAAATGCGTTTGTTCTTTCATTCTTGGATGATTGGAAGGTCGACATTTATCACAAACAACACTGAAAAAAGGAGTTTGAGCTGTATTATATTTGATTTGACGTGTCACAAGCGCCAAAAGACGAGTCAGCTTATTTAAGCACAATTTCAAAGTTTACGCCAGTAAGAAACAAAACATTCTGTACAAAAGACGTACTCGCTCTCTCACTGACATACAAACACAGCTGTATACAAACATGACATACAATTTCCTCTGTACTTTTCTGACGTTTTAAAAATGCACTAAAACAAAAATAACCACAGTTATCTTTTCAGAACACTTTTAATATATAACATTGTATTTACAAATATTTCACATATGACACTATGTAGTTAAGAGCCCCCCACAGGTGTCCGTATTTGACAAAATGTTCAACATAAATAATTAAACGGCATATTTTCCCCCATCACACAATAACAGTATAAATTCTACAGTAGCACAGCTGACTACCACTGTCAGTTGCAAAGTGCTGTCCTTTTTTCGTTCGTTTTTTCCTTAAATACAAAAATACTACCACTTCCGATGCAACGGCGGTAGTAAATTTCTAGCTGCTGCGCTATAACGACGTACACTGAAGCAAAATCGGCTCACATTCAAAACGGTGGGCGGGATTGGTCCTTGACGCCAAATCGTTTGCGCAATGGCACCGCAAAACATCGTACAGGGGGGAAATGTTCGTAAAAATGTTCGCAAACAATTAAGATGGTGTCGCATTAAAAATGTTTAGCTCTATAATTCATACGTATCCTTTCCCTTCAGAATGAGAACTTCATGTTTTGCAAACTAAAATCTCATGTTAAATTCATTGATCATTATGCATTTGTAAAATTTTGCACTTAAAGTGAATAAAACGCTAAAGTGGCCAATGTGTTCTGTAAATGCCATCATCTCTACAGCCATAGCAAGTACTAAATGAACTATGACCACCTTAGGAGTATATTGCATGTAATAGCTAACGGGTAACTAGTTAGAGAAGAGGAGATATGAATAAGAATAAATAATGATTAGCAGAATTTTAACCTGTGTCTTCAGAGAGGGGAGCAGATATTACTACTCAACAAAGAACACAATTATTCATACAGGGCGAACAATTTAAATCTGAAGGTAATCAGCTTCTTGCAGTAAAAGTTTTGAAATTTTGATTGTAGACATGGAAGAAAATTGGTATTTGAGATTATGTGACGATCTTTATGCTGACCAAAGAGAATCCAAGACTAAATCGTATGTTAAATGATTAGTCTGCGTACATACTCATCAACTTGAGTATGCAGTTTCCGCCACGAAGCTAAAGTGAAATTCACAGCTTTAATTTCTAAATAAAACGCTTCAAAGATCCGGCAAATGTGGATCTGAGAGCAGAACAGCTGCCTGATGCATATTTAAAGATACAAACGTCAGGCGTTTTACGCACTATACGTAGCCTTGCAATAAATAGCGATTAGCCAAAGCGACGCACCAATTGGTTTTAGAGCCAAACAGCAGTGAAATTTGGCAGCAAGACACATCTTCACCATGGCTCATTTTCAAGGCAGTTGGTGCCTGATAATTTCACTAAATTTAGAGAGAACCGTAATGATACCATGGAAACTGTGTCAAGTATCGAGAGTACTTTACGCAAGTCTAAAGTACCTTGCGAATAACTTCAAAATCTTCAGGGAAAAAACGAATGAAGGTGTCTCAATAAAAGCTTCATCGATGGACTGCTTTTGTTTGACGATTACAAAAAAATTTAAAAAAATTTAAGTTAACGATTTAAACGGGTTTTAAACGTTAAAAGAAAACAGTCACGGTCAAGAAAAGATAATGGGGCAAGCACCTGTTGCTTTTAAGTCAACTGTTAAAAAAAAACAACCCAAAAACAAATAAATAACCAGAAAAATTTAAAATGCTGTCGTTAGTTGCAAGAGTTAATTCTGACATGGACTGTGGCTCATTTCAGCTTTTGGCACGAAAGCAAAAGCTCATTTCTTTCTCCGACCCAAATAATTAACGTTATTAACAGTACCTATAAATCAATAACCTGATACTGCGTGTTTTTTTCTTTCGTAAAAATGAAAAATCCCCTCAAGTCATTGTTTGTTGCTGTAAAGTGCAATAGTGCTTTTTCGTCTGTATTCTAGCTTGCAGGCAGTCATGTCCACTGCCTTCCAGCAGGGGGCGACAGCGAGCTGAGCGCAGATCTCACAGGCAGTAGTTGTAAATTACAGAAGAAGCTCAGAAACGCTGAAGGGTGGTGTTCATTCTTCCTTTTCGACCGGAGGCTCAGTCTCGCATGGTTTTACAATCTCCTCTTCGTAAACTTTCAAAATCGCTTCGCAGACGAAACGGTACTGGCTCTGCAAACAAACAAAAAGGAAATGAAGTGACTCAGCTGCATGATAAAAACTATGTATACCAGATCATTCAATGCCATTTTTGAGAGACTGTATCAAGATTTGTAGCATCGAATCTTCGATAATTTATAAACTTAGACTGAGATGTTTCATAGCAAGTCAACTATGTAGCTCATGTTAGAACCTTTTATTTTGGATAAAAACATCTGACAAATGCATAAATGCAAATCTGTCCTAAATGTTAATTGCCAATTAAAGGGTCTCTTCCTGTCTAAAGGGCCTTTCGTACCGGGTAGTTCTAGGAACTTAGTTATAGGAATTAGCCACCAGGGTGATTACCCGAGAATAAATGTTCCTCTAGGGCCATTTTCCCGATTGCCTTTGCACCGCAAGTAGGAACTCTGAAGTGATGTAAGCCGCGCTCGTTGTGACTTGTTTTGAGTACACAGCGCTCACATTGTCCATCTTCATTAGTTTACAGTCTGTTTAAAGCAGTACTATCCAGTATTTCCGTTTTTGTCAATCAGCGACCCCTAGAGTCGCTGTAGAGTACTTGTATTTAACGTTACTGTCGTAAATACCACTCACGCAGAGAAAAGTTATACAAAGAAAGTAAACAGTACATAAAAAAGTATTAGCGTTTGCCATGTGGTTGATGCCCAATGTCGCTATCTGAGCAGAAACACATAATCGTATTGGATTTTCTCCTTAGCGTTAAGGTTGAAAGATCCATCTATCACTGTTTTCCATGTTTGTGGAGTAAAGATATAGGCTATAATCTGTGCGTGTACACCGATTGTTTTTTTTTTAAAAGCGGGTGCTAGTCTTTCGCGTGTGTTCTGCCAATCAGCGTACACGAACGTCACTGGTAGTTCCTATTGTGCTGGGTTAGTCCCTACTCTGAAGTAGGAGCTAATTTAGTCCCCTCAAAAGGCGTTCCTATAACTAAAATCCTTCCCAGTTCCTGTGGTGCGAACACGCCAAAAAGTGGGTTCTTCCGCCATTAGTTCTAGGAACTATAAAAAGTTTCCTGCAGTTGCGAAAGCCCCTTAAGCGAGCTGTTCTTCTGCGTACTCACAGGAGTCTGGATCATCATGGCACGCTGGTCTCTCATGGCTCTCACAAGGTCTAAGGGATACACCGACTGACCATTCTCTATCAAACACATCGCTGTCTCCATGGTGATAAGCACCCCGGTGCGACCAATCCCGGCGCTGAAAGAGAAATGGGTGGAGTCAATAAACAAATAATGGTGGGGGTTTTTTTACTTGTAAGAGATTCTGTCAGGACATTTTCCAGGCCTGACCTGCAATGAACCACAACAGGATCTGGAGCGTCAGCTCTTTTGCTGCGCACTTGACTGACAAAGTTCAGGAAGTCCGACGAATCATCTGGCACGCCGTGATCGGGCCACGCCAAGTACTGCATCTGACAAATCTGCCTTTCTTCTTTACTCTGTTCAAACATCCACACAGACATTAGCACACAGGTTTATTTACATTAATAAATAAGGAACATTTGAACAGATGTGTCACCTCGAGGTGTGTAAGAGTCAGATCTCTGAGGATGTACGCGGAGTTCCCTTCCTCCGACACGCATGTAACCTGGAAACATCCATAGGCGCCACTTGCGGAAACATTCGGCCAGTATTGATGACATTTCACCTAAAAGGGAAAATATCCAAAATACCATATAAGACAAGATCATCAATAAAAATCAGAACATTTTTCTGACACACATTTTGATAAGATTATGACAAAAAAAAAAAAAAAAAAAAAAAAGAGTACCAGAACCAATTGATTTTTTCATGACTTCTTTTAACTGTATATTTTGAAAGTAAGTTTGATAAGGTAACTTAAAAGTTTTATTATTAATTAAAAACATTGGGTTATACCACATTGATGTGTTAGCTGATGGTTCCAAATTTCAATGCAGTAGATCATGTACCTTCCACCAAGCATTCATGGTGGTATTAATAGTTTTATTGTTTTTATAACCAGGGAGAGTTTTTATCAATTTATCTATTGATGGTAAAATTACAGAAATTTTCTAACATTTCTTAAAATATTATTGGTTAAATAATAACTCATTAACATAAACATAATTTTTACCAGCTTTATGTGTGTGAATACCAATTTTTATTTAATTACATAAAAAAAAAAAAATCATACCCTGCCACGTTCAACTTGTGTCGTCAGCATGACCACAAGGGTGGCGCTCTGTTCCCACACCATCTGCCAAAAGTCAGAGCATGTACCAGGAAGTGGCCCTTGGCAGGCAATATACCGCTTTACTTCACCTTTACTCGGGACTTCCATCTGAAAACACACAAATATATACAGATTACCACTCTCGAAGAACAAAACATTACCAAAATAACTTCAAAATAAAAAAAACATCTGAGAAGAATGCTCACATTGATGAAATTTGCATTGATATAATCATCCGTCCCCTTTAATACAACTCGAGTGGTGTCATCTGTGTCACAAAATAAACTGTTATGAACATCCAGCTAATCATGAAAACATTTCTGAGTCCAACACAAACACAAGCTGTGCACTCACATGGAGAAATGTCCCGATAGCGGTTTCTGGAGACGTTTTGTGGCAATCTGGCGCATGACATGGACATCCCAGGACGTTTCCTGTACAGTTGCTATAAGAGTACAACACATATTTGCTATCAAACAAATGTTTTTGGATAAAAAAATAATAAAAAAAGACAATTTCTGCCTATTATTAATTTTATTAATATTATTTACTGTATGTTATTGTGCAACATTAGCATGTTTCATTCATAACCCATTTATTGTTAATAAGCTAAATTAAGCTTTTGGTTAGTACAAGTTCATGACAGTAGGCTCAGCAAACAGGAAATAATCGAGACAGCCGGAAAAGAGCAACAGGAAATTATGTGACTAGAATGTGATTCAGCTGACAGCCCAGTGCCGCATTGTTTGTGTGTGTGTATATATATTAGTGCTGGGCAACGATTAAATCACATCCAAAAGTTTGTGTTTACATAATATATGTGTGTGTACTGTGTATAATTATTTTGTATATATAAATACACACATGTGCATGTATAAATTTAAGAAGTATTTGCATGTATATACTGTATATACATTTATATATAATTTATATTATATATAAATAACACATTTTTCTTAGATATATACATGCATGTGTATTTATATATACAAAATAATTATACACAGTACACACATATAAATGTAAACAAACTTTTATTTTGGATTATATATATAATTTTATTTTAATTATATAAAATATTTTATTTATATATATTATAATTAAAATATATAGTAATTAATATAGACATAGATAGATAGATAGATATATATAGAGATATAATTCTATATATATATATATATATATATATATTAGGGGTGTAACGGTTCACAAAATTCACGGTTCGGTTCAATACGATACACTGGTGTCACGGTTCGGTTCGGTTCGGTACGGTACGTTTCCGATACAGCAAAAAGAAAGAAATGCCAGAGAAATTTCCTTGATTTAATTTTTTTTATTATATTTTTCTTAAAACTAACATCATAAAGTATGATATTTTTTAACTTTGAGCAATGATGGAGCTATACTTGACTTTTCTTAGGAGCATATAAAACAAAACAGCTCCTTGGACAAAATTAAATGTAATATTGTAGTAGGTTTATTTTAGTTCAGATTAACATTTGAGGGCAGCAATTGTATTCATAATGTCAAAATAAAACCGACGTGATGTTACTTGAAAGCATTATAGCCTACTATTCCTGCCAAACTTCCATGGTTACAGTTAGTAGTGTTACTAAAGTAAATCCATGGTGAATATTGCTGATCTGTGGACACTGATAGTTCATTCATGGCACAATGTTTCTTCCTGGTTTCCACGTCAGCGCTGTTTGATCCGTTAATAACGGAGAAATGCGAATGTTTCTCACTAGATCTCGCAGCGATGTTATTATTTAAGTGGCGAAGTCAAATGCTTTCTTTACTGGATGTCTCAGCGCTGTGTAGTAACAGTGCTGCTTGAATAATATCGGCTCGCGCTGCATTGGCCCTGACTGATAAACGGTCCGTCAACCACACAATAAACGAGTAGCTCAGTTTCGTTCCGCTTACATTACATTTGCCATTTGATGTTGGGCAATGTTGTGGTCACGCCAGCGTCTCTCACATTATGAGCGCGCTTGCCACGCGCGACGCGCCTACATCTGAAATAATGAAGTTTTGGTCGGCAGGAAAAATGGTCCAACGAACCGTTCGGTTCAAAAATGCGTACCGAAAACCGAACGGTTCAATACGAATACGTGTATCGTTACACCCCTAATATATATATATATATATATATATATATATATATATATTTGAAAAGTGTGTGTCAGCTGACTTACATCAAACTGCGCATGCACGGTACCGCTGCAAAGACCGTCTTTCAGCAGCTGTATTGAGAACCTCAAACTATCAGCCTCGGAGTGGCTCTGCTCCAAACCGGACGTCTCGGGAATGTACTGGAAATCTGGCTCCAGATCCAACTTCTCCTGCTCCTCGTCCACATCATAGATGGCTAAAGGAAAAGGAAGGAGAGAAAGTCAGAGTATAATTCTTGACTATTAAAATTTGAATTTTGGAGCTCCATCTAGGCGGATCATACCATTGGGTCTGACAAGCAGGATGAGCTCTCCTGATTGGTCCTCACAGCTGGCCTTAATTAGCATAACCACGTCATCGTGAGTGTGCTCTGAGATATCGCGGCCATTAATCAGCACGACCTGGTCGCCCTCGTTGAGGCGCGGCATACACATATCAGCCTGAGAGAGGTCAAAGGTCACAGATGAAGGGTTAGGATGAGAAAAAGTCAAGAAATCAGTGACAAGTCAAGAAATCAACATACATTCAACATTGAATTAATGCTTTTCAAATAACAAACTGAATTCAAAATCGTTTAAACTTTAATATTCCTGTCTGAATGGATGCAGTCAAGAATCATTCATCATCAGGCTGAGGTGTGCGACTTTAATATAACACAGATCAGATTGTTTTCTTTTAATGTCAGGTGATGTATGAGTGTGACACATAAACTTACCGGAGTTCCTGGAGCCACACGGGACACTATGATGGGCATCCTCTGGTCAGCGCCACCCTGTGGATGAAGAGGATAATTATTTAACTATATATATAAAATTGAAAATATTCAAAATAAATAAATTAATGAATATATAAAATACATACATAAATATTATTTTATACACATAACACATAAATTGTAATTATATATATATATATAAATTACAATTGAATATACAATATATTCATATGAATTAAGCTCTTATAAAATTGTAATTTAGATAATACTTTAAATATACATACAAAATAAAAAACATATATTTTTAAAAATTCATATTAAAAATTTATATTTAAAAAATATAATATATATTATTTAAAAGAATATTATTTAAACCGTAATTACAATTTTAATAAATACACTTAAACAACTTTTTAAATGGTTAATTACAATTGTTATTTAAAAAGACATACTTGTATAAATATAACTTTTAAAATAAATGTTTAATTATTTACAAAACTAGTTTTTTAATATCTACATTTATATATCTCTTTATCTATCTCTCTATCCATCTATCACACATTTATATGCACACACATACATCATACTTGATTGCTATAATAATGAATACATAAATGTTACTATATATATATATATATATATATATATATATATATATATATATATATATATATATATATATATATAGTATACACACTGTTTGTGTGTGTTTGTGTGTGTGTATATATATATATATATATTATAAATAAATAAATGCACTATTAAGAATTATTTTCAGCTATTTAATTTTATACTCTATTTATTGTATATTGATAATAGTCATTTTCAAGACAACATTATTATTGTTATAATTTATTTTTTATAAATGATCATAAATTGAAGCAAGACCTTTGATAGCACACTGACAGCATGTTATCTCATCTGCTATTCATCTAAACATTTATCTGTCAGATAGATAAACAACATCCAAAATATGCTTTTATAATGTACATGCATTCAGAATTTGCATGTACAAATTACATTTCGATTTTAGCTTCGAACAGTGTAATCATAAAGCTGAATGATCAAAAACGCACCTTAACGTTAAATCCAAATCGTCCGTTCTCATCCGGCCTCATTTTAATCAGAACAAGATTGTCATGAGGCACAGCTCCGTTCTGTTGAAACAAAGACAATATGAATCAAACAAATCGATACGAACAAACACATGTAGTGTGAGTGTGTGTGTTAAGACAGTTTTCCCCACCATGCTCTTTCCTGAAGACGCAGGTACATTGTATAATTCGCTGAGGTGGTCGTCCAACTCGTGCTGAGACTGTGATCTGCCGTTGTGGGTCAGAGGGTCTTTCCTGGACTGTTTTGGAGGCAGAGCGGGCGGCTGCTCATCAGTCGTGACATCGGGAGACCTGAAAAAACAGTAATGCAAAGGTAAATGACTGAATACATCACACACTGCATTTGTGTGGTCAGGGCTGGTAACACCAACGAAATGCATAAATCAAATATTTGACAATATCAAAGTAACTAAAAAAAAAATCATTTAAGAGTTCATGATTTGTGTGAAAGAGTGTTTGTGTATAGAGCCATCTATTGCATTTTTAGAGAAATAAACAACACATCCCTTCTTATGCCACATTAGTGCCATTTAAAGTCACCATAAAACCAAAATGGACAATTCTAGTTTTTTTTTTAAATGGAATACTGAAGTATTTATTATAAATAATTTATTGGTGAACCTCATTATTGTTTTAAATTCATTTGCTCTCATAACCTTTAATCAAAATTAATTCCCCTCCCTCTTGCAGCATTTTTTCTCTTCTCTGAATATGAGTTCACTGGCATGAGGGCGGGACAAACCTGTCACTCACATGAGATCGACCAATGGCAAACCACAACCATCCAAGCAATTCCACACGGACAAAATCGAGACCCGCCCTACACTTTTCCTTGTTCTAGAAGCGATATCACTTGTATATTTAATGCTGCTTTAATATAGAGAGAATCTACAGATGAATAATTAAACAACATTTACAATTTTCATAATACAATTTCAATGTACCCAATGTTCAAATCTGGTCGATACAGATAAGCAAATAAATGTGGTTAAATTTTTCTTATTTACATTAGCATTTATATAATAATAAAAAAAAATTTAAAATCTATAGATTTTATCAATGTTTTGGTACTTAAGTGAATGTAGGCATCACAACATTATTAATATTAATAACTACTCACTTTGACATTAATAAGTGATGAGAAAGTTGAATAGTTGCAATGAATTTTCAGTCCTTTACTATAAGAAAACTCCTTAAGAAACAGTGCTCGTAAAACTCAAAATGAATATCCAATATAGGCTTATAAATATCCAATACAGTTGGAAACTTTTTTTATACTTTATTATAGCAAAAATAGAGATGTGACAACCTTTGATCTTTGACTTCTTACACATATTTTCACTTATGAGCCTTTCATACATTTTTCAGTAGTGCACGATTACCAATTTCTAGCAGATTTAATATTTTACAGCCAATCGTAAACTAGACACAACTTAAATTCACTCCTCTTTCCAAGTCTAAAATTTGACTTTTTCCCAATCTCAGTTTTTTCCATGACCGTCCGTGGGAACCTTGCCTGTAAACAGGGATAAACTGAACTGTAAACCATCCAAGGATCATGGGTAAGATGATCTGAATCATTTGCAGACTTTTCATAAAATGCCGTAGCCTAGGCAACAACGGTGAATTATGTTCTGTAAGTAAGTAGCAGGAGGCATGAGCAGCGCTGTATATCTGCTGGGTGTTTAGTGAAGATTTCCAACAATTCATCAAAGCTCGCAGTATTTGCATACCAGGCGGAGAGTATTAAGACCCGGGACTGTTGCCTCAGAGAGAAGCCATGTTTGTGTACACACACACACACACACACACACACACACACACACACACACACACTATGAATGCTCAGATTTCAAGCATGAAAGCCCCTCTGCTCTGCAGTCTACAGACAGCGCTCAGCGCCCCGGCCTCCAGGACATTTACATAATAAAAACAAACGAGGCGAAGAAAAAAAAAAAAATCACCGTTAAAACGAAGACCAGGATCGTTTCAATTGTCAGGCTGAAGGGAGAGACATCCGATTAGCCGTTTGTGTTGTTTAAATGTGGGGTGTGACATTTGAACCATGTGTCGAGTCGAAAACGCAACGTGACAACTAAATAGACGAAATGAATAAAGGGTTGGCGCTAGATAGCGTACAGTTTTGGGTCAAGTTTCCTGATCTACTTAACATACAAACTTAAGACTTTGTATTGAAGAAAATGTCAACTTTTCAAATGTCAGGGCTGTAACAACTAATTGATTAAATTGATAAATTAAAAATAAAAAGCTATTAGTTGGGTCTTATTTTGAAACTATTCGATTTTTCGAGCAAACAATGAGCCCTACAAAACATAAGGAAAAAGAATTGCGTAAATGCGATAGTTTGTGTAAAAATGTTTTTTTTTACGAATAATTAACTACACTTGAAGGCTGCAATAACTAGGCGATAAAGTAAATAAGAAATAATAATGAAAATTGCTGAGAAATGTCACTAGCGAACGTTTTATGCGTAAAACACAAACTTGCGCATTCAAATTTACTGCAATAGTTTGCGCAAATTTGTTATTACTTTGAGTAAAAAAAAGGATTAACAAAACATTAGGGCCGCAAATACTTAGCAACAAAATCAATACATTTATAGCGATAAATGTAGCGAAAAGCAAAACAAAAAAAGAGCCAAAAAAAATTCTTTCTTTGGGCCAAAAAAATGAGGGCAGCAAAAACTAAGCAATAAAAATAAATAAAAACTGTTAAAAAAAGTATGTCAATATCACTTAATTATGCTTTTTTTACTCACTTTGTAAAACCTTGTAACATTTATATTTTAAACCCTTTTTTGCATAAAATAATCTATTTTGTTTTACAATTTTGCAATATAATTTGCCAATTTATCCAATTAATCATTTAATCAAACAAATAAATCAATTAATAAATATTTTTTTAAATGGTTGTTAGTAGCACTAACTTTTAAAAACTCTTAAACTCAAAGAATTTTCAGCTTTTAACAATATCTAACAAAAACAATCTAGCAATGATGTCATTGTCATATTTGCATACTGAATTTTGATTAGTCCTTACTTTCTTCCATTTATAGCATACTGAATTTTGATTGGTCCTTACTTTATTCAATATTTTTGCATACTGAATGTTGATTAGGCTATTGAATTTTGAATTGGACTCTTGATTAGTCTTGATCACATTTCACCAAGCAAGTACAGGAATTTCATTTCACATTCTTTCAGGTCAAAAAAGAGATAACAAGCACGACTCATCTTTAAATAGAACATGAAAACTCTTGAGTCGAAGGTGTACTGGACAGCCTTGATTCGGAAATTCTGACATTGCGAAACGAGATTGGTGGCACGATCTGAGAAAGGAAAATGTGTTAAGCGTGGTCACAGCTCATTCCAATGGAAAATAATGTTGGGTTCACCAGTGTGAACTCAATTGGTCCTGCCACAGTAACATACTGAACTGTGCCCACCACAAAGCTCACAGCAATTTCCACTAGCTCGAAAACTTGCCGTTTCTCAAACTAAAACGCGTGTGAAAATAGTGTTTAACTAACAATGTGTCATTTCGTCAGAGATATGTGGTCACACGATATTAAACCTCAGGTTGCCAGCGAGAGTGTGCGTCTACAGTGCAGTGCTAAAATAAGAACAACATTTCACAGCGGAAACTTTGATGACTCAAATTGTGTCAGTCCAGTCCTTGCGTGCTGAAAACGCATCATTAAGCAGATCAAAATCTAGAATTGTGTAATCTTTGAATAAAAATATCACAATTGTTCAACTGCACACAATATAACTAAAGGGGTAATTAATAAGTGACCTGTTAGAACTTTTACAGGACACGCAAAGCAAACAAATACAATGTGGTTGTCAAACAGAGGCAGCAAGTTTTAGCATCATAACATTTTGCATACGAGCAGTACTGGAGAAAACATTCAAACACACTGCCAAATGCCACGACAAAACCCCCCCCCCCCAATATGTGAAGTTGATAAAAATCATTATGGTTAAAAAATAATTTAAGGCAATTGAGTAATTGAAGAGGATGAAAGTTTGTGATAAAAAGATGGATGTCTCATGTAAAAATTAGTGCTGTCAAACGATTAAAATATTTAATCGCGATTAATCGCATTAATGTGATAGTTAACTCGCGATTAATCACACATTTTATCTATTCTAAATGTCTCTTTATTTATTTTTGTCCCATTATTTTTTCTCATTTTAATGCTTTTATCAACATGAAAAAAGTGGATTGGCTTGCTTTGTGCAAATTTTTTTTTATTGAAAACAATATTGGCAATACTGTGTTCAATTTCACACTAACATTCTCACTTGGAGCAAATAATCTCTCACACAATGTAACACTGTCCATCAATAAAAGGGTGAAAGAGATACCGACGAGGTACTGATATTGACGAGGGGTGGAGAATTCGCATCAGCTGTGTGTGTGCTTGGCCATCAGTGTGTGTGTGCTTGGCCATCATCAAGTGGTGTTTCAGACTGGATGTGCTGCGATGATGATAGCTCAGTTCACAACGACAAAACGCACAGATCACTTTGGTCTAGTCAATGGAACCATTTGGCAACTTTTTAAAAGTAAACTTTCCATTCAGAATCTTATTGGCATCCATTTCGGCGTCTCGCGCTCGTCATCCACTCAAAACGTAACGTTAACCTACTACTTGGCCGGCTCGCAAGCCCAAACAAGTGTGTGCGCGTGCCTGTTGTTTTTTTTCCGGTCTAGCTAGATCCGCTTGCGCTTTGGTCGACGAAGCAACAAAACGTCCTCGCGCGGCCCAAGCCATTGAAATGAATGGGTTTCATAGCGCAGCGCCGCGCATGCCGCGTCCTGTTGCAAAAGCATGTGAAAAAAACTACAAAGTTTGCTAGGCCAAAAAGACCGTTAATCTCGCGATAAAAAAATTAATCGCGTTAAAATGGGTTTGCGTTAACGCCGTTAATAACGCGTTTAACTGACAGCACTAGTAAAAATTATTACTAGTGCTGTCAATCGATTAAAAAAATGAACAAATTAATCACAAACTTTTAGAGACTTTAACTCTTTCCTTGCCATTGACAAGTTAACTCATCATTTATGAGAAAACGCTTCCCTGCCAATGACGAGTTATTTCAGTGTTATCACTGTTATAAGGTAGGGGGTGCTATTGCTCATCTCCAGAACGAGTACAGAATTTCCAGACCAAAACACAGGCAAAGAAGAAGCAGAAACCAGCAATCTCACATGCAAGCAGATGCATATGTAAAATAACACGATCATCAACAATAAACAGCATATAAATTAAAATGGCCTAATGTTACTAGAATTAAACAGATTTTTTTGTTTAAAAGCAAAGACTCTTATTTCTTTTGATATATATTGCATTTTTAAATATTCATACAACAAAAATTCTGGGGGCCATGAAAATGACCAAAAAACGCTGCTGTAGGCTGGCAACTTTTTAAACATATTTTTAAATTGTAATAATTTCACACTTAATCTCCCAATTAGGGCTGCACGATTAATCAAAATGAAACCGCAAAGGCTGCGATTATTTTATGCGAAGCTTGTCAGTGCAGCACGGCTCTGTGATCAGTAGTAAATGCTGCTCCATCTGAACACCAGAGGGCGCTCTCACACAGACATGCCAAATACGCCCCGCCGCAGAAGTAAACGACGCACACATCATTACAGGAAATCCCTATGGGCATCATACTATCGCTGTAGCTGAATAAACAGAAGATTGAAATGCTTTGATTGATTTATTAAATGTTGTCTTTTGTTGGACAAGAGGTTCATAAATGCTTCTCATGTTTGGAAAGATGTTTGAAGCGTGTTGCTTTTTCAGTTATAGTTTTTACGCTAAACCTTTTTTGCACAAATTGTACAACAACATGCTTTTAAAAAATACTGTAGATAAAATTTGCCAATTTTACTCTAAGATTAAGTTTTAATTTATATTGTTTTATGACTTGGATGCTCTGGCGTGCTTGAGACAAAAAGTTAGAAACTCACGGTGTCGAGTCCAGGCTGATGCTGTTGGCCTGCGTGGAGGATGCAGACTTGTGATTGGTGAACGTCTGGCATGGCGAGTCATCGATCACGTGATCGACTAGGTGACCGATGGATGACGGCCTGACCCGCGCGCCCTCTGTGGTAAACACGGAGTTACTGCTGAGGAAAGATACAAATTAAAAACTTAAACTGTGTAAGTGAATGAACCTACATATTTAGGGAAGTTTGTTCTTATGTGAACTCACTGATCGGGAGAGTCCGGCGGAGAACGGTTCGGCAGACTCTGAGTCTCGAGTCGGTCGTCCGAGAGGGAATTCCTGCTGACGGTCTCCCAGTCCAAACCGCTCATCAGTCTCCTGACCAGAGGCTTGCTTGGTGACCTGGAAACATATTCGATTCACAAAAGATCATTTATGATACGACAACCTGCTCCATCCAACAGAACCACAAGAAACATTGTATAATTCAATTTCCAATGTAAAACAAGATCAGAATTGTTTGCTTTTGAAAATATTAGGACCAATACTAATGTGACATTACTTAGCATTGACATATATGTAACATACATTATATAACTGTTAGAATTACGATCTTTATATTATCTTCTATAGTTACTATTTTTTGTAAGTGAGACAGTAGTTCACAAACAAACGTTCTTTCCGGTTACCTTTGGTTTGTATACATTCAAATCTCTAAAAAAAATTGTTAGTGTAAATTGTAGTAATATTTTGAAAAAAAAAAATTAAACGTTATTTGCAGTACGTAAAGCAACAAGGTTTACACATTCTAAAGTTTTTTAACAAAAACTTTTAAAGCACAAAAACAAACTATTTTAATGTGTTTCCTGTTATGATGTTCCTTACTCCCGAAAACCATGAACATTTTCTAACAAAGTGCCTTGTAACATACCTCAAAAGTAGATTTTTCACAATTTTGCGATATTTCATAGAATTATGTAAACCAACATTGCTCATTTTACACATTACAATACATCAGAAAAGGTTCCAAGCAACACCAACACTAGTTTACACACAAACACTCTTTCCTGTTACGATGTTTGCATTTTGTTTTTTTACTTTTTCCGATGAGGAACAAACTAGTTTACAAAGAAAATTTTATTTTCTGTAAACTTAAGTTACTCAAGTAACCATACTAAACGACTGTAGTAGCACTAACAAACATTAGTTCACAACAAACCCTGTTTCCTTTTGCCTAGTTCATACACATGCTACTTCGAAATGCCTTAAAACTTTTTTCTCAAAAGTTACTTAGATTTTGTACACTTAAGAAATACTACGAAAAACGTTCCCACTTTAACTCAACTCTTAACATTTACATAAATCAACATGGAACATTTGACACATTTTACAATGTTTTTTCGCCCAACAGAAATACCAGAAAAAAATCAGTAGTTAACAAACAACTGCTTTTAGGTTACGACCTTCATACACATGCTGCTTCTAAAAAACGCAAATATCTGGTAGTCTTTAGATTGAGCCGTTCCTCAAAAGCACGATTATTGTATACTTCAATGAAAACAGGTCGGCGTAGACAAAAAGAAATACCTCCTATGATGAAACATAAACCGTAGTTTGATTTTCAGCCTCAGCATCTTCGAACAAACGCTGCTCTTGAAAACAAATGTCTGAGTGTGTTTTCACAAACATGTGCATGACATGCGCACGCCCTTCACGGTCGTGTGCTTCACAGCCCTGCTTATACTTCCTGTGTTTGGGTGTCATTCTGAGAACATCTGACCACACGCCGACAAACACACACTGACACTTTAACACCACAGGGATCAAAATGGGTGGGATGCAACACACCCAAACACACACAAATCGGCACATACTATCAAACAGATGTGATGTATCAAATTTTCATGTTGTGATCATTGCTGAAGCTTGTATCACAGTATACGGTTTTATCACGATATTGAAATAAGTTGAAATAAGTCATACTATAACAGGTTAAATAACTTTCTTATAACAAAAAGAACTCTGAACATTTAATACAATAAAGCAATACACAAAAAAATGTGTAAAGTAAACATGTTTCAAACAGATTAAAGTGCAAAAGAATTATAAGGAACAATAGGTAACACTTACAATAAGGTCTTATTAAATGCATTAACATTAACAATGAGCAATAGCTACATTTGTTACAGAAGTTATTAATCTTTGTTAATGTTAATTAAAGAAATACAACTTATTTTTAGTTCGTGTTAGCTCAGATCCATTAAATAATAGTTACAACTTTTGATTTGAATAAGGTGTTATTAAATGCTGAAATTAACATTAAAGCTCCAGTAGGTAGCTTTTGTAAACAAATATTTGTTAAAACTGTCATTATGTCTTCACAGTAGAATATGAGACAGATAATCTGTGGAAAAAATCGAGCTCCTCTGGCTCCTCCCTGTGGTCCTATTGCCATTTGCAGAAATACACCGCTCCCGGTCAGAAACAACCAATCAGAGCCAGGAGGAATGTCTTAGCAGTGTCAATCACGCTCGTGTACGCGCTGATCACCCCTCTCTTGCACAGCGTGAGCGCGTACCGTCGTTCGTGACTCTCCTGTTCGAACTCGTTCATCCAAATGAACGAATCTTTTTTCGAGTCATTTCGTTCATTCAACGAACGAAATGACTCGCAAAAAGATTCGTTCATTTCGAACGAGTCGTTTTCGGAGTCATTTCGTTCATTCAACGAACGAAATGATTCGAAAAAGATTTGTTCATTTTGATGAACGAGTTCAAACAGGAGAGTCACGAACGTGCATCACAGAACAGAGCAAGGCGAGCATTTGTGCTTATAAAACTTAAAGTTTTTTATTTATTTTTGAAATGACCGATCGTTTCGCTAGATAAGACCCTTATTCATCGTCTGGTATCGTTTAAAGCCCTTTGAAGCTGCACTGAAACTGTCATTTGGTCCTTGAAACGTTTGTGTCCTATTGAAGTCCATTATATGGAGAAAAAGCCTGGAATGTTTTCATCAAAAACCTTAATTTCTTTTCGACTGAAGAAAGAAAGACATGGACATCTTGGATGACATGGGGGTGAGTAAATTATCAGCAAAAGTTTTTTTTAAAAGTGAACTAATCCTTTAACGTTATCTTACTAGCTATTTATAACTTATAGAAAGAGTGCAACGTTATAAAGTTACATGTATTGGAAAATACATAATGATTTGAGGACCAAGTTTGTAGTCAAAGTATGGGCAGGCCATAGTCAATGTAAAGCATATTGTTGATGTTTCGTCCCTATTAGTGAATGTTCCATAACTGTTTATAATCTGCCGTCATCGGTGGTCCTGTTTACCAGCCTGCGCGTTCACAGCAGGCTACGCTGTGGGGGAGGAGCTGTGGAGGGAGGGCTGTAGCGCAGCAGAGAGCAAGGGGGTTGGACCTGGAAGTTGTGCTTGTTCAAATTTTCAGGCTAAGTCAACATTTTCTCAAAACTCCCTACTGCAACTTTAACTAAGATTAATAAATGCTTAGAAGTATTGTTTATTGTCAGTTTATGTTAACCAATTCATTAATTAATGTTAACTAATATAGCCTTATTGTAAATTGTTACCTATATATTAATGTTATATATATAATAATTCATAATAAATAATTATTCACGGTATTCTGAAGTGCCCACGATAACAATATCATGCATGTTCGTTATCATGATATAACATATTACCGTATATTCGCACGCCTACTAACAAATATAGCTGATATAAACAAAATCTGCAGGGTCGTGAACCAGGGTTATTAGAATTAACTTAACCTAAAACCAAACCATTTTTTGTTACTTGAAATAAACTTATTTTATTTCAGTGAGTTGCCAAGGCAACGTTTCTTGATGCTTGATACTAAAAAACTTAAATAAAAATTTATAAAATAATAGAAATAAAAAAAAAAAAAAACTAATACAATTGACAAACAACAAATGACTAAAACTTTAATTAAATTCACAATTAAAACAGAAAATATTAAAATTAAAACTAATACAAAATTAATAAAAACTAATAGGATATCAATTATACTAAAATAACACTGACGTTAACAAACCAAGACAATGGTTGGGTAATACTACCGCATAACATTTAATTTTCAAAAACTCTACTTACATAATGCATATTACACTTACACAGTGTTCCCCCACCCCCTCATTGGTTAATAAAAAAAAAATTTTACCGTGCAAAAACTCTGTTCTTGATGCCTCGTTCCTTTCCGTACTGTACAGATTGTGCCTCAGTCCTACCACTGCAAAAAAGCCAGAACATAGTGTCATTGCCGACTCTCAAATCTCCACTTGTGCAGGAATCAGGAGAGATAGCCGTTCAACAGATGACAAAATGACTTACAGCTGTGACCACAACGCACATATTTCTAAGGGTAGGCAATATTAAAGAAATAAAACATACCTTTTTTAGCTTTTCGATTAAATTCAGTATAACATTTTGATATTTATGCATTATATATTTATTTATAGGTACCTAGTTAAGAAAACAAACAGATAAACCACAATATTAAGCACACTTACATTTTTAAAATGTGTAAAGCCTCGTACACACCGGGACGAATATCGGCTCGCGTTATTCATCAGCGTTTTTCAACGCGTTTTTTGTGTTCACACCCAAGCGATTTTCGCTGACGATGAGCCGAGTGAACATGCAAATTTATTCCCTGACATTAGATGGCACTTAATGTAAAACAGAAATACCCCGGTCCACAAAGTGCTTCTGACACTCGCTTGTCACTCAGAAGAAGAGAGCAAGTTTGTCGCGTTTGTCATATAGTTCTTTATTCTCGTTGGTGTCTCTTTATAAAGACACCAACAAGACCAGCAGCTCTACATTCATCTGGCCTTGCATCTTCCTCGTCTTATTTCTTACCGGCAGAGAGTAGTAGACGCTGTATATCTTCTTCGCCATTACGTATGTGTGCTCGGCAAGACCGTTTTGTGTTTGAGCGCCCCCAAGTTGTGTTTTACTGTAACTTCAGAAGCTCCAGACACGTGAGCAAAAGCGCCAATCTCATTGGTCAGATAGTTTTTGACGTGGCGCGTCAAACCAAAAAAACGAACCCGAGGCGTTTTAAAAAAAATTACGCTTTTACGCGTGGCGTTTTACGCGTCGGTGTGCACACTCACATTGGCGCCCATTGTTTAGTCACGAGGCGTTAAACGTTGCCGAATATCGCACGCGAAATTCGTCCCGGTGGAACAGGCCTTAAAACTGAACATTTATGAGGGAAAAAAGTGATAGATAACTATTAGCTGAACCAACTCAGAATTCATTCAGATCAAAGGAGCCGATTTGCACGTTCCCATACTTGCAAGTCACAAGACAAGGAGAAAAGAATAGCAAAATAATTTGTCATTGGTTTAGCATGAAATCTTCAGGTGGAACATCTACACTGCAAAAAATGATATTCTTCCTCTGCATTTTTGTCTTGTTTTCCAGTATAAACTAGTCTGGGTTTCCCCATGCTGCCTTCCCGCAGCGCGATTTTATTCACGCTGAAAGGCAGTATGGATACCATGGTCCAGATTTTCGCCTCGTTTAGGGAACCAATCACAGAACGGGGAGGGAGCAGCAAGACGATGACGACATCTATGCGACACACTGAAGCAGTTTGTTTATTTCTATGGATTCAACATGGTAGCAGACGCGAAGCTACCTTTTGATGCAGCCTTAGAGAATGTTCTAAGTAATTTAGAACGCAAGTTTATTTCGTCTTCTTCCTCGTCAAATTTCTGTCAGACGTCATCTGGTATAATTGAAATGATTGGCTATGAGCTACGTACAGGCGCATTTGATAGACATTCTTAGCACCCAATAAACGGCGCCGGGCATTCGTAAACCACGCCTCAAATACGAGAAAATGTACATGTGGTTCCCAGACCCAAGTCTCAACGAGAATTGGGTCTGGCGTTAGCCAGGCTAAGTATAAACATTATAAAATCAAGATACATTAACTTAAGAAGCTATTTGACGTAAGATATTAAGACTTGTTTTCTGAAAGAAATCATCCAAATTAAGTGAGTTTATGCTTGAATCAAGAAAAAAAATGGGGTCAGAAAACTAATCTTGTTTTACCTTTTTGAATTACATTTATTTTAGACTGATTTTTTTTTGTCTTATTTTAAGCATAAACTTAAAAAACAAGAAAACAAGACTTCATATTTTAAGTTATTTAGATTTTTAAGCAAATCTATCTTGATTTAAGATTTACTTTTTTTTTTTTTATATATTTGTAATTGAAAACAAGACAAAAATAAGATTTTTGCAGATTTTTTGCATGAAGTTAATTAACCAAATGCCATTGCGTGCTCTTATAATCCACTACACCCTAATAAACAAACTCTTCTAACATTCTCACCAGTAGCGGAACTTGGATCCGAGGGTGAAGTACTGCAGAAAGAGGTTCCTCTCAGGAGGGACGGGTCGCTCAAGTCTGAAGAACGTGTGATGCTCCACGCAGGCCTTCCATAAGTTCTTACAAGCTCTGTAGTTCATCATGTTGAAACCCAATAAAGACTCTCTGTTCTCAGTCTGTGACACGGAAAGGAAAAAAGATAGAGGAAGACGAGAAAGAAGGTTTGGTGAGCTCATTGTATTTAGCAAATAATCCATTTTAGTATGTAACAATTTCAGTAGTTAGTACCAATACCAATAAAGCTTCGCAATTCAATTCCAATTTCACTACTACAGCCAGAGCTGGGTAGTAACTGATTATGTAATATGGAGTACATGATCAGATTCCAAACATTAAGTACTTGTAATCAGACTATATTACATTTTATAATATTCAGAATCAGAATACAGTTTTTTTATTGATTACATAATTCCGCTTATATATGTTTGGGAAACCCTGATGTTATGTAATGGTCAATGCAATTCATGTTGTTGATGCAAAGAATAGAATATATCTATTTGTATTTTTATATCAATATTGTACAAGATTATCCTATCAATGTGATAAACGAAGAAGGTCAAAAGTAATCTAAAAGTAGTCTGATTACCTAAAATGTGTAATGTAACTGACTATGTTCCTAATTAGAATTTTCATCATGTAATTTGTAATCAGTAACAGACTACAATTTGTAAGTAATCTAAGGTAAAGACAGATTTCAATTAAATGCAAAACAATACGTCTAAACAAATACATACCAGTTCTTTTCTTAGTTGTATAAAAAACTGTTTAGATTTAAAAGATATTTTTACAATTTTCAACCTGAAACACAAGAGAAAGAGAGGGAAGGGGACATAAAAGATGTTTCAAATGAGAATTTGTATCCATAAGCTTTCAAATGTGTTTATTTCAAAGAAATTCCCAATTCTAAAGAAATGTACAGCTAAAACGACCCTTACCATGGAAAGTGGTTGACTCGTACCCTGTCTTTATAGACGGAGATGCCGGCAGACAAAACTCCCATGTATATCTCTGCGTTACAGTGGTCCTGAAATCATGAAGAGTAGGAAACCATAAGGATGCAGTTTCCACGGCAACATCAAAACCATTTTGTTTTAAAGAGTGCTTAGACTTTTGGTTTGCTTAAGAAGGGATGCTAAATATACTGGCGACCATTTCGCTATCAGTCGATAATGACAGATATGAAAGAAAGAGAGATATTCTTATAATTTTTTACGTAATATAAGTGGTTCATTATATTTTCTATTAAATGTAAAAGGGGTTCTGGCTTCTCAAGTTAAGATACAGTACACAGCATGAATTTGCTACAGAACACAGAGGAACAAAATTAAACCCAGCAAATTATTAAACCCAGCAAATTAGATATTAAAATATTATATAGTGATCTTAATCATCTAACTTTTTGTAAGCTAATAACCTAATAAGGGAAAGTATGAGACAAGTACAGTACACAGCATAAATTATTACACCCCATCTGAACATAACATATCTTAAAAAAAAAAAAAGTAAAAAAATAAATAAATGTGTACTAGACGTAAAGAGAAATTTGTTGTGTTTCAGAGGGGTGTAATCATTCATGCTGTGTATTGTATCTTAACTTGAGAAGCCAGAACCCCTTTTACATTTAATAGAAAATATAATGAACCACTCAAAATTGACATAATAGTAATACACAGGATGATAACAAAAACTCTTGCTTATTGATATAAATAAGTAATTTATCTTTTATCCAAAGCCTAAACTAAACATCCAAAAACTATTTAATGGACACTTTTTACATTTCCGAGGTTCTCAGAACCAATATAATTTTGGTTGGTGAAATTAAGTGATGTCTCAAATCAAATGAATTACAGGCGTCCAATCACAATTGACTTCCGGAAAAGGGGAAGTAACCAATGACATTTGAGGTTATTAAAACAGTAAGTCCCTCGCCTGCCAAAAATGAAAGTGTTCGAGCGAGCAAAAGCAGCAGGCGAGAGAACATCAAGCGCGAGAGCGTGGGGAATGATCACGCGCGCGAACGAGGGCTTGTATTTGCGTGCAGAGGAGATATCATGTGCGCGCACAGGGTTTGAATGAGCTCGTAAGTTCACGTTTTCTTCGCGTGTAGATCTGTTATCCTCTCGCGGAAGTCATTTACCGCGGACACCAGCATCAGTTGGGCGCTCGGTTCTTTTAGGCATTGATTTGCCGCCATAGATAGAATAGTTAAAACGAACAAAAGATCAAAAGAATGACAGAACAATAAATTGACAGAACAAATGACGCATAGAACTATATATTAGTGATGCAACAATTTCGGCAAACAAAAGTGGTTTGAATAAATCTGTCATGAAAACAAGTTATTACAGACACTGTTTGAATGTTTATATTTCAACAACCAATTAGAGTAAAAAGAAAAAAAACAATTATACCATTACATTTTTTTCATTGCACTTTTTGAATGTTTATATACAAGTTTTACTTTAGTGTTGATTAAATAAAGTTTGATTGATTAATTGATTAGTAAATAAACTTTATTTTCCATTTAAAATGAAACTGAAAATATCCGGCTGAAAGAAAACTTTAATTTCGCTTTTTGTTACAGAAAAAAAACGAAACAAAAAAATTTCGGTGCAATACTACAATACATAGAATGACCGAATAAACAATAGGTCGACCAATAAAACAAACTGATGACAGAATGAATGACAGACAAACAAATTATAACTTTATATATTAAAATTAGTGGGCAAAAATTGCAAAACACAAACTAAACTAGAAAAAAAAGAAAACGCAAGAAAAAAAACCCCCATAAAACAAGGCTCCATCCCATTTTAAGTGGCACCAGATATAATTCAAGCCTCTAGTGTTTGTTTGCAGTACCACATGAAACAAGAGGGGTAGCAAGTGGGGTAAGATGGGCCGGTCACTCACCCGAGCATAGTGCAATTCCACGCCGTACAGCTCCAGCGTCCGCGCAGCATTCAAGTAGTTAAACTCGGACTGAGCTGGTGTGAGTCCACTGCGAGAGAGAGAGAAGAGAGACTCAATCTCAGAGATCCACAAACAATGAACCGCCTTGTTCCACAAATCTGCCTGTGTGTGTGTGTGTGTGTGTGTGTGTGTGTGTGTGTGTGTGTGTGTGTGTGTTTTCAGCTGTGACCCTTTGTTCCTCCGTCTCCACTGACACTCAGTTAAATATAAGAATCTTTAACATACTGGAGGATTTCATGGACATGTCTTACTTGTGCTCTTGGTGAAGTTTTGCGACCTCTTTCTCAAAGTCCTGCGGAGGGTTGGGAATGAAGCTGTACTCAGAGAGGTACCCAGACAAATGTTCGGAGTGACTGTAGTCCCCCAACTCAGCTGAAACACAAAACAGGCCAAGAAACCATGTGTGTGTGTGTATGTCAATGTGAGGCACAATGTGTCTTTCATCCTTTCATAGAGCCAGGCTTCCAGTTTCCTCATAGAAGCTACTGGAGACCCCTTAAAATCAATAATCAAAATCGACACCATTTACTTTTATTCCCTAATAACATCAAAAATTGGCTGATACTGATAAGTTGATCATTTTTGTCAAAAATATTTGTAGGCAATAACCTAATAAAATGAACAAGAATTAATAATAAATAAAAATCTCGACAAAACCCCCACACTAAAACTAAAGTTGGAAGTACATTTATCTCAACATTACAATTTGAAGCATTTAACAATTTTGTAAAATTTTCTCGAAAAAAAAAAAAAACACTAAAACTAAAGTTGCAAGTACATTTATCTCAATATTATAATTTGAAACAATAAACAATAGTTTGTACAATTTTCTCAACAAAAAACAGTGAATTTTCTCAACAAAAAACAAACAAAAACAAATTAAATTTTCAAGTATAGCAACAAACTATTGTGTATAATTTTCTCAAAAAGAAAAAAACATTTGCAAGTATATGTATCTCAACATAATTTGAAGCAATAAACAATTTTATAAAATGTTCTCGACAAAATCAACACTAAAACTCAAGTTGTAAGTACATTTAACTTAAATTTGAAGCATTAAAGAATGTCTGATGTTCATTTAGCAGCTATTAAATTATTAGTATTAATGTTTTAGTCGTTTATTTAATTATTTAACGTTAAAGTCAGCACTATGGAAAATAGCACTAATAGCCAATGTTGTAAATACAAATCATTTGTACCCTTAAAAAAATGAAAAGAAAAAAAATGTAAATGAATATATTAAACTATATACTATTAAAAACAGAGCAAACGTATGCGATTTCCATACAATAAAAGAATCAAATGTGAAGCTGTGCTGCGTGTAACATGACTGGCAACTACAAAATATTTATAATCATGCAATAATCAACCACATTTTTCAGCTTTATTACTGGAAATGGGTCAGACAAGGACAGGAAAGAGACAAAAGGCAGATCATGAACTATTTGGCAAACCGTACAGCCTTTGTGCATCCTGTGCGGACGGTTAGATCACCAGCCAAACAAAACCACAGGTCAGAGAGTCTGCAATCAGTTCCTCAAATTTGCGTCATTAAAATTGATGTTTAAGTATGATGAATGGCAAGTGATATACTTCGCACAATACCACAAAACAAAGATACAAAATATAGAAACGAAATACACCTAATTACATTAGTTTTTTTATTTGCCAAAATGTCAGAAGGCATTTCAAAATATCTGTCAAAATTAAATTTAAAATTAGGTAAATGGCTGCTACCATGCTCTATTGATATTGGCACTGAAAAACCCATAGGACCACTAATTGTTAATGCATAAATAATCTTTAATACTTACCCTGAACTGCATAAGAAGCCAAAAGAACTGCCGTGTTTTGTGGGCAAGGAAGCCTAGCAAAGAAACAAATGAAAATTGTTACATGAGATTGGCTTTGAGAGGGAAAATTATGCATTTTACATGTAGAACGTGTATCCTTACCTGCCGCTCAGAATATCCTGCTTCAGTTGCAAAAAGTACAAATATCTATGATAAAAAAATAAATCCAAAAATCACAAACAAAATCACTGATAAATACGTAATGAGCTTCCAGAGAGAGAAAATGTGTTATTTTTTACGATATACACAGATTTAATTGATATGATTTAAGTTTTATTTTTACTTTTCATATGCGTAGGAGTGTAAAAAAAAAAAAAAATTATAACTGTACCTTGTGTACTCTTCCTGTAATTTACCAGGGTCACTCACGAAAAACTTCACCCTGAACCTCAGATTATGTGGGGATGGCCCTGGAAATTAAAAATAATTACAAAAAGAACATTTTACTCTGATACATCATACAAACAAAAACCTTCAAATTTAAAAATCTAAAGAAAAAAATAAACCTACTTTTGAGCTGTTTTCTAACAAATTTGTTTGGGTCCAGCCACCTCTGAAACACACAGTCATAAACAATATAAAACAGCGTGTATGAAATTTAGGCCTCTTTTTACTCATAGCACAACATTTTCATGACAATCACACAAACTCAGCAATGTGAAAGACACCAAAATTGCTTGTCAATAAAAAAAAATAAAAAAAATCTACAACATCAAACGCAATGAATTAAACATTCACCTCGTTTTCTATGAGCAGAAACAGAGAGCAGCGTTTTAATGTGTGACCTGAGATTCAACTTTCCTGTTTATGCAGACACTGTGTCTAGAAACCCAAATAACTACTGAACTGCTTCGTATTCGCTATAAATAATAGACTGAAAATGAACAAGGTACATGGGAAAATATTTTTGCATCTTTCATATCATTGATATGCAAAAAACATGAATTTTTCAGGTTCAATGCTCTTTTGCGCAATATGATGTGCTGCTTGAATGAACAAGGGTTTATGGGTGTCTACTACCGATGATGACGGCTGAGTGACAAGTAAGCGCCTACCTGGCTGTCACAAGAGTCGTCTGCTAGTTGAAGGCCGAAGTAGTCTTGCTCAGTTAGCTCCAAGTGTTTATACACTACATCCAACAATATCCGCCCCTGATCTTGCTTCTACAAGAGACAAAGTGTGCATTCATATCAGTTCTCCGCTGTAATATAAAACTAAAAGAACCACACTCAAAAACAAACCAAAACCCCCACAAAAACACTAAACTAAACAGAGAAACTAACCAAAAACAAAACCAAATCCAAAAACTAAACTAATCACAAAATAAAAACCAAACCACATAAAAACCAAAAAAACAACAACCAAACCACAAAACCAAATAAAAAACACAAATCAAACCAAACCAAACCACAAAATAAAGCAAAGCCAAACAAAACACAAACGCCAAACCAGAACACAAAACAAAAAGAAAAACAAAACTAGGGCTGGAACTAACGATTATTTTCATAATCGATTAATCGGACGATTATTTTTTCAAATAATCGGATAAAATTTCAATTAGATTTTTTGTTTATTACAACTAAATAAAACCCTTAATCATGGTATTTATGTATAAAAGTGTACAAAAGCCACACATTGAGTTTTACTAATATCAATATTTGCATTGTTTTTAATGATAATTGCTGATGGCAAGTTGACAACCATGAAAAACAAAAAAATCTAAATTATATACAACATTGTTTTAACATAATTTTTGTTAAAAACTAATTTACACAGACATGTTCAGATGTGAAGATAGAAACCAAAAACATGTAAAGTACATAATTCATTTAATTTTTATTTAAGATTCAATTAATTATAAGGATAAATTGCTAAAATAAATATAGAAAGACTGAAAAAAAGCGTGTGAACGTAGTAGAGCCGCAGTAGATCGCGTTTGTAAAACAATTAAAACTTAATAGAAGACAAATGCTATAAAAAGAGAACGGAATGGAGACGCAGCAAACAGGCTTGATTAAAAGGACAAGAAAATGATGCATTAGTGCACAAGCATTCGCTGAAAACCACTGACTACAGTGACTAAAAAACAATCTTTTACTGCTGCTGTTAATAACTGCCTTTATATTTAGTGCTTCACTTTCTAAACACCGTTTTAATTTAGCCTATTTCTGCGTAGCGCTATTTTAATCCATCACTTATGTTGCGAGCGAAATGATTGCACAACCTGATGCCCGAGGCAAAATACAGACATCCCAAGTCTCTCGGAAGTGCCGGGAGTCTCCCGCATATTGATAGCGGCTCCCTGATGCCCGCAAATTAGTTCAAACTCCTGGAATCTAGAGCGTGCAAGCAAGAGAGCGCATGCGAGACAGAAGAGAGTGCTCCAAAGTCCAAACTGTGTAGCGCGCGCACGACAGAGCGGCACAGGGAGAGAGACCTTGCGTGTGTGCCGCATCATGATAGGCCTGTTTCAACCAATCACCAGTAAATGCTCCCCGTGACGTAAGCAGAGCAACTAATCGATAATGACATTCGTTGACAACGATTTTCATAATCGATTATTATCGATTATATCGATTAGTTGTTGCAGCCCTAAACAAAACAAAAACCAAACACCAAATAAAACCAAACAACGAACAAAACTAAAATCACAAAACAAAAACACAACAAACACAAAAACCAAAAACTAAAATCAAAACACACCAAACACAAAAAGAAAATCTTGAAGGAAAAAAAGAAAAAGAAAAAAAAAGTAATGTATTTTTTGATAATACAATGACTTCAATACTTTACATTTTTATTTTGGACCTGGCATGGAAACACCATGTTCATCATTAGGTACCATGGAAATACCATGTTTCTGGACAAGCAGGTTTTTTTTTTATTTCAACGGAATTCCCACAAAAATATGGTATTTTCACAATAAACCAGTAAATATAGTGCAATGGCTATATATAGAATAGTTAAAACAGCATGTTTTATTACCAATTTATTTTATTATCAAACGAAAACATGAGACTTGAAATATTATCCTTTGAATCCAAGGCAGTTTTAATAGACAAACGTTTGCAAGCTAGTTTAACCCTTCAGCCCAGCAGATCTGTGCAGCATGTATGATCATGACAGCCATGGCCTCAGGACACGCTTCTGTCGAACCCAGGAATGTGAAGCATCTGCCCGAAACAGCCCCTCTGAGCTCCACGCGGAAAACCAACCCGAGCCGCCACATCGCATAACTCCAGTCAGCCTCTATTGTACCTCATAGACGGCTGGTCTCCTGTGGTGATTCTTACCGACCTGCCATTTAGCAGACATTTTTTATCCAAACCAATTTATTGCACACTAACGGCAGCGCTGCAGCTTAAGAGTAAAATGCTGATACAGCCAAACTGAGAGACATCAATAACTTTGCGGTTTCTGGGTCACCTCTACCTGGGATTGAACTTACAACCTCTAGAAGATCATTATCCACACAACTCTAAAACATTTACTCGCGGTTGGTAAAGGAACAGTTCACTCAGAAGTAAAAGTCCTGTCATAATTTATATTGCACATGACATTGAAAAAATATAAAAGTTGATTATATCTATATAAACAACACTTAATTTACTGTAAAATATGAACAAATATTTAAGTATTTTGGCAAACTTATGTCGGTTGTGCTTCATGCGAGGGGAGTGGACTTTGCCATACAGGAATTAAGATTTAAAAAATTTGAAGAAATTAATGCGAACAGATGGCTTCAACAAAAGCATATACCATCGATTAACAACATTGGAACTCAGGTCTGTCTTTAAAGGTTTATAAAATATTGTTAAAAACTAATTTCCCTCTGGAGAAAATGAATGGAGTTTTTACATTTATTGTAATCTTAGTAAGTTAGGATTGAAGTACAGTTAAATTAATCTTGATTTTTTTTTTCTTTCTTCATTTTCTGAAGTAAATGTGAGTGGTGTTGGCCTGCTGCCAAGATCCTTGAGTGTTCTGAGTGGTTGCCAGGGCGTTGTTATGCAGCTGCTATGGTGTTCTGATTGGTTTTTACGGTCTTGCTGGAGGATTCTGATTGGTTGCTTGCTACTGTTAGTTGGTTGCTTATTAGCCCAAGTCCAAAAAAAAAAAAAAAATCCACCCTGTAACCTTTAGTGTAAATATATGGGATTTTTTGCATGTTTTGTTATCCACCAAATGAAAACCTAAACTGATCACTTACAAAAGAAGAAACATGCTCGTTCCAAATGATTTTCAAGTATGGAGCACAAAGTATATTGAAGTTTAATATTAAATCCAAATTTGGCCTCTTTTAGGAAAACAACTAGTCCTGAGGGTTGATTAAGTAGCTTAAGTTAAACACGTGTGTACTCACATTGACACTGAAGGTCTGTACTGTGTTGTCCAGCAGTAAAACGTTACACACCACCTGCGCTTGCTGTCTCTCTCTGGCCTCCTCCAACGCTCCCACATCGTAAGTACTGCCAGCAGGCAACCGGAAGCGTGCGGTCATTACGGTCCCCACTCCGTCTGCAAAACACACATGGCTAAAGGTCACCAACAAGCTCAGCTGACCCGGGTTCAACACGGTACACGTTATTAAGCAGTGTAAAAAACACACTAGTGCATGTGATCCTACGGCACACATTATTCACAAACATTCATCAGTACTCCACCTAAAAAGTTCCTGTAAACAGCTATAAAAAGAGCAGTTTTGTAGATTTTAGCTTTGAGGTTCTACTAGTAGAAACGAGAAAGCAAAAATCAAAACACGACAGCTATACAATGGTTTGTCAATTGAAGAAACTCAAAGGAAGCTAACCTTTTTCAGCTTCAGAAACTGCTGAAATTCATAACATTAAACTGTTTCATTCAAGGTTTCAGTGATACTACTAAACGCTCTTCTTTAAGCTAACAAGGTCAATTTGACCAGTTTCCTCAAGACTAACAGCCAACTGAAGAGTTTCTCTTTGAAATTGCTCCATCTTTTCTAATATAAATAGCTTTTCAAAAGAGACACAAATAATACAGAAGAATTTCTAAAATTTCTACAAGAGCAAAAAAAAAAATTCTTCCTTTGAACATCTAGCAAAAAGAGACATAGGATTTTACAGCCACAGTTTCTCAAACCTGACCAAGTTTCTGATTGGCAATGATACCATCAATTATAACAAGAATACAGTGAAAACTGCACATTAATGCAGATATTAAAATATTGTGTTGACGAAAATATGACAAGAAAAAACAATACCGCAAAATATGAACTATGCTAACAATGATTTCAACGCTAACAATGAACACTGATAAGCTAATGCATACTGATAGTGGGTTAATTAACTTCAACACACATCTTATACATATATAATCAATCAAATTTATTCACATCAACATAAAATTAGCTTGTGTACAAAATGTCGCAAACAAACATTTGAAGATTAAGTTACAAGCTAGTCAGAATGTGCAAGTCTTGTTGTGAATGCACTACTTCTGTAACAATGCACTAAAACACGGACAATAAATAATTAAAGACATAAAGAACAAAGAATTAACAAAATTGCTTGAAATTAAATGTTGATACATTTTTATATATAATGTTTGAATATTTCCTCGTCAACTAAAATTTTGTTTTTGCCCACTAAAATGAGAGTACAATTTACTAGCGATGGACCGAATTTTCAGCAACTCAAAATATTTGGCCGAAACAGCTAAAAAAAGAATTTTAGGTTTCAGCCAAAATAGTTTGAGGATTTTGAGCTAACATGAGCATTTTGACTGTGTCCGCGTCTATTTGGGGCACAAAACACAGATGAACTAAAACAAGTAAATATATCAGCAGCATGGACACACATACAAAAATTATTCTAGAGAAGCAACACGTGAATCTTTTTCTGCTAAAATATCAAGAGGCGGCTTGTTGTGAAAGAACTTAATAAAGAGTTCAATTACACAATAACCCACATGGTTTCGAACGAAACGAAAATATAAATTTTGGTTTCGGTGCTTTGGTAAAAAATTTGTTTCGATGCATTACTAAAATGTACTTAAATTAATGAATATGACATGATGAAATGCTCTTTAGAGCAAGACATCTAGAACCAAATACTCTAGACTTGGTGGGCGACGCGTAGAATCAAAGACTTTACAGTGAGTTTCCTAGTGCTAAAATCTCTAACTCTAGAGAGTTTGTAACCAACTGTTGGGTCTCTGACTCCACACCACCCAATCTAGTGTCTTTCCCCCGGTTTCACAGACAAGGCTTAAAGGGACCATGTGTAGGTATTTTTAGGTATTTTATTATCTAAAATCAATATTTTTTATTAATAAATATGTCCTCAATGGTGTGCAGATACCTCTGCCAATTATCTGACTTATCCTCGTAAACGAAGAATTTATTATCTTTATATACATGTGTTCCGCCATCTTGAAAAACTATAATATCAGAGAGGGTCAAAAAGTAGCCTTCTAGGCCAACGCGTTTCCAGAACGCGTTTTCGTTCAGAGCCAGCCTCACGTGACTGAAAGCAGCAGAAACGGAGGAGCAGAGCAGTGAGAGGCGCTTGTCACTTCCCCGGCAAGTTTAAAAGGCTGCATTGCACTGTTATTATTCATACTGTAACATTTGTTTGTTCGTTGTGTCAAGTTGCAGTTTGTTTGAAATAACAAACCTGTTCACCCGAAGGAAAACTCAGGAAAAGTGCTATTAGAAGACATCCTGTCATAGCTTTTTGGTACATAACAGCTACCGTAGATGCAACACGCATTTGAAAAAGCGAGGCGCTGGAGAGCACAATTCGCTTGAATGCAAAATACAATTTCACCGCTAGATGGGAGAAATTCCTACACAATGTCCCTTTAAGCCTAGTTCCAGACTAAAGTGCCTGTTTGAGCTGTTTTAACAAATTAACTTGCACTGGCATATCTTAAAATATAGCAGTGTCATTGTTTTGTCTCAAGATGGACACCAGTAATGTCCTAATTGAACTAAGGCCTAGTCGTGGCAAGGGGTGGGAATCACAGGTACTTCACGATACGATACACAATACATGGTTCACGATACCGATAATATCAGGATACAGCAATTCTGCGATAATCGATATATTGCTAGACAATCCTATAATGATGCATCACAATATCTGTTACTATTAAACTTACAATACTATACTACTGTAACTATTAAAACAAAATGGCAGTAAAAACGTTAAGTGCAGGTTCTCTCTCTTTATTAGAAACTGTTAAAAAAAGAGCACAATTTTTTTTAACATGAAGTAAATTAAACATTTTATGCTTATACTTTTTAAAAGCTTAAACTTTTCTTTGTGTATAAACTGACACATTTAACTGCTTCACTTTTTTAACTTTAGTTAAAACATTTAAAACATTTAACTTTAGAAACATTACTTAGTAATGTTGCTTTTTGAGCATAAAGAACATCTGCAAAGTTACAACGCTCAAAGTACAAAGCAAAGGGAGATATTTTCTTTTACAGAAATCACTTTTTAAGGACTACAACAAACGGCTGGAAGGGACTACACAAGCTTCCTCCCCGGTTAGTGACATCACTAACCCTAAAATTTAAATAAACCCCGTCCCCGGGAACACTATTTATAGATTATCATGACAGAATCTGCTAATTAATGACTAGAAGATAGTTAACTCCACATCAACTATAAATTCATCAACTAAACATTCAGAAATGTCCTGTTGCATTCTACATGCTGTCACTTGTTCTTGAGTCTCTCCATCTTTGTCCGACTCCGGTTTGAACATAAAAGGCTTATGATACATTTTTCAGTGTCTGTGTGAGGTTATGAAGCTGCTCGAGCTCTTGAAACTCCGCCCTCTTTGCCGGGAGCAGCAGCTCATTTGCATTTAAAGGGACACACAAAAACTGTGCGCTTTTGTTCACCCTCAACAATTTTAACATGCCATTAAAAAGTATCTGTGGGGTATTTTAAGCTAAAACTTCACATACACACTCAGGGGACATCAGAGACTTATTTTAGATCTTGTGAAAAGGGCATTATACCACCTTTTTAAAATAAACCTTGGAATAGTGTTAGCAAAGGTACCGACTTGGGTATTTAATTTTTAAATGTGACGATACCAGCATTTCCGCTCAGCATTTTAAGCGCTGTTGAGCGGATTCTTAAACACCTTTGATTGGCCATTGGGTTCACACGTAGGGCTGGGCGATAAAACGATAGCGATAATTATCGCGCTATAATTTTTCTCTATAAAACAATATCAAGAGTTCGATAATGTTTATGCGCCAACAGCGGAACGAAACTCATTTTGAACCGCGCGCCACACAGACCATTTATCTGCTCGGCTCAAAGTCCAAACGGCAGCGCAGCACGAACTCACTAGAGCAGATGCGTTTACTCTGATCGTCTCGCTCAGGAGATCCAGTGAGAAGCGCTTGAATTCAGTGAAGAACACAAATGTCTCAGTGATTTAAACCAGTTTAAAGGCAGATGAAACAGCGCTGACAAACAGTAGAAACACTGTGCGCAACGATACAGTCAGAATCTGAATTGATACTGAATCCATTTACCATCGATTTACTGTAACCTTACCCTAGTAATATTAACTGCACCATGAAATGTGGGATATACATATTGAATTGTATTATATTATTAATGAAGTCAATGTATTAAATGACTATGGAATATAATTACAGTATTTAATAATGTATTTAGGCTACTGTTTTTCATACAAATACCATAGAAACCATAAAGTTACATTTTGCCATGATAGTGAGGTGCTATAGGCTATGCCTGGTTTTATCTGTGGTTATCATGATCTAAATGCATGATACTGGATGACCAGTGGTTAATTTAAAATAAAACTCAAATAGTCAGAATATTACATTTTACCAAATAAAAATGTGGTTAAATTTTTTTTAACAGATGTTACTGTTTTTGTTAATGAACATAAATTTAACAGTAGTATTAGCTTGAGAACTCACTGTCAAATATGCGTTTCGAGACAAAACATGTAATATTAATATTGCAGCCGGCACTGCAAACTGTGCTGAAGATACGTGCCATCAAAGTCAGGCAACAAAAACCTGTTTCAAGACTTGAAACAATATCCCCCATTAGCACATGCAGAAACTAATAAATATATTTTTCTATTCAGATATTTATTTTAAGGAAAAATGACAAATGTTTGAATGTTCTACCTCAGATTTGTGAAATGTTCACCTGTTTGGCAAGTGTTTGTCATGATATGTTCTGACAATAAAGAGTAGTTTAAAACCACAATATGCTCTGGTTTCCACAACCTTCACTTAGGAGCGAACATTTGCCTTTAAACTTGAAAGAAATAAAGATTTGACATTTATCGTGATAATTATCGATATGACTGATATAACAAATGTATTGTGATAACTGTTTTTGGCCATATCGCCCAGCTCTATTCACACGCTCAACATATGTCTGTGATTGGCTACAATGATCAACGCTTCCAAAACATATAGTAAATTGACATCTTTATGCTCTTTATCTGCTGATAGACGCCTGGCTTAAAACTCTCCTGTGTGTATCTGTGGATGCGCTTGGTGAAGAGCGTCAAAGATGTCGATTTACAACATGTTTGTCCCATTAATGGTATAAAAGCTGAAGTGTGTTCAGACTTTGGACTTAAATCTCTTTTTCTTAGGCTAATTAACTTACGTTTAGGTTTCCCTCATTCATGTGTTGAGCGCCACCTCCAGGAGCCATGAAGTAGCGACACTGGGAGCAGGAAAATCTATTTAGAGCGCCTTAATTTATTAATTAAAATATTGATATTTGGCGCTAGAGTCATTTGGACATTAAAAGGAGATTTTAATCTTTTTTTTAATTTCCAAAGAACACCTGATTGACTTCCAATATAAGAACAAAAAAAAAAAAAACAGAACCATTTTTGAAAATATCTTCTTCTGTGTTTCACATAAGAAGAAAGTCATACAGGTTTGGAACGACATGAGGGTGAATTAAGGGTGAATCTGAAAGGTTTCTACAGACAAACAAGAAAAAAAATCTTTTTTCTTTAAAATACCCCAAGCATTATCTTCTCCTGAAGCCCGTTGAAATGGCATTTGTATCATTTATCATTCACAGTTGCCTAAAGTTTATTTTTACATTTTTTTAGTAATTTCTAAAAATGGACGCAACTAAGTTTCTTTACACATGTCCGCGCTGTACGAAACAAGCTCCCATAACACTAAAAGGCAGCTGCGTAAACAACAGGGGGTCAGAGTTCATGACCTGTAGGAGCAAACATGTGACCTTTCAGCACAGTCACAGCCGCCTATTCAAACTCCCACACCCAACTTACTCCAGTTATTAAACTGACACAATCAACATGAAAAGGAACTGGTAGGCAAAATCAATAACAAATGCATATAAGCATTCCTTTGACATACGTTCGAATAAATGTACATTGTACCTTTAAAAGACTTTTGAAACAAAAGCATCACTGTTTCTTAAAATATCACACTTACTGTTAAGATGACATTGTTGAAAATATGAAAAGATTTAAAGAAGAGGAACCGCAAAGATTTTTAATTGTAAGATCTCAAAAACACTCCTAAAAATAACTGTTAAATCTGATACTTACATCAGCACAACCTTATTTGTCATGCGTGTCAATGCAGAAAGGATAATCTCTTTGTATAACTTGCTAAACTGTGATGTGTGTGTGTGTGTGTGAGTGAGAGAGCATGTGTGTGACGGAACATTTCTTTTCTGTAGAAGTTTCCCCGGATGTCATCGAATACCACAAACACCGAAACACTTAGAATTTTCCGCTGAGTGGGGATCAGACCACCAACACCTCAGTAGATCTCAGACAGTGGGGTTACAAAATGAGATTATCCCCACCCCAAAAAAACTCTCTCGGTCAGCCCCCCTAAACCACCTTCCAACCCAATATTTCCATCTTTCTCTCTTATGTTATCATAACCTTTAACAAAAGCATCATAAGCTACAGAGTGTTCGGATTAATTTCTGTGAACATCAAGGGAAAATACAATGCGGAATGCCAATAATAATAATATAAAAAAATAATAAAAGGCAACAATTGTGCAGAGTTAAGATTGCTAAACAACTTAGAATTTTAATTTGTATTTATATATATACAGGTCCTTCTCAAAAAATTAGCATATTGTGATAAAGTTAATTATTTTCCATAACGTAATGATAAAAATTAAACTTTCATGTATTTTAGATTCATTGCACACCAACTGAAATATTTCAGGTCTTTTATTGTTTTAATACTGATGATTTTGGCATACAGCTCATGAAAACCCAAAATTCCTATCTCAAAAAATTAGCATATCATGAAAAGGTTCTCTAAACGAGCTATTAACCTAATCATCTGAATCAACTAATTAACTCTAAACACCTGCAAAAGATTCCTGAGGCTTTTAAAAACTCCCAGCCTGTTTCATTACTCAAAACCGCAATCATGGGTAAGACTGCCGACCTGACTGCTGTCCAGAAGGCCATCATTGACACCCTCAAGCAAGAGGGTAAGACACAGAAAGAAATTTCTGAACAAATAGGCTGTTCCCAGAGTGCTGTATCAAGGCACCTCAGTGGGGAAGTCTGTGGGAAGGGAAAAGTGGCAAAAAACGCTGCACAACGAGAAGAGGTGACCGGACCCTGAGGAAGATTGTGGAGAAGGACCGATTCCAGAGCTTGGGGGACCTGCGGAAGCAGTGGACTGAGTCTGGAGTAGAAACATCCAGAGCCACCGTGCATAGGCGTGTGCAGGAAATGGGCTACAGGTGCCACATTCCCCAGGTCAAGCCACTTTTGAACCAGAAACAGCGGCAGAAGCGCCTGACCTGGGCTACAGAGAAGCAGCACTGGACTGTTGCTCAGTGGTCCAAAGTACTTTTTTCGGATGAAAGCAAATTTTGCATGTCATTCGGAAATCAAGGTGCCAGAGTCTGGAGGAAGACTGGGGAAAAGGAAATGCCAAAATGCCTGAAGTCAAGTGTCAAGTACCCACAGTCAGTGATGGTCTGGGGTGCCATGTCAGCTGCTGGTGTTGGTCCACTGTGTTTTATCAAGGGCAGGGTCAATGCAGCTAGCTATCAGGAGATTTTGGAGCACTTCATGCTTCCATCTGCTGAAAAGCTTTATGGAGAAGATGAAGATTTCATTTTTCAGCACGACCTGGCACTTGCTCACAGTGCCAAAACCACTTGTAAATGGTTTACTGACCATGGTACACTCAAAAAAATGAATCATGGCATAGGTTATAATTATGTATTTGCATCCTTTTGATTTTATTTAAATAATAGTATTTTCAAAATGTATGTAGTCAGATTGCTTAGAATCAATGTAAATCTGTTCATTGTGAAAACTATTAGATTTAATCAGTTAAAAAGTATGAATATGGTTTAAATATAGCTAGCTGTGGAACGAGCCAGATCCTATTATTTACATTTTATGAGATTGGTTTGCATACAATTTATGGGAAATGGAATCGTTTAGAAGCGGAAATGATGCCGATCCATACTCCAGTCGGTAGGGGGGGGGATACTGCACATAGACATGTCTATGGCAATACACCTAAAAAAAACAACAACGCAACCAGCGGCAGTTGAAAAAACAACTCTCCTCGCCATCTTACATGATCGGAGCACCTTCTTTGGATCAACCTGATTGCAAGGCAAGTTACATCTGTACGATTGTTTTCTATGTATGTATGTATGTATATATGTGTTATTACTGCTGTTGATATCGTATTGCACTTTATCAATGCATTGACTATCAAATTTGCATTTAGTCTACTAAAGTTAGCTAACTTGCACATGGTTCTTAACTTTATCTACTTTCCCCTTAAGCTACTTTTTTTTCCAGCTACACAGTGTAACTAATTAAAAGTAACAGGGATGTGTTTTTTTATTTTTAGTTTATATTAATTTCCGTATTTTCTGACCTGAGTATAACTTTGGGCCACGTGCATCGCTTAAATCCGAGAGGAAAAAAATGGTGTTAGGCCGCCTAACGTTAGGTGTTGGGTAAGTTAACGTTTAACGTTAAAGTTTAAAATAGTGAAGTGTCATTAAACGATTAACTGCGATTTCAAATATATTTATATCGTACATCGATAACTTCCAACAGAACTGAATGAGCTAACGTTAGGGATCGACAAGCGTCAAATTTGAGTAAAGTTCGAGTATATGAAACGATGTTACTCGTTAGTTGGTGACGGTGTGATTAACGTATATGGCAACGTAAGTTACCGGTATGTGCCAAAGTTGGTTGGGTGTTCTCGAGCACGCGAACCATGGTTTTTAACCCGTCGGTGTCTGTTGCTGTTTATCAGCTTTTGTTCTGTGGTTTAACGTTTCAAGGCAAATAAAGACAGTTATAAACTACTGCAATCAGTATATGAGAGTAGTATCCTAATAATTCTCTAAAAAATAAATGCTGGCTTTGTAATTTGCAAATGTATGCATTTTGTTTCTAACTAAAACCATTTTTTTCTTTTCAGATATAATAGTGCTGGTCAACGAATTAGAATTATTTTAAATAGTGCAATCATGAAATTCTTTGAATGCATTTTTTGTGCAGAAAGCAAATCAGGTGTTCACCGCACCTGTCCTACTCGTTAGACTAATCACAGAACTCGTTATCTGGAAAAAAATTTGCTCAGCTGAGCTTTCCAAAAGGCCCATTTAGGCCATTTAACTGTGACACTGTTGTTTTATTGAATTAGAATAATGGTGAAAGCGTTTCATTGAATTGCAATAATTTTTATTATAATTACAATCATCACTTTCTCAGTATTTTGTGGCTGCCCCTTTGGCTTGTATGACTGCCTGAAGTCTCCGCGGCATCGATTTGACCAGCTTGTCGCAAGTTTCCGCACTCACAGCTTCCCAGGCAGTGGCGATGTTCTGCTTCAGTTGGTCCAGCGTAGTAGGCTTTCTGTCGCGAATTTTCCGCTTGACGATGGCCCAAAGGCTTTCAATGACATTGAGGTCAGGCGAGTTGGCCGGCCATGCCAAAACTTCAAGCTGTTTTTTAGTGAACCAATCTTTGGTCGACTTTGCCGCATGAGCCGGTGCAAGATCCTGTTGAAATATGAAGTCTTCTTCGCCGAACTGTTCCTCAACAGTCGGAATCAGGAACGTTTCCAGAACATCTTGATATACGGCAGCATTGACAGTCTTCTTGAGGAAGCAGAGTTTCCCTACACCTCGAGCGGACATGCATCCCCAGACCATAACGCTCTGGGGAAACTTGACGGATCTTTTCACGCACTCGTGGTTGTAGGTTTCGCCACCACGACGCCAGACACGAGGACCTTGGTCACCGAAGGAGATGCAGAAGCGTGATTCGTCACTGAAGACCACTTTCTGCCAGTCTTCAGCAGTCCACTCGCCGTGTTCTTTGGCCCACTTCAGCCGTTTCACCATTTGTTTCTTGTTCAGCATCGGTTTTACTGCTGGAACGCGAGATTTGAAGCAGAGTTCGCGCAGACGACGGTAAGTGGTTGATCTGGAGACGTCAGCGCCGGTCTGCTTGTTCCACAAGTCTGTGAGCTCGGAAGTGGACTTGAACCGGTTGCTGACTGCGATCTTTCTCAGCTGCTTGTTGTCACGAGCAGAAGTTTTTCGGACGCCGGAACAGTTGGTGCGCTTGCTGCAGTTTTTCTTGAGAGCTTTGCAGACGGAAGACTGGCTGATGCCGAGCTGCTCAGCAATTTTAGTTTGGGTCAAGCCTTGTTGGCGAAGGGCTTGAATTTGAGCCACTATTCCGGTTGAGAGGTCGCGCTGCTTACCCATGATTGATTTTACAACTTAGAAATTCTACTCAACCCTGACTTTATACTGCACAGTGAACACTCTTCACAGAAAACAAAAATTTGAGCATTTATTCTAATTCAATGAAACGCTTTCACCATTATTCTAATTCAATAAAACAACAGTGTCACAGTTAAATGGCCTAAATGGGCCTTTTGGAAAGCTCAGCTGAGCAAATTTTTTTCCAGTTAACGAGTTCTGTGATTAGTCTAACGAGTAGGACAGGTGCGGTGAACACCTGATTTGCTTTCTGCACAAAAAATGCATTCAAAGAATTTCATGATTGCACTATTTAAAATAATTCTAATTCGTTGACCAGCACCTGTATTAAGCATCCTCTCTTACATCTGGTGGGACAAACCTCCTAGACCTTGTATGTATGCTACAAATTAATACATCAAATTATGAACAATTAATCTCAGTTTGAATGTTATACGAGTCAACATAAAAAGTATAACATTCCTAATACATAGTTAAAAACATATTTTACAGACATGAACAGCCTGATATCATCTTGCAATCAACCATATTATAATCTGGACCTATGTAGTTATTTAATTGTTATAAAAAAGTTAGCTAATACATGTGTAGTAGTAGTAGTAGCTGTATTTTGACTTGTCTTGTTACAGTAAAATCAAGTATAAATTAAGTTATTTATTTTGATCCTTTAATATTTGGCAGTAACTGATTTTTTTTTTTTTGTCTTTGTTCACAGATATGTGAATGTGGCCATGCAAAGTGTGTGACATTTCATTATCTACCCGGTATGAATTGCTAAAACATTTTAGGCTGAAACATTTCTACTACGGTCGCAATTGCCGTTATCCCTGTTTATATGCAGATTGCCCATGTACATTCACAAGTTGGAAGAACCTTTTGAGTCACACATATCAAACACACAGGAAGTTAACAGCAGCAAATGTTCAGTTAACTACGTTCTTTTGTCAGACGTGTGCCTGTAAGGACATTTTAACTGAGAAGGAATACTTTGCTCATGTAAATCAACATCTTAAGCAGTATGAAACCATAACTTGTATGTTTGAAGGATGTATGTTTGAGACAAACATTTATGGAACATTTCACTCGCATAAAAATCGTAAGCATAATCCCTACACTCTAAAAGATTTTAAGGCAGGCGTTGTTAAACTCGCTACTCAGTCAGACGAATCTGGTACTGTAGATGATAGCCCCTCATCTTCTGCTGACATAGATTTTGTACCTTCGTCAGATGCAGATAGTGATATAGATACTTCAGAGGACCTTCCAAAATTAGTAGAACGAAAAATAGCTGCAGTTTTACTGAAGTTGGAAAACATTTTTTATGTGCCATCTACAGCAATTGATGAACTACTTGATGAACTACACTTCCTCTTAAGTACTGTATCTGTGCCTGTAACTTGTAGCAGTCTTTCAGAATTTTTCAAAAACAAAAACCTAGAAGTTAATAGCTTAATTATTAAGGAACTAGCTGATATACTGTGTAAATCTAACCCTTTGGTAACATCAATAGGGAAAGATGGTCCCCTTTCTACAGCTTATAAGAGAAAAGAGTACTTTAAGGATTTGTTAAATATTGTTGAGCCAGTAGAGTTTATTCTGGATCAAAAAAAGAGCAGGACCTTTCAGTATATCCCATTATTGCAGTCTTTACAGCAGCTACTTGATTGTACTGCTGTGTTAAACGGCATTATCAGTAGCCACAGAGCACAGGAAAGTAATACAGACCAGTTAGAGAATCAGCAGTATCGCTCTATAAGAGACGGTTTGTACTTTAAGGACAACACTTTCCTGTCAATTGATGAGTTGCGAATTTGTTTGACTTTGTACATCGATGACTTTGAGCTATGTAATCCCCTGGGTACATCGCGAAAAAAACACAAATTGTGTAGTGTGTACTGGATTCTGAATAACTTGCCACCAGGCTCTCATTCAGCACTATCTTCCATTTATTTATCAGTTTTGTGCAAGAGTGATGATGTAAAAGTATATGGCTATGGAAAAATTTTAGAGCCACTATTACAAGACCTTTGTACTTTAGAAGAGCATGGTGTTTTCAGCTCAAAACTTGGGAAGTTTGTCAAAGGAACAGTCCATAGTGTTGTAGTGGACAATTTGGGAGCCCACGGATTGGCTGGTTTTGTAGAGAGCTTCTCTGGGCATTATATTTGTCGATTTTGTACTGCTCAGAAAGTAGATATTCAAACAAAGGATGTTCAGTCAGGTGCTTTTTTTCTTCGAACAAAAGAAATACATGAAGCACATGTGAAGTCTGCACAGGAAACTGACACAAATTGCTTTGGTGTGAAGAGAGCGTGTGTTTTAACAGAAAATCTTCAACATTTTCACGTTAACACAGGCTATCCCCCAGATATAGTGCATGACTTATTTGAGGGTATTGTCCCTTCTGAACTGGCACTATGTTTCAGTGTTCTCATCTCTAAGAAGTATTTCAGTCTTGAATGTCTTAACACACGAATCCTCAAATTTCCTTATAAGTGGAGTGACAAAAAAAATCGATCTCAAGTCATACCAAACAGCTATTCATGTAAGAAGACAATAGGTGGCAATGCCCATGAGAATTGGAATCTAATACGATTGCTTCCATTTCTAATAGGAGACTTGATTCCAGAGGATGAGCTTGCTTGGCAAGTGATATTAGACCTGAAGGAAATTGTAGAATTAGCTGTGGCACCAGTACACACTGATGAGACGATTGCCTATCTTGATGTCAAAGTATCTGAACACAGACAGAGACTACTCGAGCTTAACCCGGACGTAAAGATTTTACCTAAACACCACTATCTTGAGCATTACCCGCACCTGATTAGGTGTTTTGGGCCTCTTCTAGGTTTATGGACGATGCGATTTGAAGCTAAACATAGCTTTTTTAAACAAGTAGCTCGACACACAAATAATTTCAGGAATATTGCACTCACACTGGCAGCCAAACACCAGCAGTTGATCAGTTACCACATATATTCATCCAGACTCAATACATCAAATTTGGAAGTTTCAAATGTCTCTACAGTCCAGGTTGATGTTCTGAATAAGGAAGTTGTGTTGGCTCTCAGGCAGAAGTATCCAAATATCAGTCAAGTTCATCTTGCTAAAAGTGTCACCACTAGAGGAATTAACTACAAAAATGGAATGTTAGTTGCTTGTGGTTCAACTGCTGGAATTCCAGAATTCGCAGAAATTCTACAAATGTGTATAAGGGGAGATGAGCTGAGTTTCACTGTGCGTTTATTGTGTGCTTGGTATAGAGACCACTTCAGATCATTTGAGTTGACTTCTTCACCAGGTAAAGAGGTTGCCCTGGTTCAGCTTGAAGAACTGACAGACTGCTATCCACTTGTGGCCTATTCAGTGTTTAAAACATATCAATGTTTTATTTATTAATAAGACAATTCCTATGCTTTTTGGGTCTAAATTCTAGATTAAAAAAGCAGAATGGCAGGACCAGTTAGCTTCAGAGTCCTTTTTGGAAGTGAAGATGATGCAAGAAAACTAACCATTAAATCCGGAATACCGACTTCTGTGGATGAATTGGCTTTTGAAATTAAGACCTTCTTTGGAGTAACTGAGCAGTTTAGGCTTCAATACAAAGACGTAGAATTTGGAAACGAATTCATGAACCTCTTATCAATTTCTGATATTCAAGATCGCAGTACTTTGAAAGTGGTATACTTACCTTGTGAGGCTACCACCTCCGCAATATCCTCAGCTCCACCCACTAACGATAACTGCTCCACAATCCCAGTTACTCCCTCCAATGTATCTACCAGCTCCTCATCACAAGAACCAAATGATTCAGCATCTGTTGACTCCTGTAACAGCAATGATACTGTCATATTGTCATCTCCTGACTCCCGGTCTTGCACTTGGCCTAAAGCTTTTGTAGTGCCACGCTTTTCATATTGTGCCGAGATGCAGCTCCAGAAGGGAAATGATGAATTCAATGCAAATGGAACTCTCCTATGTCTTACGCCCAAACTCAGATCTGATATTCTTGAAGGCGTTGCAGAAGAAATAATTAAGTACACAGCATATCCAAAGGACAATCAGTTTGAAAAAGTTGCTGAGGCCTCGATACAAACCCATCCATGTTTGCGTGAGAAAGGAACTCAGACTGGGTGTTGTGGATGGAAGCACTATATTAAGATAAAGATGATGAACTTCCGCACCAAGCTTGGCCGAGCTGGACACCCAGAAGTCACAGTCAACTCACTTAAAAACAAACAGAAAGGCCACGGAAAACCAGCTGCAAACATAAAAAAGCCCCGGAGGGCAGAGGTTAATTTCTGTCCAAACCATCCGAGAGGTGAAACCAATGACAGCCTGGAGGTGGAAAGGGTTGCTCTATTGACCGAGGTAAAAAAAAAGAATAACGAGACCGTGATCAAGGAAAAGATGCATGTACCTTCTCATACCGACGACAAGAAATTCTTCAGGAGCCAATGATTACAGAGGTCCGAAACAGATGGCCAGCACTGTTTGAAATTGGAGAAGTAAGTGTAGTTAAGTGTTGTTTGAAACTGAGATGCAGATTTATACACTATCTTGTTTAAGGTGAAATATATTCTGTTGTGTCCTTTTTCTTTTTTTTTTTCAGGTCAACTTGGGAGTTCATGCGTATAACAACTGTTCCGCTGATATCAAAATTCATTGGTCAACTGGACAAATACACTGATGACCTGATGAAGGTGTTCCGTCACAAAGGAGGATGTGCAGGACAGAAAATCCGCACCACAATGGCACTGACAACTAAAGTAAGTGTGTTTTTATGTATTACATTTGTTTTCAACTGGTTATTCTTTTGTCTTGACATGAATTCAGAAACCTCTCTCTCACACACAATTTTATCTCTCCCTCTGAGATGCAAAGAACACAATCTTTCTTACACATTAAATACATGTTTATTTGAATTTATTAGTGAGGACATCTCAATCTCTCTCACACACATGCACACAGTCTTTCTCGGTTTCTCTCTATTCAAATTAAAGAACTTTATTGGCATTATTGTTTAAACACAACATTGTTAAAGCATTATTCATATAACAGGTATTAAAATAAGTTGCTAAATAAGATTATTGTCTGTATTATAATATTGTATTAGTTCACCCAAAAACGAAAAAAAATTTATTTACTCACTCTCATGTCATTCCAAACCCGTAAGACTTACGTTTATCTTCGAAACACTACAGAGCCCCGCACGTGACATGCAAGAAAAAATGTAAATTGTGCGCACAATTTAATAATTCATTCCCTCGATTTGCTCAACCGTGTGCACGATTAAAAAAATGTCTTGCATGTGCGGGGCTCCGTACAACACAAATAAAGATATTTTAAATTAAATCTTCGAGGTTTCTATCCCTCCATTGACAGCTACGCAATCACCACTTTGACGCTTCAAAAAGTTAATAAAGAGATAATAAAACTAATCCGTATGAATTGAGCAGTTTAGTCCAAATTTTCTGAAGAGACTCGATCCTTTTATGAGAACAGATTGAATTTAGGCTTTTTTTCACATACAAACATTCATCAACTGACATCAGTTATAGTAAACGGAAGCTCAAGAATGTTCACATTGATGTGCGAGAACCAGTGAGGTTTGTTCTAGTGTGTTAAGCAGGTTCAGTTGAGCTTCTGTATATGTTCGCTGATCAATGTTTATGTGAATAAAAGCCTAAATATAGTCTGTTCATCAAATAAAGTGATCATGTCTCTTTAGAAAATTTAGACTAAACTACTCAATTCATATGGAATAGTTTTACGATCTCTTTATTAATTTTTTGAAGCGTCAAATTCGTGATAGCGTAGCTGTCAATGGAGAAACAAAGTTTTCAGATTTCGTAAAATTAGATCTTCATTTGTGTTCTGAAGATAAACAAAAGTTGAACAAAAAATAATCACCGAATTTTCATTTTTGGGTGAACTATCCCTTTAAAAGGTAGCCTTACTTAAACTGTTAGTTAATTTTTTTTGGATCTTCTTATGCTTGTTTGAGAATGAAGACATAAACACCAGGCGTGATTGTATCCTGAGGTGCCTAAGTGTCTACCTCAACGAAGACATTGAGACACTTGTCAAAGAATATGTGGTAAGTGTTTGTCAGCCTATTCTCTTCATGTTATAAATTAATGGATATATTTACATCGATTTAATTTTCTCATTGGCATCACAGTCTAGTTTATTCCCTTGTGTGTAGTGTGCAGCGAAAGTTTAACTATGCAGCAATCAGTGCAGAGCATGATACCAGACAAATGAGAAACTTTTCAAATAGAAATGACCTGGATAAAATGATCCAGTTGGTAGTACAAAGCAAGGAAAATATGAAATCAGAATCATGAAACACTCACATCATTATGCTGATCTCAGATTTGTTGTAGATGGGGAAATTAATACGTTATTCATGGCAAAACAGGAAAATTATCATTTCAATTACATGACTGAATCAATAGGAAAGAAAATGCCTGCTGCAAAATAAAACGGGAAAACTTGGGACACAACTTATTTTCTTTGTTTATCCGCCAGGACTCTGAAATTGGAGAGGCTGAGTCTCTCATTGCACAGACAACAATGGGCATCTATGTCATTCGAGTGGAGGGCGCTGGTCCTGAAGAAGAACCTTCAGATGTGGGTGTTGTTCTTGAAGGTGTTGAAGTTCTGCAAAACCTGCCAAGTGTCACACTTGGATGTGTGATGCTTTTTGGACTAATTTATGCCCTTAACTTGAACTATCCAAAGGACCTCAAGTGCACATTTGAAGCATTTCAGAAAATCCTGATGGAACTGGATACAACCAAGCTGTCGCCAAAAGTTCAGGGACTTAAAATTAAGATGCTTCAGTGATAAATTGACATAAATGCTGATATTTACATCTTTCCTGTTGACTTGTTGCACTTTTTCTACTCGTTTGAGTTTTTTCTTTTTTGTTGCTGTAGTTGCTGTTGTTTTAAACACCTGTACTCCTAACATGTAAACATGGGTAAAAAGTGTGGTGGTGCAAAACCACTCAACCACTGAGTGTTATGGCATTTTCTGGTGACCACCACCCTATTGTTCCAAATTATTGCATGTCACACATATTTGAAAATGTAATATAAGCAAGTGTTGTCCTTAAATCAGATTTGACCTAAATTTTGTCTACCTCAAGTTTTACCGATTTTAAGCAGTTCTTGAGGAAATTTATTTTCTTGTTTTGCTGTAGAACCTTTTATACTCCTGTACTCCAAACATGTAGACATGCGTAAAAAACGTGTGGTGATGCAAATCCACTCAACCACTGAGTCTTATTGCATTTTCCGGTGACCACCACCCTATTTTTGAAAATTATTGCATGTCACAGATTAATGAAAATGTTTGTGTACTGTTAACAAGTGTTGTCATTGAATCAGATTTTACCTGATTTTTATGTCTACCTCAAGTTTTGCAGTTTTTTAAGCACAGTTCTTGAGAAAAAGTACTATGTCTGCAGTCTGTTAAAATCCTTTGCATTTATTTGTGCAATGAGGTTGATTGTGGCAACAACAAAAAAACCTTTGAAAGTAGTGCATTTAACCTTAATGTGCATGTAAAAGGTACTTTATGTTTTGTCGAGGTTGCACACAACACTGTATGTGAGCACGGGTTGTCTTGCTAGCTCCTCTTTTTGCTGCCTTTTGAGCTTGTTATTTCTAAAATAAAAATGAGGAACAAAATGTGAAATGAGGTGGTCTGGCCATTCTTTTTTGTGTTGTATATTTGATTGGGGAGGGGAAATGGTGATGAATAAGTAAATACAAATTTATAAATATGATTTTAAAATACTTTGGGTTTATTAATACAAATTACTTAAATGTGATGCATTTTAAATAAATTAGGTTTATTACATAATAATACATAAACCCGTTTCTTATTTATTGAAAATAAATTGGATTTATTGAAAATTTTACATAAATCTAATTCTTACTTGTTTCATTCATATAGGACTTACACATATGTATCACATTAAGTTTATTAATATGTTAACGTTAACAATACGTAATCCAAATGGATGGAAAATTTATATGCAATCAAATTACATAAATCTTATTTATTAGGCCTAAATATTTTTTTGAGTGTATTACTGTGCTCAATTGGCCTGCCAACTCTCCTGACCTGAACCCCATAGAGAATCTGTGGGATATTGTGAAGAGAAAGTTGAGAGAAGCAAGACCCAACACTCTGGATGAGCTTAAGGCCGCTATCGAAGCATCCTGGGCCTCCATAACACCTCAGCAGTGCCACAGGCTGATTGCCTCCATGCCACACCGCAATTTCTTTCTGTGTCTTACCCTCTTGCTTGAGGGTGTCAATGATGGCCTTCTGGACAGCAGTCAGGTCGGCAGTCTTACCCATGATTGCGGTTTTGAGTAATGAAACAGGCTGGGAGTTTTTAAAAGCCTCAGGAATCTTTTTCAGGTGTTTAGAGTTAATTAGTTGATTCAGATGATTAGGTTAATAGCTCGTTTAGAGAACCTTTTCATGATATGCTAATTTTTTTAGATAGGAATTTGGGGTTTTCATGAGCTGTATGCCAAAATCATCATTATTAAAACAATAAAAGACCTGAAATATTTCAGTTGGTGTGCAATGAATCTAAAATATATGAAAGTTTAATTTTTATCATTACATTAAGGAAAATAATGAACTATCACAATATGCAAATTTTTTGAGAAGGACCTGTATATATATATATAAAAAAACAAAAAAAAAAACGATTTACATATCTTTTGTTGTTGATGTCATTGTCAACTAGGGCTGCCCCCATAGGCACTATCTAATGCCCACTAACTGACAAAATAAAATTTTGGTCGACTGAGCCTCTTCTCTTCGAATTAACGTTTAGTTGACCAAAATTTTATTTTGTCAGTTACTCGCAGAAAAAAAAAACCTCCACTTGAAGTGGCGATGTCCCGGGGGACAGATCGTTAACGGCGGGTCCTTGTGGTAAATCCAGTATGAACTGGCAGAAAATCCAAACGCTCACTTATCTATCGTCCTTAAATATGGCTTATTATCATTTGAAACATGTACGTTGTAGAAATTTTACATAACTCTAATGTTAACCAAACTTGATAAATGTTAACAAATGCGGTTATTAGGCGCATATCCAAATGCAGATAGTGGAAGCTAAAGTATTAGCAGACGCGATCACTTGCATTTTTCCTGATAACAGCGGAAATCAACTTTTCTATTGATAATACAGTAATGCATCATTGAAAACTGTCTAATTTGTTTATGTAAACTCACAATAAAACATTGTGCTTTTGTAAAATAAAGAAAACAAACAGGATGCGCTTTCTGCCATCTCGGTCTCCGTTAACTGGAGAGCGCGTCACAAAAATTAACCGAAACTCAGAGTATATAGGTTAGTACAGACACAAGAAATATAGAAAGCTTGAAATGTCTACTTTTAAACTAACCAATATAAATACTCTACCCAGTTTGAAATCTGTATACTGTAATCCGTATGAAAGGTGCATTTCTCTCTAAATGCATGTACACTATACAGTGGAGATGGCGTGTCAACATCGTCAATTTCATCTTTGCAGCCAACACTGACTCAAATCACTAGTTTATTTATAAAAAAAAACAAAATGGCTCCTTGCTTTTTATTTCTGACACATTAATAATCATTATTTTTGCTGGTGCTTTGCGGCAAGCTTTATGTGTGCGCTTGAGCGTGGAATGGCTATATATTCTACCCCCCAGTATGTATTAAAATAATAAAATTAATATAAACATGCAATTAGTCGTCTTATGGTGTAAATGTACGACTACTAGTTGACTAAAAAAAATCTTTAGTCAGGGGAAACCATATTGTCAACCACCATGTCAAATCAAACTTTATGGTTTTTAAAGCAAATGTTCTTGTAATATGGCCAATACTAATACAATATTTACCCCACTATTTGTTCCAAGTGTATTTATTCTGTTGTCATTTATGCACTTAAAAACTTGTGAATATTCCAATTCAGTCAAATTTTGCATATATATTTTGGACCTATGCAGTTTATGGTATTTTCAACACACTTCAATGGTAAATTTTAAGTATATTTACAAGTAAACTTTGAAATTTTTTACAAGTAATTATGCAAGTAAGCTTAGTGGTTCTCAGTTGGTTTTGCTTCAGGACCAAGTCAAGCAGCAGTCGAAATCATCAAAACGCACTGTTGGCCCTTACTAGTATCATTTTACAGGTAAAATTGCATACATTGTTAAAATTTACAAGAGTAATATTTTACAAATTGCATGCACACATAAAATTTTGCTTGTAAACATCCAATGCAAATCTTTCATTATATGTCAAGCAGTAGCCAAAAACAATATTACAAGACACTTGGACCTATCAAGCAACATAAATGCATAGCCTATATTCTCAACAAAAAAAAAAAAAAGGTTTTAAAATTTCACAAGCAATTTTTCCCCCAATTACATGCACACTAAAAATTTTGCGTGTAAACAGCCAAGGCAAAGATTTTTAAAGTGGCAGCCCAAAACATTTCCATACAAGACACTATTGGAAAATTTCACGCCTATTTCAAATTTTACGAGTATTTTTTTTTCCAACTGCATGTATACCAACAACTTCGCTTGTAAACATCCTTGCAAAACCAGCTGAGAACCACTGAGCTAGAAGAGAAGACAAAGATGCTAACAGACCAACAGGATGTCATTCATGCTTTCATTCATGTGTCACCTATTACACCTGAACCAAAGCCAGCTTTACAGGACCATCCACCCCTACTGCAATAAAAACCATTCAACAGAATAGAGTTGCATGACACGTCAATTTTCACATGTAAAATGGCTTTTCATCAAAACAAGCACATTATCAGAAGAATACCACATCTTGCATTACAGTCTGTTGAAGAATGCGTGCACACACACCAGGGGGACAGAACAGTAGATGATGTCACCGACTCAACCAGGGGAGATGCGTAGTGCCCAGAAAACAATTAAAACAAATCTTATTGCACCAATATAAGGTCTTCTCTGGATCCAACTGTATGCAAGCAGATTATTTGCATGCAAAGGATGAGAGCCGGGGTTATGTAATGATGTGGCAGAGAAAATAAGGCACAATGGGAGCAGCTGAGATGTACAGATGTGACATAAACCTTAAATAAACACAAAAGCTCAAATATATCTCACATGACAGCTGAAGGATCTCGAAAAGAGGCCATTGAGAGGGTTGCCAGGTATCAAGAACAGAACGAAATACACTATGCATTCAGTGCAGGTTGCCTGGGTGCACACACACCACAGACACACTGCATGCATTTGGGCATCGTATGGATGGATTATCTTGACATGCAGCAGAAATTAAACCCGGGACGTTACATAAAGGCATTTGCATGGCATCCGAAGCAACCTGTCCCTTAAACCAGCGTGCAAGGTGAATGCACGCTTTATGCCTCTGCCTGTGCACCATTTCAGGGATCTGGAAGCTTGCATTGGTTGGTTTGGTTGCCATGCAATGGGATAAAAAAGGAAGACAGGACATGCATGCATGCATGAATGGTGACACCAATACAGAAATACAACCATAACGCATGCTTACCTTCATATACAGGTTTAGGAGAGTCCAGTGAATTGAAGATGATCTTGACTTATGATGAAAGGAGAATAGGAGGGGGGAGAGGATAAAACGGCAGCTCATCTGCAGGAAAATAACCACATTGCTGTAGATGTTCACATTACATTCAATTCAAGGGGCCTCTGGCACTGTAAGAAATAATCATTCCAAAATGGGGACGCGATCCTGGCTTCTTCTGGGTGCGGTGCATTAAATAAAAGCCTCAAACGCAATTGCAATCTTTTCTGTGGCTGCTGGCCGGGTTTAGCTCTATAATCCTGCATATGTCTCTGTATTGCCGCTACTGGCTGCTGCGGCTGCAACGTGCAGCGTTAACATGGCGCAACCGCACACGCCCCGCCTACATTCTCATAGGTCTGACGTGAGGGCGTGGCCAAGACGCGGGGCGGGGCCTAGAATGCAAAAGATTCACTTCTCAGACAGTAGTCATAAATTGGGAATCATTTGTGTACATTTAGTTTAAAACAGCCTTAAAGGCGCACTTTAGTTGTAACATGAAAATGTGTGATGGAATATCATAGGAAGTAGACCAAATATTTTACAAACTAGCCCCTACACAATTAAAGGCATAGTTCAACCAAAAAAAAAAAAAACAAAAAAAAAATGTTGTCATTACTTAGTCACCCTCAAGTTGTTCCAAATCTTTCTTCCATTGAACACAAAAGAAGATATTTTGAAGAATGTTAGTAACCAGTCACCAGCCATTGACTTCCTACTATGGAAGTCAGTGGCTCAAAATATCTTCAAAATATCTTCTTTTGTGTTCAACAGATGGAAGAAACTCATACAGGGTTGGAACAACTTGATGGTGAGTAAATTATGACAGAATTTTCATTTTTGGGTGAACTATCCCTTTAACTTCACCATCTTCTCGTCTAAGCTTGTGTGTGTTTGTAGCGCCATCTTCTGGAGAGGATGTATTTATGTCTCATTTCCAAGTTGTGACCTGAATCTTCTAACATAATTACACCCCATTAACACTTTATTGAAGCAACAACTCTAGATCGAACTCTGTCATTCTAAAATGTAAGGTTCAGGCTCCGATGATCTTTAAAGCAGGTTTAGATGACGATTAGGGTTCAAGAGAAAGCCTCTCTGTTACTAGGCAACCATTATAAAGTCACAGAGCGATTTTAGAACACAGCACTGCTACAGATCTGTTTCCAGCATATTCTCCTGTAGTAAATTACATAATTTGTTTGTGTACAAATGAGCTGGAAACTAAAATGTCTCTTATCTTTAACTCAAAGAGCGTGGGCAGGGGAAAATGCATCAACAGTGGAATCATAGCATCAGCTCATCTGTTTGAAGTGAATTAATTTTGTTGGATAGACTATAAAGCCATGTCAGATTTGAAATTTGGTGTTAAACCTTAAAATATAGTATAATGCAATCTACAAAAAATAGGGGTCTTTTTTACATGGTGCCATTTTTTGGACACGTAACAAAAGTACCTTGGTGTACCTGACCTGAGGAGAAACGCCTTTCAGACGTGGGAAATGTCACTTCTTTCAGTGACATATGATATTATTCTGTATGATATTTAGAAGGAAAAATTGTGGTTTGATTTACTGGGATTGGATTAGATTGTGAACAGTAGAAGACATTTTAGGATATAATATTATTGGTTAATATTGTTTTCCCAACCCACAAGGCCTTGATGACATCAGCAGAAATGAAAAGTTGTTTCAGAGGTGGAGAAAGTTGTTACGTTTTGGTAAAAGACAGTAAATGCAGATAAAAAAGTGGCCTAGATAAGATAATATTGTTTAACACTATATTAGTTTTATATTATTTTTATATTTTTAAATTTGTATTACTATTATAATTATCGATCAATCTTGGTTATTATTTGGTTTTGAATAAAAAAAAATAGTTTTCATTTATTGAATGTAAAATATTTGTTATTATTAATAACATAATTTATAACATATTATTAATAATAATATTTAAATAACAATAATATAGCTATTTTAAAACTTTTTTCTATTAAAATTTTAAGTGACATCCGTCAATACAGTAGCCTATTTAAAACTTGTGTAAAACTTGCTCCCTTCCCTCTTTTAAGATAATATACAGTCAATTAATTATTTAATCTGTATTTTTGTTATATATATTTTTTGTCTAATATAATGAGTAAAACAAATCTACAAGGTAAAAATAAAAAGTATTGAAATAAGGAATTGACTCATGCGAGTGCTTCCAAACTGAGCTCTGACAGCGGAACGTACCAAACCCTAGAGGAAGAGGGGTGACCACCTAGCTATTTTCCAGATTTATTCTTGATATATCTATCTAACATTCAATTTAACCACTTTGAGTGAAAAGCATTTTTCAAAATAAGCAGTAGCACAAATATGTATCATCAAGTATTTAAAATAAGTTTGATATTTGTCCGAGATTGACCGGTTTCCTCCTGCCAGAGCTGCAAATCGGTATAAAGTAACCGTGAGCGCTCTCGATGTGTGAGGAACTGAAAACGGCTCTTCGCGCGGCCCGATAAAAGCCACTGCATCCAGTTGTATAACAAATAGACAAACGTTTCCGCGTGAGTATTTACTCGGTAATGTCGGCAGCAACATCTGTGGAAACGGATCGGGCAATTGGCATATGCTGTCATCTTGTGATAAGGTAATCATTTTCAATGCATATGAATGCATGCTGATTGCATCTTTCAACAGGACGAAGGAATACAATCTAGGTCTCTATTAAACGGGCGTTTTAAGATGATACCTGATTGTTTCTATATAGATATGCATGTTTTACCAGTTGAATCATGCATTTATGCATTATGCATGAACATGTTAAGTGATCAAATTGGTGAATTGCAACATTAAGCGCTGCACACACACACACACTCACATTTTAATTTGCAGGAGACTGCATGATTTCCTTTTTGCCATGAAGATGCTTTCATTGCAGGGTAGTTTCATATAATGGAGATCATAGATATGCACATACTTAGGATGAAGCCTAATGTGTAATGCATTAGGCAACCCAGACAGAATGATCAAGGTGGGAGTATTGATATAGGCTATGCATAGCTCAAGCCATGCACAGATATGACAATATATCACACATCATGCACAAATATTCAATCTAATTTTAGTTGAAAAGAGACAGTACAGTTATATGACTGAAAGTAGGTACAGTATGTGACATGGTTGTTTGAAGGCCGATTAATCGACCGATTTTTTAGCGAAGCCTAGCGTATATTTCGAAAATATGGCGAATTGCGCACGTTTTCAGTTATTTTTAGTGAAACATTATTGTGAAAATTATTTACTCAAATATTTTTAAATGTAATAAAAAAACTGAATAATATATTATAATTTAAATGTTTATCTTTTAAGTAAATATTTAATTAAACAAAAAAATATATTATTTGCCATTGTAAAATTGTAATATTTATATCTGCTTCGTTAAACCACTTTTTCGCAACACGAATAGACTGTTTGTCGTACGCTTGCATTGTTAGACTGTGGTATATGAAATTACAGACTACATTATCTAGTATGGAACCTCGCACATGACATGCGGACAAAAGAATATAAAATTAGTTTTAGTTAAATCGTGGCGACAAATTTAGAATTCGTTCCTACGATTTGTTCATTTGTTCCCTCGATTTAGTAAATCCGGTCCATGTTGTACTATTTCGTTCCATGGTTTTAACTAAAACAAGGGAACACATTTTTATACTTTGTGGATGATTTAGTAAAACGAGCGAACCAATTATTAAATTAATTCTGCGCACGATTTAGTAAAATAAGGGAACAAATTATTATATTGTGCGCATGATTTAGTAAAACGAAGGAACAAATTATTATATAGTGCTCACGATTCACTTAAAAACGAGGGAACAAATTAGTAAAACGTGCTGACGTATTCGCAAGTTGTGGAACGAATTCTTAATTTGTTGCCACGATATACTTAATTTTTTTCCGCATATCATGTGGGGCTCCGCAATACAGAATGTCTTAGAATGTGATCACAAATGGCCTGTTTTAGATCCAGGTGGTTTCACCATCCTTAAGAAGTGGAGTCATATCCCAGATGATTTCAGAAAGGAAATCCTGAACTTCCCTCTATTGTAGTTAACAGGAAGAGTAACTGGAAGAGATGTGTAATACTGACAGCTGACATCAGGGGTAAAGATCCAGCAGTTTGGGGTGTTTCATTCTGAAAGAAGAGGTTGTGTTTGTGTTTTTAAGGTTGTTCACTGTATTTCAGAAGCTTTGACGTTGGTTTGTACAGTTTGAGCTCACTGGTGGTCAATCTGTCTGGGGCTTTCTTGTTGTTGGCAGTTTTGAGCTGAGATCACACTGCAAAATCATAGCGTGGCAATCCAAGTGTCTCGTCTAGACTGTATTTCCTGTGTGTGTGATGATCTGGTTGGATGTCTGGGAAAAGCCTTCTTTTTATGCCAATATAGAGTCCATTAGTGGCATTTCAGACATTAGAAACAAAGACAAAGAAACAGCTCACCCTGAAAATGAAAGTTCGATCAGCATTTATTCACCCTCATGTCCTTCTTAAACTCACTTTATTTCTTTCGTAAAACACTGAGATGTTTTGAAGAATGTTCTGGTTGTTTGAGTCAGATTTTTTTTTTTTTTTTAACGAATCAGTGTACAAAACCTTCGTTCATGAATCATACCTTTCAAGTTCTTGATGTTATTCTGTATGAACCAGAATATTTAGAAGAAAAAAATGTGGTTTGATTTACTGGGATTGGATTAGATTTAGAGATGCTCCGATCAGCATTTTTGGGGCCGATCACCGATTACCGATCACCAAAATCATGATCTGCCGATTGCCGATCACTGCCGATCACAGAATGGCAGGGGAATGGGAATCTTTTATCTATAATCTAGCAGAGTTTGCACCATTTGTAGAAATGTGTTTATTTAATTGTATTTAGAAAATGAGATGTCTTAAGGCTACTGTAGGCCAGCTTTCCCAAATAAGGCAGAGTAACATTAAATTATTCCAAACAAAGAGGGGTCAGGCAGACCAACACACATCAGATCAGCCTAATGGGAGGGGATCACGTTACACTTAGGCATATTTGGAAATTGTAGCCTCTTAATACACCCACTACATTTACTAATTGTCAACAAAATGTACAACCTGTTACACCAAAACTGGCTACTGATAAAAGGACAAAACTATGGCAAGTTTTTTTCTGTTATTATTATGAACGTCTGATGTAGTTGAGCAGAATGCTCTTTTATGAAGTTACTTCATTAAAGGACATATTTAATGAGATTATTCCTGAAAAGGTTTTGGATTTTTTATCATATGTTCATCTAAAAATATATATTGTATAAAATGACTTCTTGTTTATATTTGTTTCGTTTTATTGTATTTATATGATATTTGTATTTTTATAATTGAATTTTTGTCATGAAAATTGCTTTGAATGCTGACATGGCATTAAATAAAATAATCTGAATCTGATGTAGTTGAGGAACCAACTACGTCAGATCAAAAAAAATAAAATACCACCACCACTTTTGAAACATCTCGCGGCACTTTGTATTGGAATGTTCCAATACAAATAAATAAAAACATCTCCAGTTAACTCAGAGCATTCATTTTGTTCATTTGTTAAATAAGAGGCGATCTAGCGCTGAAATGTTTTTTTTTATTTTTATCAAGTGATCAAAGTGCTCGTTGCCGCAGCGATCAGTGGCGCAGATACCGCGTTCTGTTGTGGCTCGCGCGGTGCACGGTCTTCACTCGGACGCGCGCTTCAATCCGTTGGGCGACTCCCTATTCGTTCCGGTGAAGGAGAACTCATGTTGCCACTGCCAAGCTCCACTCTGCTGTAGTGTGCCCGTGCGCCACGCATGCAGGTGGGAAAAAGTCGCGCGAGTAATTTACGTCATGTGATCGGCTTTTTTGATCGGCGCTTTTGGGGTTCGCCGATCAATCTATTTTTAGCCAATATCGGCCGATCATGATCGGCGTCCGATCAATCGGAGCATCCCTAATTAGATTGTGAAAAGAAAAGGATATTTTAGTATATGATTTTATTGGTTAATATTGTTTTCCCAACCCACAAGGCCTTGATGACATCAGCAGAAATAAAAAAAGTTGTTTCAGAGGCGGAAAAAGTTTTTACGTTTTGATAAAAGATTGTAAATGCAGATAAAGGAGTAGATAAAGTAATTTTGTTTTACATTATTTTTATATTCTATTTTCACATTTTTATATTTTTGCATTATTATTACAGTTTTATTGTTATTATTATCATTATCAATCGATCCATTTGTTATTATTTAACTTTTTATTTTGTATAGTTATTTTATAGTTTTGATTTATACAATAGTTTATGGAACTTTTAAATTGTAATTTGCACTCCTGTGTTTTGTGTACTTATTATGTAACTCTATGTTGTCTTGCACATTTTTCGCCTTTTTCTTGGCCAGGTCGCCGTTGTAAATGAGAATTTGTTCTCAATCGGCTTACCTGGTAAAATAAAGGTAAAACATTTTTTTTTATATATATATATACAATTCTTTTTTAAAAATCTTTTTTTGACTAACCTAACCCTGTCAGGTAACAAAGAAACTCCATAAAACCACTAGTGCAAATACAGTTTATCATACTGAATCATGTCAGCTAATTAAATAATACAGATTAACGTCTTATCAACTGTACATACATACATAATATGCATTTGTATGCTTGCCTGGCAAATCGACAGCAGCATCTCTCATCTGACACCATTTTCTCTCTATTGCAGGTGTAGCTGTCTCCATGGCGACCAGCGTGGTTCCCGGGGACAACCTGCCCACATATAAGCTGGTTGTGGTGGGAGACGGAGGTGTGGGGAAAAGCGCTCTCACCATACAGTTCTTCCAGAAGATCTTCGTCCCTGACTACGACCCCACCATCGAGGACTCGTACCTCAAACACACCGAGATTGATGGACAATGGGCCATTTTGGACGGTGAGCAGTTCAATACGATGCCAATAGAGGGCAGTGCAGCTCAAGCTATAACAAATCAGTTTATTTTATGCGCAAAAAGAAATGCAGTCATTTCTGACTATTAAATATTTCCATGAGCACAAAACATTAATCACAAAATGATGAGTCAGAGTTAAAAGAGTTTAAACAGTTAAAGAGAATAAAAGGAAATCTTTAAGATTTTTGGAAATTATAAAATATTTACAGTCAAAAGTAAGGAAAGGAAAAAAATAAAATCTTATTTAATATACCACAACTGCATTATATTCAGAGTTATTTTGGTATATCTATGTACTATTAGATTATTAGCTTTTATTTTTATATATTACAATTTTCAATATATGTAAAAACAACGTTTAAATGAATATATCTTAATTTATGACCTCTCTTCGTTTTACACATGGTACATCTAATTATTTATTCATAATATAATCATTGTGGTTATTTTTAACTAAAAATAAAACGACTAAAATAGAAATAACACTGAAATAAAATATAAACATTAAATGAAAAATGTAATAGAAATATAGCAAATAAATGGAATAAAAAAGTTGAATTAATAAAACTGACAAAAGCACATAACAAATTACTCAAAACTTAATCATTTATGCATTTAGCAGATGTTTTTATCCAAAGCAACTTGCAAAATGGGAAAAATAGTCTTACAAAAGAGGAGCTTTTACCTTTCAATATATTAAGATAAGAAATATATAATTGTAAATGACTTTCTTCTTTCATTATGAATTACCAATATAACAATATAATATTTGTAATATCAAATATTAAAAATAAAATAGTAAATAAAAATACTTAAACTAAAATAACTGAAGTAAACAACATGCTTTTATTACAAAAGAGGACAAAAATTACTGTGAAAAAGCTTAATTTAAAAAGCATTTATACATTTGTCAAATATTTTTCTTTTTACCTAGTAAAGTCCCCTTGTGGTGAAAATCCAGTTTTTAATGTTGTTTATATGTCTATGTGGTGTTTTTAATATGCTTTAAGTGCAAATTCATAAGGCAACACCATTGCAAAAACATTTAAATATGTAATTTTGGTGATCAAAGATGAGTTTTAAGGGATAAAATTACAAAAAAACTACAGGGGGACTTTAATATATTAAATAAGAAAAAATCTATAATTATATTAATGTAAAATATTTTCATTCTTTTCATTACAAGTTATCAACATAATGAGTGAAAAGTTCAAATTAAAAATAAAATATTAAATAAATAAAAAATAAACTAAATGAAGTAAAAACATGCTTTTATTACAAAAAAGGAGCAAACATTACTTTGAAAAGCTTAATTTAATAAATATTTATAAATTTGTTAAATATTTTACTTTTACCTTTCAATATAAAATATTAAGATAAGAATTATATAATTGTTAAATACTTTCTTTTTTCATTATAAATTATCAACATAACATTGAAAAGTTTAATTTACAAATAAAATAGTAAATAAAAAATACTTAAAGTTCCCCTGTAGTCAATAATTTTATCCCTTAAAACTCATCTTTGATCACCTAAATTACATATTTAAACGTTTTTTTCCTGTGAAATTTTTTTTAATGTCTTAAAATAGTTTGAATGTAACTCTACACCCTTGCTTCATTTAGTATACGTGAATATGGAAGTATTTAGTATTTAATATTCATGAATATGCAAATGAGCCCCACCTCCACTCACTCATACAGGCTCATCTACATGTTGATGTATCAGAATGGTAATGCGTTTTATGTATAATTTTTTACAACTTCGGACACATAACAAATCGGTTACCTAACGTAACCTCGGTTCTCTCTAGAAGAGGGAACGAGTATTGCGTAAGCTAGCTTACGCTACGGGAAAGATTCATCTTTGCTGAGAGTTTGAAGCCAAAAAATTATTTCATAATTTGTATCCATTGACAACGCAGTTCCTCTGCGGCAGACCTAGAGCAGGCTAGCTAGCAGCTCATTGGTTCGCTCAGAGAGAACTGCTTAAGCCTATGGGAGAGCGGGGCTGAACCCGCTACCAATGGGAAGCGCCCGCGCGCTCATTGCATCATGGCCCGCCAGAGTGGGCGTGGCTATGGTGTATAAAACAGTCTCTCCCAGGCTTATATGATGATTTATTTCAGCGTGAAGCGAAACGCTAATAGCGCAAGCACGGCCGGGAACGCAATACTCGTTCCCTCTTCTAGAGAGAACCGAGGTTACGTTAGGTAACCGATTCGTTCTCTTACGAGAGGTTCTCTCGTATTGCGTAAGCTAGCTTACGCTACGGGAACACCTGGTCAACGCCGTGCGCGCTATGAAAAACACTCATGAATCCCAGGGTGATACCGGGGGAATAATTTAATGTGGAGTGAATGTACAAAGAGGCCGGCAGAGCGGGCACATAGTGTATACATAAGCATCTTAGGAGAGCACAAGGGGCGAACCGGTTGTGTGAGGGACTCCCAGTGATGGAGCTTCTTAGGGAGCTGGTTTTTAGACAGCTAGTAGTTTTGCCTGCAAGGCGGGAACTTCCAAATTGTAAAATCTGACAAAAGTGGACGGGGAGGCCCATCCCGCGGCCACACAAATGTCATGAATGGAAATTCCACAGGACCATGCCCACGATGAGGCCATGCCTCTGGTGGAGTGCGCCCTGATGCCCAAAGGGCAGGGCAGGCATTTTGATGTGTAAGCAGAAGCGATAGCGTCCACTATCCATCTAGACAGTGTCTGTTTTGAGGCGGCCAGACCTTTGGTGCGCCCCCCAAACGACACGAAAAGCTGCTCAGCGCGTCTGAACGCGGCAGCGCGCGTAGTGTACAATCTCAGAGCCCGAACCGGGCAGAGGAGATTAGCGTCGCGCTCACTATCGGATGGAGGCAGAGCCGATAGAGAAATAATCTGAGCCCTGAACGGGGTACCAATCGCCTTCGGGACATAGCCATGCCTAGGTTTGAGAATGACGACTGAATCATTCGGTCCAAACTCAAGACACGCGGCGCTGGATGAGAGCGCGTGAAGATCCCCCACGCGTTTTACTGAGGACAGAGCCATCAGAAAAACGGTTTTGAGCGAGAGGTATTTTAGGTCCACAGACTCGAGCGGTTCGAACGGGGGTGCTTTCATAGCTTCGAGGACTATAGAAAGATCCCAGATAGGAACCTACGGGGGCCGCGGAGGATTCATCCTTTTAGCTCCCCTGAGGAAGCGGATGACTAACTCGTCTTTGCCCAGGGACTGAGCGCGCCGGGGTTCAGAGAACGCCGCGACGGCTGCCACGTAAACCTTGAGAGTGGAGGGGGACCTGCCCTTGTCCAGCATCTCTTGAAGGAAAACTAGCAAAGACGATACCTCGCATGACCGTGGGTCCAGATGTTTGTCGGTGCACCATTTTGAGAACACAGACCATTTAGACGCATAGAGCCTTCTCGTGGAAGGTGCTCTAGCCTGTATGATAGTGTTTCTTACTCCCTCTGGCAAATCGACGAATAGTCGTTGATCACCCATGCATGTAGCGCCCAGCGCTGTGGATGGGGGTGCCAGATCGTGCCGCGAGCTTGAGAGAGGAGATCTGCTCTGACTGGGATGGGCCACGGGGCTGTCTGTGACAGCTGAGTGAGCTCCGGAACCCAACTTTGACTCTCCCAACACGGAGCTATGAGGAGCACCGAGTGGCGTGTGTCCCTGATCCTCTGAATTACCTGATGTAACAGAGCGATCGGAGGGAATGCATAGAGCGGGCGGCGAGGCCATTCCTGGGCTAGCGCGTCCTCGCTCCTCGTAAAAAATATTGGGCAGTGAGCGTTCTCTTCTGACGCGAAGAGGTCCACTTCTGCTCTGCCGAATAGCCGCCACAGTATTTGGACCGTCTGTGTGTTCAGGGACCATTCTCCTATGGAGATGAGGTTCCTGGATAGTATGTCTGGACCGTCGTTCAGATGGCCCGGCACATGCGTCGCTCTGAGCGAAAGCAGGCGGCTCTGAGACCAAACTAAAATGCGGTGTGTCAGTAGAAAGAGATTCTTGGATCTGACACCGCCCTGACGGTTGATATAGGAGACCACAGCCATGTTGTCCGAACGGATCAGGACGTGGTGTCCCCGAATGAGCGGGAGGAAGCGCGAGAGCGCGTTCTCGACCGCAAGCATTTCCAGACAATTTATGTGTAAGGGGCTTTCCTGAGTCGACCAGTGGCCGAAGGCCGGTGAGCCCTCGCAGACTGCACCCCAACCCGTGTTGGATGCATCTGTCGAGATGACTTTTCGGCGGGAAAAGGTCCCCATCGTGACGCCCTGCCGAAACCATTCTGCTACTGTCCATGGCTGCAGCGCCGTGAGACATGTCTGCGTAACCCTGACCAGCTGGCGGCCTGTGTTCCACGCGTGGTGGGGTACACGGCTGTTTAACCAGAGCTGAAGCGGGCGCATGTGCAGAAGGCCCAGCTGAAGCACAGCGGAGGCTGAGGCCATGTAACCCAGCATCCTCTGAAAGGTTTTCAGGGGTTTTCGATTTCCTTTCTAGGAATAGATTTGAACTCGGTCTCAATGACGGCTCGCCTGTCCTCACAGCGCGCGCGCAGTGTTCAGCGTCTAGCCGCCATTGAGACCGAGTTCAAATCTATTCCTAGAAAGGAAATCGATTGACTGGGTTGAAGGGAGCTCTTTGTCCAGTTGACAGAGAGGCCCAGTGTTTTCAGATGGTCGAGGAGAACTGCGCGGTGCGACAGAAGCTCCGTCTGTGATTGGGCCAAAATCAGCCAGTCGTCCAGATAATTCAATATGCGCAGCCCCTGGCTCCGCAGGGGGGCGAGCGCCGTATCCATGCACTTCGTGAATGTACGGGGCGCCAGGGATAAGCCGAACGGGAGGACGGCGTATTGATATACATGGCCCTCGAAGGCAAAACGTAAGAATGGCCTGTGACGGGGATTTATCTGGATCTGAAAATAGGCGTCTTTCAGGTCTAGAGAGATGAACCAGTCCCCCTGGCGCACTTGCGCGAGGAGTTTCCTGGTAGTGAGCATCTTGAACGGTCTCTTCATGAGCACTTTGTTCAAAGACCTGAGATCTAAAATCGGTCTGAGGCCGCCGTCTTTCTTGGGAACCAGAAAATAACGGCCGTAAAACCCCGACTCGGTCATAGATGGCGGGACTCTCTCTATGGCGCCCTTTTGTAGCAGCGTCGCAATTTCTGAGCGAAGCGTGCCGGCGGCCAGCGGGCTGACAGTAGATTCGAGCCGAGCGCGTGCACGAGGCGGGCGGCGGCGAAACTGGAAATTCGAGACATCTTTAAAAAGACGCTCAGCTCTTTTAAAACAGAGAAGGATACAGTCGTCGGATGGCGCTAGCTTGCAGGGCGGCTGAAGGTGGCGAAGACGGCCGGCTTCTTCAGGGTCCGTGAGCTCGCTAGAGTGATGCCTTCTCGACGGCGATGGCTTTTCTTCTTCTCAGAACAGCAGAAGCGTGTAGCTTGCTAAAGATGAAATGAATCATCATATAAGCCTGGGAGAGACTGTTTTATACACCATAGCCACGCCCACTCTGGCGGGCCATGATGCAATGAGCGCGCGGGCGCTTCCCATTGGTAGCGGGTTCAGCCCCGCTCTCCCATAGGCTTAAGCAGTTCTCTCTGAGCGAACCAATGAGCTGCTAGCTAGCCTGCTCTAGGTCTGCCGCAGAGGAACTGCGTTGTCAATGGATACAAATTATGAAATAATTTTTTGGCTTCAAACTCTCAGCAAAGATGAATCTTTCCCGTAGCGTAAGCTAGCTTACGCAATACGAGAGAACCTCTCGTAAGAGAACTATAATTATTATGATTAGCCTTTGGCTTGACTACGTTATCAAACAGCTAATAATGTGTTTCTAATGTTACACAAACCATGTTCCCATTCAGTCTGCCTTCTAAAAATCAGTATCCTTAGAAATGCTTTGAGCAACTTATATACAGTTATATATACAATTGATATATACAGTTCATGCTTGTGACATAGAGAACAAGGGGCGATTTCAAACCGTGTTTTTAAGAGTATTTTTTCGCCACAGGGGGTCTTTAAAAAAATACAACTTAACTGAATGAAGTAAACAACAGTGTGTATTTGTGTGATATTGCAGTTGCGATCTGTGTGTTTGTGTAGTTCTGGACACGGCCGGGCAGGAGGAGTTCAGTGCCATGAGGGAGCAGTACATGAGGACCGGAGACGGATTTCTCATCGTCTTCTCAGTCACTGATAAAGCCAGTTTCGAACACGTGGACCGTTTCCACCAGCTTATTCTGAGAGTGAAGGACAGGTACCAACACACATCAGCACACATTTGAGTTGCAGACTGGTCTTCAGTGCGATTTAGGGTACGTTCACATGACAAAAATGGAAACGTTTTTTCCTTTGCATTTTTTACGTACAGATGACAACGTTGTCAAAATAATACCAGTTCACACCGATCCACGGAAACGACTAAAAACGCTGTATTATTCATGCCAGGCCAGTAGATGGCGATGTCACTTTGTAAAGAAACACTACGTACCTATAGACTGAATACATACATGCGCATGACATCACTGTTTTCATAAATTCTCATTTTTGTTGTTTACTCAGCAGGGCTCCAGACTAAAAAATCACTTAAGGTGTCAAATTATTTTTTTAAGACCCACATAACAATGAAGTTACATTTTAAATCTCATTTTATTAGGTCAACACAACAAATGAAGTGATAGGCCTCTGGTCGGTCACAGAACGTGCACATAACATGCAAATTTTACAATCACAACGTGTAAATTTGTATTGTCGCCAGTGCCGATCTCAACAAAAGATATATCACTCACTAATTAATATTTGTATTAATATTTTTATTATCTCCCTGCACAAAAATGATAACGGTATCATTTAAAAAACTTGCTCTTTGAAACCCATTTTCAAACATTTGTGTTTTCAGGCCCCCGAAACGTCGGTCGTGTAAATGAACGGCCAAAACGCATAAAAAGTTTTCCATTTGTAGTTGAAATGTAGTAAACGGCCCCTGACTGTGTCTCTTGATTGTGCCTGTGTCGCAGGGAGTCGTTTCCCATGGTTCTGGTGGCAAATAAAGTTGACCTGGTGCATTTACGCAAGATCACTAGTGAGCAGGGACGAGAGATGGCCTCCAAACACAGCGTGAGTGAAACCTGTGACATAATTCTGAATGAACCAGAATATTCATATATAATTCATATGGTTTTATCTACCAGGATTTGATTGGATTGTGAAACGTAAAACATGTTAGGAGATGATATTATTGGTTAGTATTGTTTTTCCAACTCACAAGGCCTTCATTACATTAGCAGAATAAAAAAGAAAGTTGGTATGTTTTAAAGACAAATTCTGAAAAATAATCATGTTTTACTTCATTATTTTTATATTATATTTTAAATTTTTTTTAATTATTTTAATATTCATTATTATTATTGATCCCTTTGTAATTATATAATGTTATTTAATGTTTTGATATATATAAGCAGAGACTGTCCAGATGGATAGTGGACTATACGTCAAAAAATAAATCTGTTAAATCTGAATATGTTGCATAGAACTGAATAAAGAATAATATATTGATGTTTAATATTATTTTAATATAGGGATATTTTCTGTCAAATTTTTGTGGACATTTTTCTTTTTTTCCCCTTTTTTTCCCGTGTTGTTTAATTTAATTAGGTGATTCTACGTTTAAATATTTATGATTACAAGCTTGGGGGAAATGCGATTAATCACAGCAAATTGTGCGATTAATTAGTTAATTATTTTAATCGATTCCCAGCCCTAATAATTATACTAATAATATTAAATCTTTTTTTAATCATGTCACATCTACTATAAATAATTTTTGCTATTGTAATTGTTGTGTTTTTATGTCTTTATCACAGATCACGTATATTGAGACGAGTGCAAAAGATCCGCCCATGAATGTAGACAAAGCATTTCACGAGCTCGTCAGAGTGATACGGTGCGTCCAAGTTTACAGATTACGTCTAGTTTGACCCTCAGTATTCTGCAAAGCTAGCTACGCGTTAGCATTCCCATTCGTCTCAATAGCATTGAAGTTGATCTCTGTTCACAGTCAGCAGATTCCAGAACGGGGTCTGAAGAAGAAGAGGAAAGCCAAATGGCGGGCGGACAGACCTTCGGGTTCCCAGAGGCTGCACTGCGTCTTACTGTGACCGCACACCCTCTATCTCTGGGCGTCAATGCCGCGATGATGACACCAAGACTCGGACTGTTAAAACACACACACACACAAAGCTATGATAATATCCAGGAACTAGAGAACACAGATTCAATATTCAATATAATGTGGAATTTCTGGCAGTTTTCATGGGATTTTAATAGCAGGTGAAAAATGACAGGATTCTAGCGCTGTTCACTCATGTTATTTCTCAGAGAACAATTCAGAGACACACTTTCTGAGGCCTTGTTTTGTATTGTGTTTCTATATTTCTTGTGCTGAATTCTATATTGTTAAGTGATTGTTAATACAGCGTAATGGCTTTGAAAACGGTCTGTTCTTGGAATAGATGTCCGTACTGATCAGAATTACAGTTGCACAACGGGCATATATAGATGCAATCAGAATGGGGGGAGGGGCAAATACTGGTTACCATGGGTACCATATTTTTATGAATAAAATGACGATACATTTCAAAAACACTGCAAAAACAAAACAAAATAAACAGCAATAGGGTTACGCGCATGAAAATAAAATAACACAATTACATTCAAATTTAACATGAAATTATATAACTTTTAACTATTTCAACAACATTTTACCATAAAAGTGCTCACATTGTCTTATTAAATATAAATACGTTTTACCATATATGGTAAGGTAACATGATGTCATCCAATAAACATTTTTCTGTAGCATTTTTTTCCATTAAAATATTACTCCTGTGGATATTTTAGAAAAACATTATTTTATAGTTTATTTTAGTCAATTGGATGGCAGAAAAAATACAAAAATAAGGTGCGTTCATGCCATGTTGTAATTAAATCTTGTAAAAAGCATTCACGTCTTCGCAGAGCTCATAATTACAGCTTCTAAGATGTGAATTTTCTAAGAGCTCCTATTTGTGCCATGTGATGGCTGTACCATCTGACAGATTCATTTAGGCGTTGATAGTGTTGCCATAGAAATGCATAATTCCAAGGACGTGAACAGCTCTGAACATAATGTCACATGTAATTACGGTATTACAGATTATGGTAATTACAACATGGCGTGAACGCAGCAATACTTTTCAGTATTTTCTTCCTAAAAAGCGGCAAACCTGAATTTATGGGAAAATGTAACTGTTACTTTTGTATGAATTTGTACAATGTAAATCATACAAAAACTTTAAAAAAATTTGAAAGAAAGGAAGCATGAAGGTCCACCCTAACCCCACCCCTAAATGTAACCGCCACTGGGGCGTAAGCAGATCATACAAAAACGTACAAATGAGATTGTACGAATTAATATGAATTAGCCACCAATTTGCCAATAACGTAAAGCAGTTACAAATTGCCATGAGATTGAGTTGCGTATTCTTCATTTTCCGCTTAGAAACAATACATAACTATGGTAACCGGAATTCGTTCACCCGGCGCTAAACCACGCCCCCAGTGTGTGATGCGTAGCTGACCGTATTTATAAAAACTCAAAGATTGATGTTCTTACATCAGCTCCTCTTTGACGATTTATGATGTTATTAATTCAAGATCTGTAAGACATCAGCTGATTGTAGATCAAGACTATCACGATAAAAGTTTTGTACATTTAATGCCTGATCTCAATTACGTTGCCATAAAACTGAGTCAATCAGTAATTGCACAAAAACGTTACGGTGTTACATTGTGTCTTTGATCCTTTTGTTACATAGTTACAATGTAACATTCTACATTGTGACATTAAGGAACATTACAAAGTCATTAGATCAAGGGACTCGTTCCACTTTGATCTTGCGTTTTTCTTTTTTCGTTTGTCTTGAATGCATCGTCACTTTATTTTGAATGCGTTTTCGCTCGTTTCAAAGTTCTCATTGATGTTTTGAATGTATCGTATGTTATTCTATACGCCAGTTTTGCTTTTTGATGTTTCAAAAAGTACAGCTTTAGTGTTTAGTATATTAAAGGAACATCGTCCAAGTAGTTTGTTTTGTGATTCGTCTGCCCTTGTTTTTCCTACATGTTATTTTAATCTTACAAAAGCAGATCTTATTTGTTTCAAAGACTGGATGTCCTCCTGACATTTTCAATTTTGTTTGAAACTTGGTGCAAATTTTTTGCTATTGTTTTTTTTTAAAGTAATTTATTATATAAATTATACGTTTTCTGTGATCATGTTTGTATGAAGATGAAGTTAATTAAGACCAATTAAGGCCAAAAACATGCTCTGAAAAAAGAAGGGATTTTTTGCATCAGGAATATTGTAAGAATTTGTAAAGTGGAATATAAACATTATAATAAAAATCTAATAAATCAATCAATTGTCCACACATCATTTAAATAGTTTATTTTATTTGAATAAATGCGGCATGATTTAGTTGTTCAAAAGATTAACTCAATTCAATATTGTAGTTTATTTCCGGTTTGCAAGAATTTCTTTTTATAGCTGAAAGAATTACAGTTCCCTTTCAGTCGCTCACGTTTCATGTAGTCAACATGTCTACTGATTGGGATCACGCTTAGGGAGCCTGTCATCTTTGAGTACTGTTAAAACGAGCCAATGCACATTGGCATGCGTGCTCCGGTACTGGTGAGAGTTTTTCATTTCCTGAAAGAGCTTTTGTGGACGGTTCATGTTCCCATTGCGGGAATATGACTGTCGCTGTGTTGAGATCGAGACTCGCCTTCATCCGCGAAGCTGGAGTCCCCATTACCGTGCCCCACCCCGTGGTGCAGTGTGGGATGGGTGAGAATAGTGATGAATGTCTCGCTCAGTAACCATTCCCTGTGGGCTCCTCACTCCTCCATCACTGTTAAACGTGCTGATCCCTCTGTAATGGACGGATCGGCCGTTTCAATTGGGGTTCCCCCAGAGGATAGGATGTCGATAGCAGCATCGGAGGGTGAGCTGGCTTCTGGAGATGACGACTCGGTTGCGTTATCTCCCTCTGGATCCGGATCCAGAATTGTCAGCTATGCTGAAATGGGCCGCCGAGACTGCCGGGCTTGAGTGGAGTCCTCCAACGTGTCCCGTTCAGTCTCGGTTGGAGGATTGGTATCTCGGCCCACTGCCTTTCTTTCGTGAGGTGCATGGAGAGTAGCTCAATAGCTTTCCCCCCCTCACTACCTTTGACAGAGGAGCGGTAAAGGATTGCACCTGTGTCCGACGGCCGCTGCCTTTTGGAAAGGGGGTCCACGTCTCCCCCCTAAGGCCTGTGAGTTCTTGTGCGTTCCGACTGGCAGAGCTTACAAAGCCTGTAGGCAAGCCCCCTCCTCTTTGCGTGCCGTGACGCTGCTACAGTTCTATCAGGCCAGGGCACTCATGGACATGCACAAAGGTAGCCCAGACCGTGAACCGCTCATAGGTAAGCACCGCACTGTGTCCGACCTCACCCTCGCGGGGATGAGTGTCGTGGCATGCGCGATCGGTCTGGCAATGTCAACCTTGGTGGTTCAGGAGCGCCATCGTTGGCTCAGCCTGGTTGATATGCCGGATGCGGACAAGGTTCGGTTCCTGGTCTCCCCAATTTCCCAGGTTGGGCTGGTCGGCGACGCGGTGGAGAACTGCGCCCAACAGTTCTCTGCCGCCCAAGCACAGACGGAGGCCATCCGGCACACCCTGCCCCGGCGGCCTGCTGCTGCCTCCACCCCACCACCGGTGGCAGTTCCTCCACCTGCTCGTCGCTAAGGGCGTTCCCCTGCCACCGCTCCCGCTGGGCCTCCGCAGCAGCCTCCAGCCAGGCCTCAGCATGGAGCCGGCCGCAGTAGGGACAAACAGCCAGCTGCTGCCAAGCCAGGTGGCAAGCAACAGCGAAAGCATTCCTGAGTGGGCCGCTCAGGGATGGAGGAGGATGCTCTTGGAGTTGATCACCGATCCACTCCCTCCCCCCGGGTGAGTGCTGGGTGGAGTTTTCGTTTGTGTGTTTGTCTGTTCCACCGCCGGCTCCCAAAAAAGCAGAGCGAGCAGTACCCATACTTCAAAGGAAGAACAAATTCCTCTGTTCCTGGGCCCAAAGAGGGCAAGTCTGGCTGTATGCGACCCTGTAAAGCCTTGCACCCCTCAGCCCCCTCTTGTTTGCTAGCACGGCAGCTGGGTGCGATTCGAGGACCCAGTCAGCCGCCTTCTCACGCATCCCTGGCCGCCTCGTGGAGACAGGTAAGTGTTTACAAGGCCGCCTTCAGGCCTTCTGAGCTGGGTCCCTGTCCTCCACCTCGCTGCCCCACCTCAAGTACGTCTGTGGTCCCCTGGCCCGGTTCGTGGAAGCCAAAAATGCTTCCCAACAGGTCCAGATGGCCCCAAACTATACCATCAGACTCGGCTTGCGATTCCTTTTCGCTCGGCTTCCGCCCAAGCTCAGTGATATTCATCATACCTAGGTTTTGAGCAGATATAATCCTAAAATTAATGAAATTTATCACACCTAGGTGTTGAGCAATGCTCCTGTATTGTATGCGCACATCGCAGTCTACTGGCGAAGGACGCGATGCAGCTGCTCCCTCCAGCCAATATGAAGGCCGGCTTCTATAAGCCCTTACTTCATTGTACCCTAGAGAGGTGGGTCACGACCATCTTGGTCCTGTGTTAATTGACACGGGCCCTTTTTCGAAAGCATCCGCTCAATTTGTTACACAGAGATGCATTTCCTAATGCTACGTCCCCAAGATTGGTCTGCAGCGTTTGACCTGAGAGACATGTACTTCAGATCTCTATCCTTCCGCACCACAGGCAATCCTGTGTTCATGCGTTTGAAAGGTGTGAAGTATCAGTACAAAGTCCTACCCTTCAAGTGCTTATAGCCAGTTGGGTCCTCAGGTCAACTGGGAAAGAGTAAACTCGTCCATGGACTGAGGATCTCTTTTCTAGTTTGGAGATGGATTCGGTATATAGATATATAGATGAGAAAGGGTCTCACTGAAACTCTTCAGAGGCTCCTGGGGCATATGGTAGACGCAGCCGCTTGGCTTCCTCCATATGAAGACCGCTTCAGCACTGACGTTACAGCCGAACCCCGAGGTGGCCGTGGCAGAGCGGCACGCTCTGTGTGAAAACACCCTGGCCTGCCACCAAACCCTCAGTCCGTAACAGACCTTTTGATTCTCTGGGTCAATGGCTCCTAGAACAAGTGTCCATCAATACCGGCTGAGGGGCCACGTACAAAGGGCATGCAGTAACAGAGGTCTGGGCGGCCCTCCGACTGCATTGGCATCCATTGCCTTGAGTTGCTTTCAGTTCACCTTGCTTTGAGACATGCTCAGCGAGCATGTACTGGTCTGAAAAGACAACATGGCGACCATTGAGCTACACTCCCCTCGCAGGTTGCAACTCGCCCGCCACCTCCTCCATGGAGTCAGAAGCTTCTGAGGTCGCTTCACTCCACTTATTACTTCTGGCCTGCTCAATCGTGCCGCTGACGAGCCTTTACGACAGCCTCTGGCCCAGAGAGAGTGGAGACTCCATCCCCCAGGCGGTCCAGCTGTTTGGGACCACTTAGGGGCCGCACAGTTACATCTGTTGCCCCTCCGGACTCGTCTCTCCGCCAGTTGGTTTTTCTTCTGTCTGAGTGGACACCCCTTGACACAGAAAGACTCTGGCCACAGCTGGCCCCGGGGCCCTCGCAGAAATGCGTTCCCCAGTGAGCCTTCTTGCACACAACCGTGCTAAAGTCAAAGAAGAGAGGGAGCAGGTCTTGCCAGTTGCCCCTACCTGTCTCCTTCCTCTGAGTACATTCTCAGTGATGGGGCATGATGGCACCCGCGTTTAGTCCTTGGAGAGTTCCAGGTCTGGTTCTAAAAAGAATGGTACATGGAGGTTCTGGTTACTACAGCAAGATGTTTATGTAGAGACCATCACTTCTGTAAGAGCACCCTCTCAAAAAATTAGGCTTGCTCCCCCTTAGAAGTGGAACCTATTCGTTGAATTGAGTCTTCTCTCCGTGTGAGCCCTGCAGGCAGTGAGTTAAAAATCCAGTTTTTAGAGAAACAGTTCTCCTGCTTGCTTGGTCTCTATCTAGAGGGTAGGGACTTGCATGCATTTTCGGTCAACGAATCATGCCTGGAATTCGGGCCGCCTAACTCTCAAGATATTTGAGACCCTGGCCTGGATATGTACCCAAGGTTCCTACCTCTCCTACGGGAGGTGGTGAGCCTGCAAGCGCTGCCCCGGAGGAGGCAGGCCCAGCCCTGGCTTTTCTCTGTCCGTCCGCTCCATTGCAGTTATACGTGCTCAGAATGCAAAGCCTGGACCTCAGACCAGCTCTTGTCTGTTACAGAGACCAGCAGAAAGGAAGGCTGTTTCCAAGCAGGGGTTGGCCCACTACATGTGGTTACCTTCATCTTGGTGATTTCCCAAGGTGCACGTGCCCACCTGGGTGGTGAGCTCCTCCCAGGTGAGTGTATTGCTCCCTCCTAGGCGTTGACACAAAGTGCCTCGCTGAACAGATGATAAATAGAGTTGGGGGCAGGGCGACACCTAACACGTTCGCTAGAGAACTAGCCTATGTGTCGAACCGCTGCTTCCCGTGGGCTCCCTTCACATGAAGCCAGTTTCACTGTAAGCCTGGTTCGAAGTGTGGGCTTGCCGCGGCATTCCCCTCCTATGGACTGGATACGTGCGCAATTCTTGCTCCAGTGAGTTCCCCTTATTAGCCGAACCCTGTCGAGTTCCTCCATACCCTTCAGCAACAGACGTGGCGGAACGTCCGAAGCCAGGCCTTTCACTCGTATGCACCGGTGGAACCTGTGTTAGGCTGGGTCCATATGTTGTGATCCCTACGGCGATCCCATATGTGTATTCTTCCACGGTACGGCTCCCTGCGGCGAGCCCGTGTCTTCCCTTGGCAGAACCTGCTCTGCCGTCACTGTCCGGTTGAGTCTCCCCCTGTCATAGGCTGGAGCCACCCCAGTGACATTCCATATGTTGTACTGCCCGGTCATCCGCCCAGTCCATATGTGTGTTCTCCACATGTTATGTCCCTTCGGGGCAGGATGTGGCTAGTTATTTGCACGCACTAGTTATTTTTCGCTGAGGAGCCGAGCGTAACTCGGAGTCAGCGGTGGTCCAGCAATAGTGGCGACGGGACTATGTCTCCGTTCCCTCCTTCAGTGAACGAGGGAACGGAGACATAGTCCCGTCGCCACTATTGCTGGACCACCGCTGACTCCGAGTTACGCTCGGCTCCTCAGCGAAAAATAACTAGTGCGTGCATCCACTTCCTTATCTATACCCGCGCCGTGGGGGCAGAGTGTGTGATCCATTTCACACACGCCAATGTGCATTGTAACAGTACTCGAAGATGACAGGCTCCCTAAGCGTGATCCCAATCAGTCGACATGTCGACTACGTCTCCGTTCCCACCTTCAGGGAACAAGGGTAACCGAGACAATTTGTTTTCTTTGAGAAACTAATTACACATATATACATCTTAATTTAACAATTGCTGTTTAATAGTAACTGATAATAATAAATAAATGTACAAATAAAATAGCATAAATATCTTTTAATTTATGCTTTATTATTCTTTACTCTTTATCATTATATTATTCCCTTTGTTTATGTTATGCCTTTTCAGCCACATAGTGGTGCTATTTACTAAGGAACACTGTTCACAGAAAGTGTACACCACAAGTTCAAGAAAAACAGATCCTTTAACTACAGAAATCTTTATTCTTTACCTTCTTTATATGAGAGGAAATCAGTCACCGGATATGAAACGCGTGTCAACACATAGGCTATGCCTACTAATTTTCATAATTATTAGAACATCAATACCGCACAATTCACCCAAACACAATACGTGAACAGAAGGAAGTGCTAATAATTTACAAGAGGAACATTTAATAATAGCAATGCCCCTGTGACATCAAAAACCATTTGCAGCACTTTCTGAATGGATTTAGAGCACAGAATAGTAGTGATTTGCTGTTGTTATTGTGCTGAAGTGCCACAGTCATTGTGACAAGAGGAATAACGGCAATTCATGGTCAACGTTCCTGTCTAGCCCTGCATCATAAAGAGATATTTGAATTCAGCTCACTGCATGGTCACTTCAATATCCAAATATATATCGTTTTAACGTCTTCTTTTCTGCATACTATTTCTTCCTCAGAACTCATTACTGATGGAAGAATTGTAACATTTAATCTTCAAATGGTTTCATCAATTGAACCAGCTTTCAGACATCAAAAATAGACTGTGTTCTGTCCAGAAATTTCTGGCACATAAATTTTACATTTGCCTTATAAAACAACATCACTTAAGGCTGCAAATCTTTTTAGTTTCTTGGCGTCGTATAAACCATCATGAGAAGATATAAAAATTTCTGCAAAGTTCATTCAAGTTAAACTGTGGAGTAACGTTACAAGTTAAACTTACAGCTGGTTTAAGTCGACAAATCAAAATTGCGTTCTGTGGTAATCGATAACAACAAACACTGCGAGAATGTTCTTAGCACACGTAAGTCTGCAAGATGTCTGTTAAAGATCACTTAACCTGGAAAGCCTATAGACGTATTGCAGATGAGCAAACACTCTAAAAAATAAGTCTTCCAGATGTAAACACGCACATCAAATAGACGTCTCTGTGATGTACGTGTGCTATCAGGGAAGGGATAGTTCACCCAAAAATTCTGTTATCATTTACTCACCCTTATGTTGTTTCAAACCTGTATGAGTTTCTTTCTTCTGTTGAACACAAAAGAAGATATTTTGAAGAATATTGGTAACCAGACAGTTGACTGTTGCCACTGACTTCCATATTGTTTTTCCTTCTATGGAAGTCAATGGCAACTGTCTGGTTACCAAGTAGCTACCAACATTCCTCAAAGTATCTTCTTTTTAGTTCAACAGAAGAAAGGAACTCATACAGGTTTGGAACAACATAAGGGTGAGTAAATGATTACAGAATTTTCATTTCTGGGTGAACTAACCCTTTAAAATGATATGAATGGACATCTATGGGCAAGACACTGCATAGGAGCAAAATACACACTGTTTCGATGGTATGACCTCATGAATTAAATATTTTACATGTTATATTTCACAGATCTATATTTTTTGTAAATCACTGCTGTATAAATAAGCGTGCTCCTCTGTCTGCTTGTATCACTATCACACGTTCTTTTTAACATTACACAACCAAATAGTCATTGGCGACTTGTATAACTTTGGCTTTTTTAGCATAAACATTTGGTAGATGATTTAAAACGCTTATGAGTTTTGAGTTCAAGCAAAAGAAATTAAAATATTGATCGGAAGAAAAACCGCAAGACACATATAAGGGCCGGTTCACACAGAACTCGTTTTTGCAGTTAAAAATATGCACAACGAGATCATGTGCTGTGTCGACTAGTGATTCTGGCCTAACTGTTACTGAACTCAGAAGGTTTTCTTCTGATAATGACGTACTATACAATCAGACCAGAGTTAAAAGAAAAACGGGGGGCTCATGGGTATTCAGACGGTCTTTTCTGACAAATAAGCCTTCAACGAGAACAAAAAATGTGCAGTACTACTGATTTTCTCTTGAATTTCCACTTACCGTTCAGGGGGAATTGGACTGCAAAGAACATGGGTTTCTTTTGTAAGTTCTTCAGAAATGATGTAGTCCACTGCCAGTCTGTTTCCAGTTAATAGAAAACCTGCGGGCTTATGGGTAGTTTTAGTACACCTCTCCCTTCTCTTTTCTGGAACTTTTGTTTTCTTCTTTCTCAACTTCCCATTCTTGGATTGGATCTCTTTAGTCAAGCATTGTCACACAATCTCATAGCAGTTTTTCCTTCAGTAAGACAAGACGGAGAGAATCAATCACCCACAATGCATTGCAGCATAACAAATGGAGTATCGTAGGAGAACATCAATACGGTATGATTGAGTATTGTCTATCTGAATATGTGATAGTTCGCTAACTACACAATCTTTTATCATACCTGAATGATAGGGATGTTTTGGGAGAACAGTGAGACAAATCTTGTTCCCTAAAATTGCATTGTGGGTAGCAGGTTTGAATGGCATCTAATGAGGGTGTCAGAATGAAGAGACAGGGACATTTGGAGCAAGAAAACTGTAATAAGACAGTCAGAAGGCCATTGTGGTGGATATACACAAATATACAATGAGAAATTAAATGTAAAGTTTACCCAAACATTTAACTTCGGTCTTTATTCACCTCATGTTGTTCCAAACCTGCATGTCTGACTGACTTCTGTGGAAAACAACAGGGTAATTAATAAAATGAACAAATAACCGCTCTTACGAATCAATTTGAAAGATCCATCTGACTGATTCTAACTTTCATGAGTTTGTGAGCAATTTGAGTGATTTGGTTCACCAGCATTTGTTGTGAATCGGTAGTGAGCTATAGCCTATGTTTTTGATCCACTAAAATGAACCTGTGTAAAGGGTGTAAAGTCTAGATTCACTCATCACTGGTAGCACTATATTTTTTTGAATTCACTAAAAATAACCAGTTTAGTCTTTTTTTTTGTGATTGCGCTGTATGTTAACGTGTAGGCTACAAACCGCAGGGACAACTCATTAGAAGGCTACGCATATTCTTGCCATCCCTGATAACATACATTGTGGAGATGTTGATTATAAGATAAAAGTCGAAATTATGACAAGCCATATTTATGTGAAGAAAAGTCTAAATTATGATAGCCTATAAGTCACAAGCTAAGTCATAATTTTGATAAGCCAAGATATATTTATTAGTTGAAAAGTCGAAATTATGACAAGCTGAAGTCAATATTATGACATACTAAGTCATAATTACGAATTATGACAAGCTAAATCCTATTAATGAGATGAAAAGTCAAAATTATGATATACTGTCATAATCATGAGATAAAAAGTCGAAATTATGACATGCTAAATCCTATTTATGGGGATGAAAAGTCAAAATTATGATATACTATATAAAAGTAAAAATGATGACATAAGTCATATTAAATGACAAGTTGACATTTCATGACAAAAATAACAAATTCTGACACAAATAATTATTGCATATCAAGTCATAATTGACTAATTGTCCTAATTTCAAAAAGCATGTCTTAATTTCGACTTTATGCCATGACTTTTTAATGTCTTAAGTCAATTTTGACCGTGTCATATTTATGACTTATTTCATAATTTTGACTTCATCTCATAATTGTGACTTAGTATGTCATAATTTCATCATATAGCTATTTGACTTAATATGTCATAATTATGAGTCACCAAATCATGATATATATTTTTCTTACGTGTGCAGAAGTCTGCAAGACGTTTTCTGTCAGAAATTCACAATTCAAACAGCAAAGTGGAAACTTGGGTAAAATAATTTATTTTGCTGTGGGGCTGTACATTCAGCATGTCGCCGCTGAAAACCAGTGAAGATCGCGATTACTCGGAAAGGAACACATTTTTACCCTGCTCCAGAAAAGATTGAGCAGCCCAAACCCTTTATAATCCACAAAATAAAGACATATGATTTACTCTTGATGTAACTGACGACAGAATTTTCATTCTTGCGTGAACCAGCCCTTTACATTCAGTGAATATGCATTTGCAACCTCTGTTTAGCATAGATCCTGAGAACATCATCATCAAAGAACAGAAAACAAGGAAGAAGTCGCTCCCTGAAGACTTACAGTACGTTGATTTCCATGCCACTGGGCCCGTTCAGCTCATTACTGTCAATTATCATCACATTCTTTTTCAAATCCCATATATTCCATCCATTACAACACCCACCCGATGTAGATCAGAATCTCTGATGTTCCAGATCACAACACAACAAAAAGGGAAACAAAGCTGTGGTGTGTGTAAAGCTTCATTTTTTTTAATCATCGCTCTCTGCATGGCCCCTTGCTGTATAATTAGCTGGTGCAAATATCAACCGAGCACTTGGAAACCCCATGTTCAAGGTTTTGAAATGGAGAACTCATTATATATGTGTGTATAAGTGCAATCTCATTATCTCAAGTGTTTTTTTTTTTCTAGTATATTGTTATAGGGTTTGTTTGGTGTTCATTATTTTACATAAATGTATGTGAGTAACAACCAGAAAACAACAAAGGTTGAATTTCCGAAATTGGTGCTGGTTTTCATAGTCTGTAAATAAGCACAATCACAAATGAGAACTGATTTCTCAGTTGGATCACAAATTAACTTATGCTTAAGGCTCCTGCTCCAGAATTTTACTTCTGAGAACCATACCTCCATGAGTTTCAGAATCTCAATAAAGTTTTTAAACTTTGCTAGTTGCCATCTGCAATCAAAAGTAAGGGATCTCAATATAAACTCAAATATTTCTCATTAAGTTCATTTTTTCTGGGCTATATGATTCATATTTTGTGTCTTTGTTTCTGTGAAAAACATCCATCAAATTGGTGGCCATCTTGGATTTATACATAAAACCATTTTTTGCTACTCCTCCTCCTCCTCCTTTTAGAAACTTTGTTGGGATCTCTAACACAAAGATACCTTATAGGATTAGTTCACTTCAGAATTCAAATTTCCTACAAATTAACTCACAACATGTCATCCAAGATGTTCATGTCTTTCTTTCTTCAGTCTAAAAGTAATTAAGGTTTTTGAGGAAAACATTCCAGGATTTTTCTCCATATAGTGGACTTCAATGGGGTACAACGGTTTCAAGGTCCAAATTGCAGTTTCAATGCAGCTTCAAAGATCTCTACACAATCGCATCCGAGGAATAAGGATCTTATCTAGCGAAACGATCGGTCATTTTTAAAAAAATATAAACATTTCTATACTTTTTAACCACAAATGCTCATCTTGCACTAGCTCTGCAATGCACCTCTCATTACGTAATCACGTTGAAAGGTCACGCGTTCCGGTTCAAAAAGGTAGGATAGGGCCTTCCTCATTTTGTCCTACAACGTCAAAATAGTCCGACATTGTTGTTTTAACTTTTATTTTTTATTTATTTTTTTAAATGGTGTTTGACTTAGTCTTTGCACATTCGCTTTATAAACACTTGGTCAGTACTTCCGCCTATGTACTATGTTCAAAGTGATAATGTAATGCATGGTGCATCACAGAGCTAGTGCAAGACGAGCATTTGTGGTAAAAAAAAAATACATATACAGGTCCTTCTCAAAAAATTAGCATATTGTGATAAAGTTCATTATTTTCCATAATGTAATGATAAAAATTAAACTTTCATATATTTTGGATTCATTGCACACCAACTGAAATATTTCAGGTCTTTTATTGTTTTAATACTGATGATTTTGCCATACAGCTCATGAAATCTAAAAAAATTAGCATATCATGAAAAGGTTCTCTAAACGAGCTATTAAACTAATCATCTGAATCAACTAATTAACTCTAAACACCTGCAAAAGATTCCTGAGGCTTTTAAAAACTCCCAGCCTGTTTCATTACTCAAAACCGCAATCATGGGTAAGACTGCCGACCTGACTGCTGTCCAGAAGGCCATCATTGACACCCTCAAGCAAGAGGGTAAGACACAGAAAGAAATTTCTGAACAAATAGGCTGTTCCCAGAGTGCTGTATCAAGGCACCTCAGTGGGAAGTCTGTGGGAAGGAAAAAGTGTGGCAAAAAACGCTGCACAACGAGAAGAGGTGACCGGACCCTGAGGAAGATTGTGGAGAAGGACCGATTCCAGACCTTAGGGGACCTGCGGAAGCAGTGGACTGAGTCTGGAGTAGAAACATCCAGAGCCACCGTGCACAGGCGTGTGCAGGAAATGGGCTACAGGTGCCGCATTCCCCAGGTCAAGCCACTTTTGAACCAGAAACAGCGGCAGAAGCGCCTGACCTGGGCTACAGAGAAGCAGCACTGGACTGTTTCTCAGTGGTCCAAAGTACTTTTTTCGGATGAAAGCAAATTTTGCATGTCATTCGGAAATCAAGGTGCCAGAGTCTGGAGGAAGACTGGGGAGAAGGAAATGCCAAAATTCCTGAAGTCCAGTGTCAAGTACCCACAGTCAGTGATGGTCTGGGGTGCCATGTCAGCTGCTGGTGTTGGTGCACTGTGTTTTATCAAGGGCAGGGTCAATGCAGCTAGCTATCAGGAGATTTTGGAGCACTTCATGCTTCCATCTGATTTCATTTTTCAGCACGACCTGGCACCTGCTCACAGTGCCAAAACCACTGGTAAATGGTTTACTGACCATGGTATTACTGTGCTCAATTGGCCTGCCAACTCTCCTGACCTGAACCCCATAGAGAATCTGTGGGATATTGTGAAGAGAAAGTTGAGAGACGCAAGACCCAACACTCTGGATGAGCTTAAGGCCGCTATCGAAGCATCCTGGGCCTCCATAACACCTCAGCAGTGCCACAGGCTGATTGCCTCCATGCCACACCGCATTGAAGCAGTCATTTCTGCAAAAGGATTCCCGACCAAGTATTGAGTGCATAACTGAACATAATTATTTGAAGGTTGACTTTTTTTGTATTAAAAAAACACTTCTTTTATTGGTCGGATGAAATATGCTAATTTTTTGAGACAGGAATTTTGGGTTTTCATGAGCTGTATGCCAAAATCATCAGTATTAAAACAATAAAAGACCTGAAATATTTCAGTTGGTGTGCAATGAATCTAAAATATATGAAAGTTTAATTTTTATCATTACATTATGGAAAATAATGAACTTTATCACAATATGCTAATTTTTTGAGAAGGACCTGTATATATATTTTTAGAAAATGACCGATCGTTTCGCTAGATAAGATCAGTGGAATGGAATGTTTTTCTTAAAAACCTTAGTTTGTTTTCGACTGAAGAAAGAAACACAAGAACATCTTGGATGATGTGGGGTGAGTAAATTATCATGAAATTTTAATTCTGAAGTGAACTAATCCTTTAAAAGAAGGATGACTGCGCCACATACTGGCAGGCTAAATAATTGACATATTCACTTAATTTTTTAAGGTGCAGTATGTAATATTAACAGCTAGTGGTTGAAATGGGTACTTCAGTCTAAATTCTAAATATTGTGGAGAGTTGTTTTCCCACCTCCTCTTCCTCAGACTCGACGCTCACGTGGGTTTCTAGATTGAGAACATGCAACAAGAGCGAGCGCAATTAACAATGGAAGGCGAGGAGACTTTAGATGGATAGCGAGGCTTTTTAGGTCTGGAAGAATCTGCGATCTCTGACGCAGTTCGTTTGCTGGCTTCCATGGCTGCTATACGCTGTGTTTTCCGCCAACTGGCAACCTGTGGTGGCAAAATACTATTAGGTAAATTGGCAGAGGGTGAGAATCACACAGACCAAAACAAAAACAGACATTGACACGGAAAGCACATTTCAAAGTAAAATAACTGGCTGAAACATTGTTTTTCAAATAATTTTTTCAGAGAACACAGTCAAAAAATGACATAGAGCACCTTTAATTTTTCAATAATTTGGTCAAAAGTAATGTCGCTAGCTTTGTTTCCATCCAAAGTTGCTAATTTATTTGCAATTAAAGCACCACATTTTCATCCATTTCAAATTTTTTATTCCACGTGTTCAAGAGAACAAAATTTCACTTCCTGGGAAATTGGCGCGCAAAATAAAAATAAAAATGGAAGTTGCTGCAATCAGTGAAGAAACTGTGGCTCTTTTTTTCCTACATCATTAATGACTTGCACCTCAGTACATGCAGCTGGAATGCAATAAACGCTGCCATGATATCTTGCGTTCTGATGCCTGGTGTTTGGGAACGCAATCGTGTGAGACAGTTTTAGGAGGTCACAATACCAAACCATTTTGGCTCAGGCATTTCAGTGCGACCAAAACAACATTTGAGATGCTTTGCGATGCGATTGGTCCATTGGTTAGTCCAGTTACCCAATCACATGCTTTGTTGACACAAAGTCACATGGGTTTTTTTTAGGGATTTATTCAGTTTCCATTGTAGTTTATGTGCTTGTCTTCTTATCGGATAAAAAATTATCCACCTCAATTGAGTGCATACGTTTTTTTATGCACATTTTAAGAATTGATGCACATTGCTTTTTTTATGTGATATCCTAACACAATCTCATGGCAATTTGTAACTATTTTACGTTTTGCCGATTGGTGGCTAATTAGTATGAATTCGTATAATCTCTTTCATATGTTTTCATACTATCTGCTTACACCCCAGTGACGGGTATGTTTAGGGCTGGAGCTAACTTACGTTTTTTTCCAATAATCCAATAATCCTACATTTTTAACCTACTAATTCATACGAATTGCCACCCCATAACATAGTTACGTTTTCTTGTGAGATCAGGTTGGATTTCCTCAAATTTGCATGAAAATCGGTGGATAGAACCATTACTGAGGCTTATTTGAATCATAACAGAGAAGAAAGTGCAATCTCTGAGCAATAACATTTCTCAGGGAGAATGATGCATCTACAAATAAAAATCAAGCAGCAGATAAAAAAATCACACCTGCAGAAATGAAACCATTAAGATAAGATAAAAGTGTTTAGTGTCTGTAATGAAGCCATCATCTGCACGTTATGCCTCACTGGATACAGTGATGAGATATGAAACTATGGTTTGGCGGCAAGTCTTGTAACCGTATGAATTATGTCTCAGGCCGTTAATTGCATGCTAGACAAGATAATAAAAAAAGACTAAAAAAACATAATTTTTTGCACCCGTGGTTGGGAAAATGTGATTTCTGTCATCGCCTGAAATATCCTTCCTTTTGTTAAAAAAAATAGATATTCTTTTCACAGATTGCATGAAAATAACAATGCTTCTGGCACTTCTACACAAGAGTTACAAAGAAACAAGCATTCAGAAGGTTTTTTTTTTTTTTTTTTTGGTGCCAACTGGGCAAAGTAACCCAGGGGTCCTCGCTGAAGCGGAAGAGTGTTGAACACAAAGCCCATTAACATCGGTTTCACCGGCTGAGCTTTTCGTAGTGGCTAATAAGCACAGAAAATACAGGAAAGGGATGATTAAAAGAGGAAAGGAGGTGGGAGACTTTGCATTGATGCGCTTGCTAATGGAGACAGAAATTCGGAAGATTAGCGATGAAGGGGCATTAAAAAGGTAATAATTTGTGAGAAAGCAACATTTTGTCACCTGTTCTTACTCAATGGCCATCATTAAAGTTAATCATTTTCCATTTCCTTTCTATGAAAAGACTTTGTGTGCATGTTCAAAAGGGCAACGAATCAGTTGCTTTTCACATGAGGCAAATCAATATTGGCACAAGTCTGAGGACATCTATTCAGCTTCTTTATAATGGAAATTGGATGTATGTGGCTTGATTTTTGCCATTTAGACAAGAATGCCTGCCATCGACCAATCGAAATGAAATTCAGAATATATGATCCACAAAAGGAAAATGTTCAGATGCTCTTTCATTCCTATGGAGAGTTTAGTTTTATTCCTAAGAGACATAAATGGGACAATTGTTGGCAAATAGGCTAAAAGAGTTAAAAAATGAATAACTTATATGCTAATGTGTGTGTGTATATATATATATATATATATATATATATATATATATATAGTTAGATATTATAATACATATTTATAAAATAATTAAATTAAATAAAAGTTAAAATGCATTGCATGGCTTTTGTAGTTTCTTCTGCACATAGTATCATCTGAAACATTTCATTCCATTTTTTGGATCTGAAAAATCTTAGAATCAGGAAACTTATATAAAGTCTATAAACTTTCTCTGTGATTAAACAGGAGCCCTTTTGGGAAAGGTTATGTAACTGTAATCACAGTACAAACACATAACCCGACTCCCACAGGGCCATAAATGGCTGTGCAGTTAATTTAAATTCAGAGCAAGACACATTAAGGGCACCCTGGGGTACCAAACAGTAAACACTTGAGTCTATTAATGCTTTCTTTTAATTCAGCTATTCAGGATGAAGCTTATTTAAATTCAAATTACATTTAATATACTATCTCACAAATGTGTGTGACCTGTTGTGATCTTCAGATACAGCTAGCGTATTCACTGTAACAAGTGAACATGTCGTGCCTTAGATTTACATCATAATGATCTCCTGTATAATCATATTTTAATGTGAACCTAGTGTATTGGTATTCAAATGTAACATATTGTAGCAATTTTTTTATGTTTGTATTTACATATCGATTAATTTTGTACGTTTGGATTGATACAGTACATTATATATCAACATATGAATTGTTACGTATTTTTACATAAAAACGTAAGAGAAGTAAAATTCTGTTTGTTTATCTTTCTGGAATTCGCATTTATAATAAATTGGATTATACATAGGACTATTTAATTCCATTATATAGTAGTTAAAACACATCTACATAATTTGCGTATTTGTAAAGATTTGTACGTTGATATTTTACATGACAAATGTTGACTTTACGTACAAGTGTATATATATATGTAGCAAAGTTAGAGGTTATGGGAAGAAGGAGGCAGGAACCGGCGAACATTCTAAGAACCCAGACTCGTCCTGCTCGCCACAATATATTGTCAAAAAGTTTTGGGACGTCTGCCTTTACATGCACATGAACTTTAATGACATCCCACTCCTAATCCGTAGGGTTTAATATGGAGTTTAAAATAAACAAATACAAAATGAAAGTAAAGACATCAGCCCCTCAAGGACGACTGCTGTCACGTTTAACAAAACACAATATAAATCTCTCATCCTTCAGGATAGGCCTCTCTCATCCTTCACCGTTGTCGCTCCTCCTTTTATGCTTCCGTTCCTCCGTGAGAGATACGAGATCGGTGCGTCACACAGGTGTCACTTGCGCCGTTCTCCCACGGCACTCGGCTTCGTCCTGCTCGCCACAATATGTTGCCAAAAGTTTTGGGACGTCTGCCTTTACATGCACATGAACTTTAATGACATCCCATTCCTAATCTGTAGGGTTTAATATGGAGTTGGCCACCCTTTGTAGCTATAACAGCTTCAACTCTTCTGGGAAGGCTTTCCACAAGGTTTAGGAGAGTGTTTATGGGAATTTTTGACCATTCTTCTAGAAGCGCGTTTGTGAGGTCAGGCACTGATGTTGGACGAGAAGGTCTGGCTCGCAGTCTCTGTTCTAAATCATCCTAAAGGTGTTCTATCGGGTTGAGGTCAGGCCAGTCAAGTTCCTCCACACCAAACTTGCTTATCCATGTCTTTATGGACCTTGCTTTGTGCACTGGTGTGCCGTCATGCTTGAACAGGAAGGGATCATCCCCAAACTGTTCCCACAAAGCTGGGAGCATGAAATTGTCCAAAATGCTGGGGAACTGAGGGGCCAAGCCCAACCCCTGAGAAACAACCCCACACCATAATTCCCCCTCCACCAAACTTAACACTTGGCACAATGCAGTCAGACAAGTACAGTTCTCCTGGCAACCGCCAAACCCAGACCTGTCCATCTGATTGCCAGACAGAGAAGCGTGATTCGTCACTCCAGAGAACACGTCTCCATTGCTCTAGAGTCCAGTGGCGGCGTGCTTTACTCCACAGCATCCAACGCTTTACACTTGGTGATGTAAGGCTTGAATGCTCGGCCATGGAAACCCATTCCATAAGGCTCTCTACACACTGATCTTCAGCTAATCTGAAGGCCACGTGAAGTTTGGAGATCTGTAGTTGACTCTGCAGAAAGTTGGTGACTTCTGCGCACTGTCGCCTCAGCATGCGCTGACCACAATCTGTGATTTTGGCCTACCACTTCGTGGCTGAGTTGCTGTTGTTCCCAATTGCTTTCGCTTTGTTATAATAACACTAACAGTTGACCGTGGAATATTTAGTAATGAAGAAATTTCACGAATGGTTTTATTGCAACCTATCACGGTACCACGCTTGAATTCACTGAGCTCCTGAGAGCGACCCAATTTTTACCTTTTTATTTTTCTTTCACAAATGTTTGTAGAAGCGTCAGCATGCCTAGGTACTTGATTTTATACAACTGTAGCCATGGATGTGATTGGAACATATTTTTTAACTATATTACAATGTGTTATATACTTATTTCTGTGTTCTTGAAATCTTTATTTTTTTACATTTTACAATGTAAATTTAAGCGTTTTTGTTGCACATGCACATGCAATATTGTTAGTTCATATTCTGAAATACAATGTATGATTCATTGCGTTTATTACACCTTTGCGTGAAACCTCAATACATTTAAAACAATTTAAGAAAAACATTTACTGGCAAACCGCAGTAAAAAAATAGCTTGATACAAAATTTGAACATAAAACATTCATGCCAAGCAGCGACCAACTAATTGCCTTGCTAAAAGCATAATCAAATTCTTACATCGCAAAGCAGAACTCTGAACATTTGGTTGCATTCATGAAACACGAGCATAACGCATATTTGTCTATATTTGTCTTTATTGGTAAAACCAACTTATGCATAAATAGTTTTGCAAACAATTTTACAAACATAAAACAAGTGGAAGGAATTTGTGGAAATAATTTGCAAAAGCATTCTTGCATAAACTAAGAACATGTAAGAATGATTTTACAAACTACTTGCGCAGAAATTTCAGAGTTTCATGAATGAATCGCATTGTTTGACAGAAAAACATAATCTGATCACAAAAAAACACAGTGACACTTTGTGAAGGAAATATTTACACACACTTAATTTACCAAACTTAACGACGTAAACAATCTTGTACGGCAGTGCGATGATGCTAATTTCCAGCAAAGAAATTAGTCTTTCTCGCAAACTAGGCTTTGAACGCAAGGCCTAGAAATGAGTGAAACCAGTTGATCCAACCTTCATTCTAAAGAAATCCAATAAATTCCTGAAGGAAAATTATACGTCTAAATACGTCACATTACAAAAGTAAAATGGGTTGCAAATGGCAAGTGAGCATTAAATCAAAATAGACCCCATATACTTTCTTAATACACATTATGGGTCTTACTATGAATCAATCCATGTCGTACTTTCCCCCCCAAGCTCTTTTTTCTGATGCGACTTTCCTTTTACGCTGACCACAGTAAATGGGTTGCAAATGGCAATTCACGTTAAATTAAGTCTTCTTTTTAAAGTTCTTCCTCTTCCTCTTGATCCAAACTGTTGAACCTCACATATAAAGAATCCTTCAGCGTGATGTCATCAGTGCATTTAGTGATTTCCTTAGGGGTGGCGTCATCGTCCCTCTTTATGATGTCATCAGAATCCACGTGGGTTGTGCTTTGTCCACTCTCTTCGAAACAGATGCTAAGGGCTTCCTGCCGTACGGTGATGCCGTTAACGCATTTAGTGCTTTCTTTGAGCGTGATGTCATCGATGTGTTTGGCCTCCTCGTCGATTTCCTCCGGAATCGAAGGTGGGAGGCTCTCAATGTCCGAGTTGCTGAAGACGTACCCGGGCAAGGTGGTGTGTATATGCGAGGCGTGTGTGTGTGAGCTGACACTGGTTCGACCGGCGCAGCGGTACACCCTGCTGGTGAGGAGGGCAGAACTGCGGGTCACAGAAGTCAGCTGGGACTGGAGGCTGGTGCCGCTGCTGTTCAGGACCGACCCGTAGCGGTAGTTTGCTAAAACTACAGGAACCTTCCAGTCAAACGCAAGCGTCCAACGGAGCCAAGTCTTCCGGATTTCAGTCTGGACCTAGGATAGAACCGAGGATCATGAGCAAAAAACAATGTTGTGGACTGACATTAAAATCTTTGACTGAAAGGTTGACAAGATCACTTTGAATACGAACTTTGCTAAAGTGTCAGTATTTAAAATATAAATGTTGTTCCACCCACACTTACCTCTCCATTGCAGAAGCAGTAAATAATAGACACAAAAAATCCCTGAAAGAGAGCAATAAACACCAATTTCATAAGTCAAACTTGTTCATTATTAATTTTGTTCTTTCTTACTTTTTAAAAAACTTGTACTGTATATCTGGTTTCGCTATTTCATTTATCAATAAATATATTTACTTTATATATTATTCATTTATTCATGAATATATGCCCAAATCTTAAATAAGAATAAGTATAAATATCCAGTTTTTTGGCTTTTAAAACTTCTAATTAACTCAGCACCAATTTTTTATTTTTCATTTAATTTCTTTTAACTTTTATTTCACAGGATAAAACGGAAAACCAAAGAAAAAAGCTTCTGATGCACCTCCACACCAACTTTTATTTTATTTTCAATTATATTAACTTTATTTTCACATGAAAGACAGAGAAGCAAGAAACAAAAGCTGATGCATATCAGCAGCATCTTTTAATTTAAAATGTATTTTATTAAATTAAAATATTTTATTTATTTTAATCTTTATTTCATAGTAAAGACAGAAAAGCAAAGAAGAAAAGCTTCCGATGAACTTCAGCTCCAACCTTTAATTTAATTTATTTAATTTAAATGTATTTACATTTTTATTTTATAGTAAAGACAGACAAAAAAGAAGGAAAGCTTTTTTTGCATCTCAGTACAAACTTTTTCTTTTTTTTTTTTTAATTGCATTTATTTTTAGACAGACAAAATAAGAAAAAAAGCTTCTGATTCATCTCAGCACCAAGTTTTTATTTAATTAATCTCAATGTAATTTAATCTATTTTAATCTTTATTTCACAGATAAGAAGAAAAGCTTCTGATGAACTCCAGCACCAACTTTTAATTTAATCTACTTTACTTCACAGAAAAGACAGAAAAGTAATGGAAACTTTTAATTAAATGTATTAATTTTTATTTTTTTTTGCATTCATTTAAACTTTTATTTCTCAGGAAAGACAGAAGAGTAAATAGCTTCTGCAACAACTTTTAATTTTAGCTTAATTTATTTTATATCTATTCAATCATTCCATATATTATCTTTAATTTATTCCATGTGGCGTTATTAGTTTTGCAGTTCACACTGTCCACAGATAAGAAACAAAATGCTTTTGAAAAATACAAGTGAAGTTATTTATCACGCCAACAGAGCCAGTTAAACCGAAATGGAAACTGACACATAATTATACTTAACGTTATATAATGCCACATTAGTGTATTTATTGGGAGTGGAAATAGATTAGTCAGTAACTCACCTGGAAAGAGTTGAAGAAGAGTTCACAGTACATGCGCAGCTCCCAACCAAGACCTGTGAATGTGTGCGGCATTCCCACAAACACGATGTAGTGGACGCCGAAAACCAGAACCAGAACCAATGTGGACTTGGCAAGCTTCCTGGACACAGACAGACAGACAGACATTTTTCCATCACTATTTTCAACCCTTAAAAGGATAGTTCACCCTGAAATTAAAATGAAGTCATAATTTACTCACCCTGGTGTTGTTGTAATGCCGTATGCCCTTTTTTCTTTTATGGACCACAAAATGAGGGTTTTAAAAAATTTCCCACTCTCTCTCGTCCATATAATGGTAGTGAATAGCAACCAGCATCAAGCTTTTAGAAAGACGCGAAAGTATCACAGAATGATCCCATGTGACATGCTGTATTGCAAGTGTTCTGGGGATGTACGACATTCATTTTTAATTAATGTATTATTTAACAAAAATCCTGACCTTAGCAGTCGGTCTCTTGTGCGATGTGTGTGTTCATGAGACTCTATTAACACCGCAGTTCACTCAGTATCTCCAAGAAAAAGCACACAAATTGTAAAAAAAATGGAGATGAACAAAAACGTGACACGAAACACAATCCATCTACCTTCTTCTCTGAGGTAAATATGTCAATGTGTTCGTCGAAACAAGAAGTTATCGAGTTCAGCTGTCATTCTGACTGTCATCAGACAAACGGAGTTCCGGTCCAGAGATATTCGACTCAGTGAAGAAAGTAGGCTACACGGATACTTTGTTGGGATTTCTAGGCATTGTATTTCATGTTGCGTTTTTGTTATTCCTTGATTTCTCACAACTTGTGTGCTTTTTATGGGCGAGTCGGAGTGAACTGCGACTAGTCTCTTGAACGCGAAGCCGTGCACAGAAAACCAACGGCCAAGGTCAGGATTTTTGCTAAATAATACATTACATTTAATTCTATGTATCCCCAGAATTATAGGACATGTGTCGCACATTCTTTGATACTTTTGCATCTTTTTTAAAAAGCTTGATGCTGGTCACACTGCCATTATATACAAGATGGCTGCACATGTGTAGCAGTGTTTGTTTGTCAAATGTTTGTCTAACGTCTAACGTTTGCTGAGCCCGACCATCTCAGTTGCTAAGTTTTTGCTGGAATTGTTTGCTGCTGCTGCCTGCTGATCTGGCTAATCAATTAACTCTCACTGCATGCTGCTTTTGCTGTTTGGCTTGCATCTTCTTGCTGTTGCTGCTGCCCATGTCTTCCTGCCGCATGGTCTTCCACAGGCTTTCTGCATGGCCTTACTGGTAAACTATGGAATGTTTATTGTTGCTTCACCTGGCTTCGACTGGTAAGACTTCCTTTTTGCCTGCACCTGTGCTTGATCGCTGAACTACCAAACTCTCCAGCCTTCTCTCTGCCTGCACACGCAGTCATCTGTCAAGCAAATTGCTCTTCTATTTAAGCTGCATCTCTACAGTGCCGAAAATGACACTTCTTCTACTGAGCCTTGTCTTGCTCTGGGGACATGGGCATATGAATGTCTCCGGTGAAACCTCTCTAGTGAAGGCGTGGGGTCCCTCATTTGTTCCCAGTATGACTTGCTCTAGGCCAGAGCTACTTGTGCAAAAATTACAAAAACTACAGCCCCTTTATAGTGTTCCCTCTGAATTCCTTCTCCGTTCTCTGTGCCTTGCTGTTTTGAAAAGCTTCACTGTTTTATCTGACAATGATCTTATGTTGTTTTTTAATTCATTACATACTAAAAATGCTGTGAGCCTTGGTGCAACTATGAAACAGAGATGTTTGATTATTATGTTGTTAATTATTTGTGGTGATGTGCAGCCAAATCCTGGCCCAGTTGATATTGACTCCAAAATCTGCAATACTCCGGCTGATTTTAAAAAACGGTCTGGGTTAGGTATTATTCATTTGAATATGCGAAGTATGCTTCCTAAGATTGATTCTTTACGTATTTGGGCAAAATCCACCGATGCAGATATTATAATTCTTTCAGAAACATGGCTCTCTAAATCAGTCACAGATAAAGACATTGTTATCAGTGGATACAATGTCTTTAGAACCGACCAGCCTCGTAAGGCTGGGGGCGTGGCTATATATGTAAAGAGCAAGTTCACTGCCAATGTAGTTCTGTCTATATCTGTGAGTAAACAACTTGAATTTCTGGCCCTAAATGTTGAGGTGTACAAAGGCATGACTGTCACTGTTGTTGGATGCTACAGACCACCTTCTGCTGCAGCTGAAACCCTTCTGACACTGTCACAGCTTTTATCACAGCTGCAGTACAGCGAGATTATCCTGGCAGGCGATATGAACTGGGACTGGTTCAAACCTGCTTCAGACGGAATGAAGGGCCTTTGCAGTGAATTAAATCTCACACAATTAATTTCGTCTCCTACTCGCCCAAATTCAAAACATCCAGAGAAATCTACTCTAATTGATTTGCTATTGACAAATGCACCTCATAAATTTTCTGAAATTGGCGTGTTTGCTAATGACATTAGTGATCACTGTACGATTGCTGCAGTTAGAAATGCAAAAATTCCAAAATCCAGGCCTCGATGCATTGAAAAACGTGATTTGAAACATTTCTCCTTACAAGGTTTTTCACATGATTTATTCTATTTTAATTGGGACAGCATTAGGCTTATTGATGATGTTGAATTAGCCTGGAAATACTTTCATGATGGATTTTTGCAACTTATTAATAAACATGCTCCTATGCGTAAGTTTAGAGTCAAGGGACGAGACAACCCTTGGTTTTCGAAGGAGCTTAGCAAACTTCTTCATGAGAGGGATCTGGCTTGGGCAAAGGCTAGAAATTCTGGGGTGGAGGCCGATAGGATTAATTTTAGACGACTAAGAAACCAGTTTACAGCAGCTGTCCGACATGCTAAATCTGAATACTATCTTGCGGCCACTACAGACAATCTAAATAACCCTAGGACTTTTTGGAAGTCTATCCAGTCAATTTCATTAACTAAATCTCATAATGAACTGCCTCCCCATATCATTAGGGACGATATTATTATCTCGGAAAGATCGGCAATGCTAGAATGTTTTAATGAACATTTTGTTGCATCTGGTTCTTTGTTTGACCAATCTTTATCTCCAAAAACCTCCTCTTCTGATGGTAATGTTGCGGGAAGATGTTGTGCTGGCCAGCCTTCTTCTTTTACCTTTGCCCCGTTCTCAATCGATGATGTGCATAAAGCCCTAATGTCATTGGACATCAAAAAGCCTGCCGGCTCAGATTGTTTAGAGCCATATTTTTTAAAAATTGCTGCAGATTTTATTGCTAAACCGCTCATGTATATTTTTAATTTGTCTTTGGTTCAGAATGTTATGCCATCAATCTGGAAATCTGCTTATGTCCTCCCTTTGTTAAAGGGAGGAGATCCTACTTTGTTAAACAACTATAGGCCTATTTCCAACTTGTCTGTGCTGTCAAAGGTCTTAGAACGACTAGTAAGTGAACAACTGAAAGAATTCCTGAGTGTTAATAATATCCTATCAGAGTTTCAGTCGGGATTCCGAAAGGAACATAGTACCATCTCTGCTTCATTGAAGGTGGTGAATGACATCATTGAGGCACTGGACAGCAAAAAGATGTGTGCAGCTCTTTTCATCGATCTTTCTAAAGCTTTTGATACGGTGAACCATTGTATTTTAAAACAGAGACTGCTCAACATTGGTCTTTCTGAGAAGGCAGTTGGTTGGTTTAAAAAAATTATCTCTCAGATAGGACTCAGTGTGTCACCTTTGACGGTATTTCTTCAGGTTTCTTACAAGTTGTATCAGGGGTTCCTCAGGGATCGGTGCTGGGCCCACTTTTATTTACCATTTATGTAAATGATCTTGGTTCAAATGTCCATAATGCTCTGTTTCATTTTTATGCTGATGACACAATTATTTATAGTTGTGGAGAAACCCTTAACCAGACTTTTCAGTACCTGCAGGATGCCTTTGACGTTGTACAATCTTGGCTTTTTGACTCGAAGCTTGTGTTGAATGCAAATAAAACAAAGACGGTCTTGTTTTCAAATAATAGGAACTCCACAGCTATCCCTCCAAACATTGTAACCCTGCAGGGAAATCTAATAGAGCGTGTGGCTGAGTATAAGTACTTAGGGCTTTTACTTGATGAACATTTGACTTTTAAGGCTCATATCCAAAATTTAGCCCGGAAACTTAGGTTAAAGCTTGGGTTTTATTTTAGGAATAGGGCCTGCTTTTCTCTTGTAACAAGGAAGAAATTGGTCGAGGCTACTTTTTTGTCTCTTATTGATTATGGTGATTTTTTATATATGCACGCCCCGAATAAATATTTGCACCAACTGGATTCAGTTTATCATGGCGCACTGAGATTCATTACAGGGTGCAAACCCTTTACACATTGTTGCACTCTGTATGATCTGGTCCAGTGGCCGTCCCTTGCTCAGCGCAGGCTAACCCGGTGGCGATTGTTTATATACAAATCCATTATTGGGACATTGCCCCCTTATTTATGTAGGCTTCTATCCTTCAAGGCCAATATTCGCTCACTGCGGTCTAATGATAATCTCCACATGATTGTGCCTAGGGCTCGAACAGAGTTAGGGAAGCAAGCATTTAGAATTTCTGCCCCATCAGCGTGGAACCTATTACAGAATGACTTAAAACTTGATAACTTGGTCTCCTTTGGTCACTTTAAGAGACTAGTAAAGTATCGGGAAGCAGGCTCAATGGGGACCTGTCCCTGCTTTCCAAATTTGGATAAGTCTATTGTATTGTAATTTGTTACATGTATTTTTAACTGTTGTAAGGCCATTGTATTTGTATTTTTTTTTTTGAATCGGCAGGGCCTGAATTTCGTTTTGGAAAATAGGGGGGAAATCCCCCTTTAGGTCATTCTTATGGGGGGGATTTTTTTAATTTGAGGGGGGAGTTTTTTTAGACAATTTTTAAAAAATACGTTTAGCTACATGTTTGCTCACTCATTGTATTTGTGTTTTTACAATGGGGTCATTTTTTTTAGTTTACACAACAAAAGGAAGCTTGATTTCAATCTTTGAATTAAATTGAAAAAAGTAGCACAAATAAATACATGAAATAAAGAGAAAAGTTTAGGTCTAACACTAGTATTCAGAAATGCTAGAAACGGAAAAAATAACACGGAATAGTCTTTTAGTCCTGTATAATTTGAATACATAAGCTATTAATCCTGATTCCTTACAATTAATGCTATCTTTTGTTGTTTTATATACAATAATGACAGACAAATTTTAGGCTACTCTCACTTTAAGAGCTAGTGCACGGATCCATTAAGGGGCCGTTCACATGTTGCGTGTAAAGCCAGTCCGCGCCACTTTCTTTGCTAAGCAATCATGAGCCATGTTCTCCATGTAGACGAAGACGTTTCAGCAAAGGATGAACGCGCAAAAGACGTAACGTGAACGGCCCATACTGTTTTCATTATAGTCTCACATGCATTTTCTTTTTGTATTATTTTTTTAAGACATATTGTGTTTGAGAGGATACTCCCCAAGACCGGAATTTAGACAATGTTGTGTACTTTTTACCGTTAAAGCGCTATAATTCGCGAAAAAGAACTCAGTTTTGTTACTCACGAGCTGTTTGTTATGCGGTTTAAAATCGCTTGAATGTTTAAATAGGTAAGACTTAAAAAGACGCACAAATTATAAACAATAGTGACGATGCAATGGCCCGATTGTGCAAGTGACATTTCCATCAAATGTCCCGACTCCTGAAACGCGAGAGTCTAGAATCACCGCTTGCAGCTGCAGCGCGATTGGCTTGCCTTGTGCAACCTATTTTGAGAGACAGAGAAGACGCGGCATTGGCAGAATCACTCACGCTGTTTGTGAAATTGCGTCTTGCAGAATGTTTTAAAATGACTGATTTGATCTTATAATCTGTTAGGTTGAATTTACTCATAGGCCTACATGCTAGATTGAATGAATGTTTGCGGGAATTTCCCGCATTATAAACGCACGACCTGCGGGAATGATTAAAATGATGCGCAATACCCGCAATCCCGCACCGAAATTCGAGCCCTGATCGGCGTGGCTGATTCATTGTATTGTTAATGTATTATGTCTTGTATGTTTATTGTATTTATTATATTTTGTATTTTATGTGGAACTTTTATTGCGGCCTTCTTGGCCAGGGCTCCTTCGTAAAAGAGACTTGTTCTCAAAGGATTTCCCTGGTTAAATAAGGGTTAAATAAAATAAATAAAAAAATATAGACGAGCGCGAACGGGACTTAAAAAAAAAAAAAAAAAAATCCTTTTGTTGTCCATAAAAGAAAGAAGGGCCTACGACTTCACAAAAACACCCGGGTGAGTAATTCTTTTACTTAATTTTCATTTTAGGGTGGTCCCAATTCTGACTTTTTTTTCACAGTTGCGTGTTTGCCTACATCTCGCAATTCTGACTTCTTATCTCAGAAATGCTGATATAAACTCGCAATTGCATGATATAAACCTGCAATTGTGAGAAATAAACTTGCAATTCTGACTTTTTTCTCAGAACTGCATTTTTATATCTCACAATGCCGACTTTATAACACGTAATTCTGACTTTATATCATGCAATTCTGACTATCTTGCAATTGCGTGTTATAAATTCAGATCTGTGAGACATAAATTCGCAATTGCAACTTTATATCAGTTATATCAACTTTATATGTTATATATGACTTTATAACACGCAATTCTGAGAAATTGCGAGAAGTAAACTCGCAATTGTGAGATAAAAAGTCACAATTATCTTTTAAGATGTTTTATTCTGTGGTGGAAACAAGCTTCCATAACTATCCCTTTAACACCCTTACAATCATGATACAGTGATAGTGTTAGATGGTCATATTATGGTAGCCTACTTTGAAATAAAGTCATGTGACAGGAAGGCCAAGTATGCTAACCTATATTCTGAATTTGTCCTCTGCATTTAACCCATCCAAGTTAGCGCACACACATTAGGAGCAGTGAGTAGTGAACACACACACACACCCACACAAGGGCACCTCTGTCATGGGTATTGAGGGTGGAAGAGAGTGTATATTATATCAAATTCACCATGGTACACCCAAGGTACTTCCTAAAGCATCATTGTCTTGGTTTTCACACCAAGTAATGCGATGGAAAAGAGCCTATGTCTCAGCATTGAGAGCTGAGAGAATGAAGTTGAAATGAGAGCGAGACACCGAGAGCGTGAGAGTCAAAGTCAATTTTAAGGCTTATTATCGCATTACAGGCCAGAAAGCGAGAAAAGTTGAGTCAAGTTTTAAGTCAGTGGCATTTCGGCTGTTTTTCATACCCTCAAATAAAGGGTTACTGATGATGAGGAGACTTGCACTGAGCTCAATTCCAATGTAAATTGCTTAATTACTTCAAGTTCAGAGCATAAGTTCGACTCTCATTAATAGTAAAGCACGACTGTGCCTGTTCATCCGTAATGTCATTAATGGCTTTCATTGCCTGTATTAATTTCACCTGAGGTTCTCAAACCCCTGTAGGTTTAAAACACTCTCCAGAAGGGACTCTAATTCTGTTCACACATGATTTGGGATTAATTCCAGTGATTTCCTTCAATGTTTATTTACAAAATTAACTGGAAACCAAAATGTTACATGGCCAGAGCAACCATTCAAAACAACCTAGCAACCATTAAATAACCACCCAGAACACCCCAAAAACCCCACCCAAAAAACACCCAGTCGCAACCAATTACAATGCCACAGCAAGCACATGGAAATTATTCAGAACACCCTTGAAACCGCCACACTGTAAAAAATTATATGATCAATAAGTTATGACAACATATGTTTTTACATTGCTTTAACTCATCAAAATAATTAAAGCAATTTTTAACTTTTTTATAAGTTTTACAAGATTCAACTCATTTTTTAAAGTCAGTTTGTTGTAATTTAAGTTGAAATGACTTAAACATCCAAGTTGATTTTGTAAAGTGCAAGAACACTCTAGCAACCACCCAGAACACCCTAGCAACCACCAAAAATACCCTAGCAACCATTCGGAACACCCTAGCAACCACCCAGAACACCATAGCAACCACCAAGAATACCATAGCAACCATTCGGAACACCCTAGCAACCAGCCAGAACACCCTAGCAACCACCAAGAATACCATAGCAACCATTCAGAACACCCTAGCAACCAGCCAGAACATCCTAGGAGCAACCCAGAACACCCATCGTGTTGGTGAATTTTTTTGTGTATGCACCACTTCAGTGTTGAGGATCATTAAAGAGTTTATCATCACAGACTAGAGGAATTTGCTTGATAAACATGAGCTATGATAAGAGCCTATCTCTATACAGACTGATCTTACAGTCAGTTCCACTCGCAGACTATTAGTCAGGGATACTGTGACTTTTACCCAGAGGGAGACAATCTATTTGTCACAGTGTCTGGTTGTGTTCCCTTGTTTGTCACTAGAGGTCCTCGTTATCACGGTGTCCTTCACTATTGACTTCATTTTCCAGCATTCTGTCTGTCACTGTCACTCATCAGTTCATTGCACTCAGCTGTTCCCCGTCATCATTGTTCCCAGCTGTTCATTGTTAGTCTTGTTAGATCTGTGTATATATTCCCTGTCTGTGTTAGTATGTGTACGGATTCGTTGTATATTGTCACACCACTTCTGGTAGCCTGTTTTTGCCTGTTCGTGTTTGTTTTTGGATTGCCTTTTGGATTTTGACACTTGCCTGGACTGATTGTGATTTGGATTACCCTTTTATTAATAAACTGCTGCAAATTGGATCTTCTGTCTCGTGTGTGTCGTGACACTATTAATGAAAGCAGCACTACCAGATCTCTCTCTCTCTCTCTCTCTCTCTCTCTCTCAAAATTACAGTCCTCTTCTGGATATCTCACCAATGATGTCCAAACACTCCACCTCACTGACAACAACCACAAGAACACAGCAAAACAGAATTCAGCCACAGCATGGGCTGGTGTGAACATATTTTATATATTATAAAATAGCACCTGTACTTTTATACAGTTTGATTTGCTTTTAATTTGTCACAGGTGAACAAAACAATCCCAAATCCAATATACTCCATTACAGCTCTTCATATGAGGTCATGTACCAGCATAACAATAATTTCCTGCACTTACCTGCACTGTTTACGCGTGTCGTAGCGTCCTGCGTTTGTTTCTCGGATCTTAGTGGCCAGAACTCGAACAATATTTACAAACAGAATGAAATTCAGCTGCAAGAAAAAGGAAACAACGATTGATTCAGAATTGTATTGTTACATAATTCATTTGACTAAAGGTCAAAGACTTTGCATGTACATATAAAATAATAATACAAATGATGATGAATATTATGTAAATGTGAATAAACATACACTATATATTATATTTTAAAAATAGTTTAATATATTAAATACGCATATATTAATATTTGTATTAAAATTGTATTTATATATATGCACACACACACATACATAGGCCTATATTTATTTATTATAAAAAGTTTTAATTAATTTGCCGGCTGGACAATTTAAATAAACTGAGAGACTGAGAGAATGTGATATGTTAAGAAAAATCAAGGTAAATATCAGCTGTGTAAAGTCTGTTATCGCCTGTCATTTCCAATCAAGCTGCAATTTTGTCAAATTATCCTGAAAATATGATTTAATTGTGTGTGTTTCAGGACAGCTATGAAATCAGCATCTGCAGGATAATTAAGCTATTTTATTCCAAAGGTGTTGAAATAAATAATTGGGGGTTTCTGTGGGGGGGGGGGGGGGGGGGGACAGAATTCTCCTGTTGGACAATTTGAATTAACTAGTTATACACACTAAAAACGCTAATTTCATTCTGCTTCTATTTTTCCGCATGGGAATTATTCCATCAATGTGTGATGAGCTTCTGTCGTATCTGAGCCGTGAAAGTTTCAACAGGTTTAAACAGTTTTTCATATTCCGCGCTGCTCTGTTTGAACGTCGTAATCAATACACCATAGAAATTGTTAGTAATGAGCGCTTTGTGCACAAATTCATCCATGTGAGTTAAATCCTAATTTATATGTTTTGCTGACAGACATCAAGGACCAAAATACATTTGCATTCTGTCACATAATTACAGCTCTCCTGCTGTGCGATGGTCCAGACGTTCTTGAAATCGGAGCTCCATTACTGCTGGAAGCGCTTATGCTCAGCAAGGCCAATAATTAACAGCATAATGTCTTCGTCTGCCCATCCAGCAGATAAATATACGCATGGAACCACTAACTGGTCAATCACGTCAACAAACGACAGTATGCCGCAATCCAAATCGACCCTTTGACATGCTGGATTACAGGATTTGAAAATCTCTTTTAGAGCGTATCGTGTTCAGGGCACAGGGTTGAATCCGGGGTTAATGGGAAGACAGCTGTGTCTGATGGTGTCGCACTTAACAACTGCTTTGATGCCACTTTCACAAATATGATGCAATTTGGAGTCCCAAGAGGACTGTTAGATGTTACATAGGTTGCGTCCGAAAACTGATAAACGCTGCCTTCGGAGGATGCATTCCAAGGTAGGAAGGAATGCAATGTTAGTTTCACTTCCTGTCTCCTGATACCTTCATCTGATCGATTTTTGAAGGCAGCATAGATGTATCCTTCGCTGCCTTTTATATCCCACAATCCTGTGTGTTCCATTCTGTGACAGTTGAGCTAGAAAAATAAAGATGGCATCTGAAAGTTGCGGCTGGTCGACAGTTTGTGTGTAAATGTACATTTTTGATCAAAGCTTTCCACTTATGATGTCATTTCTAGCGAAAGAATCATAAATACGGAGAGAATGCACGATGGAAAATCTGAAAAACCTCCATGTTTGTAGTCAACATTTCAAACTGGATGACAATGACATGAAAGAAACGGCCATTCTGTCCGATCTGCCCAACCCCCCGAAGCAAAATGGCATCTCTCAAAGAGAAAATTAATCACTACTCTTGAATAAATAACTATTGTAGCTTTAATAAGGATTAAGCTATATTCAATTTAATTTTTATGCACTGTTTAATTATTCAGTTTCTGTGTTAGATTTACCTGAAAACCACTGTTTACAAGGTTACATGGGTCAAAAACAATGGAAACAATGACTGTTTTTTTGTGCATTTTAGCAGGGCAAGTACAAATCTGAACCAGCCTGACCAGGCTAGTAGAAAAGTTTCACATTGAGCTCTGAGATATATTAGGGGTACAGCTGAATGTGACATTTATTACAATAGGTTTATGCGGAGATTGTTAAAGTTCACTCAAATTAAAAGTTGTTATATATTTTTTAATAGCCTATTAAATGTTAAAATTGATAGCTTTCAATTATACTGTAATATTAATGGCCATAATTACAGTTTTTAACAGTCGCTAGGACACATTTCTCAATACTTAGGTCACTTTTTCAAAACTCTTCACACAGTGAGCACAACAGAAGTATATGTGGGCTAAACTGTGGATCATTTATCATTGCTTTAGCACAAAATGAATTCAATGTCTACATCTTTCAAATTACATTAATTATTTTCTTACTTCGACACAACAACCGCCAAAACTCTGTGTACTTACAGGCCAATTTGCACATGCTTACATACTGTTTTCAAAACTGGTCAACTTAAGTTCAAAACAATAACATAATGCAAAACTGAATATGACAGCAATTTGCTACATTTCTACAGTAATATTGTAATGAAATGTATTTTGAATCTAAAAATGAAATGCTATAAAAACAATTGGACAATTGGACCAACCACAGCTGATTCCTATTGTATCTGTATCGTGGATGGTGTGTATATAAATTATTGTATTTTGGAATTACTCTGTGCAACAAAAAAAAAAAGACAAAATATATTGAAGCATACTGCATCATGTCTGATTCATTCCAGTAACATATATTGCAGTGAATTCTAAACAGTAGAGAGGTGTGCTTGTTTTACAGAAGAAGACATTGTATAATTCTACCTGTTGTTGGTGTTTTTTAGGTCATTGTTTTGTGGGTGGTAAAGTGTGTTTGTTGTCTGTCAACCTTTGCTAGTGTGATGTAAGATTATGTTGATTTGAGACATGTATGAAGTGATTTGGTAGTTTTAGTGCATTTTGAAAGTGAAATGAACTGCTGTGCCGAGCTGAAAGTTGGTTTGGAGAACTGTGTGAAAAGTTTTGAGAAAGTATTGAGAAATGTGTCCTAGCGCCTGTAAAAAACTGTAATGGCGTAAATTGACAAAAAAATCAATTTAATAGAGACACCATTAGCAGTACTGCTAGTCTCATTTATTCATAGTGCTTAGTATAATGATGCCATCAAACAAATATTTAAAATATACTGTTTTTATGTTGTTTCTACATTATTTTGGAGATTCTCTATGAGAGTATAACAATATAAAAATATATTTAAAAAAACTGACAGAATAATGTGTGATTAATTAGTCATGTTATTGATTGACAGCACTAATACTGTTCCGTCATTAATGAATAACTACACAAAAACAAATGAGTATTGCAATATGAACATTAGTAACTACTATTAACTAACAAGAAGCTTATTAGTACCAACTCACCCCTATTGCTGTCAGTATAGGAACTTGGTATATCCATTTAATATTGCCAGCGCTCAACTCCCAACACCTTAGAGAGAAAGAGTAATATCATTTAAATGTTATATATAAAACAGAGATTGTGTGTGTGTGTGTGTGTGTGTGTGTGTGTGTGTGTGTGTGTGTGTGTGTGACTTATTTACATTACCGAGAAGGCTGAATAATGTACTGAAAACTCACCTTGCATCCGCCAGCATTGCCCTGACAACAGCCCAGGTTGATACGAAGAGAGCCGGAACACCTGCAGTCGCACAAATTAGAAAAGGACAAGATTTATCAACTTTAATGAAGCACACAAGGACAGAAGCATGCCCGACACTTGTCACAGACTCACCGGAACAAAACAATTTTCAATTTGTTTTATTTTGAACCGTTGTGATCCTACAATTCAAAAGCCTACTGAAAGTCTTCTTGACTCTCTGGACGATAAATCAAAATGAGAAGTCTGTAATTTCTGTGCTGACACAAACTCAAATACTCCCCTTATCTGCCAATGGTCAAACAAACACATAATCCCACCCCAAACTCACACTATTGGCTGAGCCTAAAAGGGCAAGGTTTGGCTGGTTAGATGTTTTAACTACGCCATCTGCATTCCTCCATCAGCAGCCATTAAAATATAAATATAAATATAAAATGTCTATATTTTTATAAATTATTATGTAACATGATTTTTATAATGTTATATATAATAATGTATATTATAATATAGCCATATTCTGACAAAAATGAATATCATGCTTTTTCATGTTTCAAAGAACATTTAATAATTGTATCTAAAAATATACTTATATAAAATATTGAATGTCAGTTGTATTTTTTAACAATATATATAAAATAATAAAATACATATTTTCATATTATATATTTAAATTAAATAATATATAATTATTTTTCTGAAAATGATTAATATATGTAAATTAATATATATATATATATTACCTTGTTAAATCATAGGTTATTAGCTCATTGATTTATAATGATGTGTCTCTAAATACAGATGTATTTATTAATTATGAAAAAACCTAAATTAAAACCCAGCAAACAAGTTTCTCTTTGATCAGATGTTTCGTAGTGCTTGAATCTGAAAATGTTGCCCTCATTAGGTGTTTACTCTTCGGCAAACACATCTATGCCAGGAACATTAATTATGCATTATTGATTATGATGACACATTAATATGTTCATAACATCAATACGTTGCTTAAGTATTGCATATTATTGTTGACTTTAAAGTTGTTGATCCTGCGCTCTGTGTCATTGTTAATCTGTTTTAAAGTAGAACAAACATGTTTGGGCTTCTCTGTCATTCGGCTTTCAACAAAGTATCTAAGAATGCCAGAACCTTCCCAGAAGTATTTGCACTTCAAAGATGTCTGCTCGGCTTGCCTGGTGAGTATTATGCATCAAACATAAAGTATAAATAAATAAGGCTTTAAATAAGTGTTTGTGCCTCAAAGGACAGCAAAACGATTCGACTGAGATTCTTGGAAGCAGATACAGAAAGCTCAGGTGAGAATTATCATAACAAGCTGTGAAATTGGTTAGGTTACGTCTGGGCAGGGCAAAGTAAACAATGTTTAAAAACAAAATCAACCCCTGATTGATCTTAACATGTGCACTTACCCCACCCTATGAGGGTGAAACCCCAAAGATATTTGGAGTCGGAGAAGAACGCCATGAAAATGAGGCTGTGAAGGTACAGGCCCTCCACTAGGATCCAGTAGTAGTTGGTTGCCAGGAAATAAATGAAGAATAGGACTGTGATCTTGCAGCCAAACTGAAAAAACAAACAACGTTGGCTTCAGCCAATCAGAAACCTGTAATCAACCAATCACAGCACAAAAGCTCATTGTTATGCTGCCTATAAGTCAGACTGATCGTATTTACAAGATGGGTGTGCATGAATTACCTGCACAGTGCCATATTAAACCGTGGGATTTTCAGAAAACAAATTGTGTTTTATAAATTATAAATTATTTGTACAAATAGTTTTGCATGCTGTTGATAAAAATAGCAATAAAATTCACCAAAATAAAAATGCTAATTTAGCTGCGTTTGAGGCAACAGGCTTGTTGGACTACATTTACATTTGCCTATGAACTACATTTCCTATCTTTCCCTGTGGCTGCACAGGAATAGTAAATGCACAGATGCAGCATTAATTCTACACGTAATACACATCATTTGTTCTTTATTTTGCTGCAGTATTCTTGAAAGCCTCCTACATTTATGTTGAAATGAATGGGAGAAAGGAATGTGCTCGTTCAATTTAAATCAATTTAAATTCACTTCATAATTACGACTTCTGACCTCATATGGAAAATTCCAAAAACACTTAAAGGCAGCATTAGTCTCTAATGCAGTTTCAATAGAGTAATTTATTACAGTGCATGCATGAATGAATGGCCAAATAGCACTCAACCAACTTCAATGCAGAGACAAGTTCATTTAAGTTGTGTTAACTCAAGTTAATTAAAGTCATTGTTGCCAAAACTAGTTCAACTCATCTCAACAAAAATATAATTAAACTTGGCCTCGTTCATCAACCTTATTGCACTCACATACTGAGTCTTGTCAAGATGGGAAATGGAGACGGTGCTGATGTTGTCCATTAGCATGGTGTCGTACTCCTGTAGTACACCATTAGCGTACACCACTCTATCTTTTACAAAAATGCTGCCCGCACGCAGCATGAAAGACACAAATAAATGCATGTGAATGTAGTTTCTGGTGCAGTGCAGACGCCTGGAAGAAAGAGAGAAAATTTATGTTTATCACAGAAATTCTTGTCATTTTTGTCCTTTTACGGAACCCCTAAAGGGACATGGTGGTGGGCAAAAAAATTAAATGGGAGGTAAAATATTAAGCCAATGCTTTTGCGTTCTCTCGCAAATGTTTTGCGTTCCCCAAGAAACTTTGTTCCCTCGCAAAATATTTGCGTTTTTCTGAGAAACTTTGGGTTCACTCGCAAAACTTTTGTATCATTTGCGAGCAAATGCAAAGTTTCTCGGGGGGACACAAAACATTTGCGAGAGAACGCAAAAGCATTGACAAATAATTTTTCCTCCCATCTTATATTTTTTTTCCTTTACAATGTCCCTTTAAAGGCTTCGTATTTGCCCTCCTAAACCTGCGTGAATAAATGTAATTTCCGCCATATCTCATTCATTCTGTGGAGGTGGAAGTGGTGGTTGCGGCAATCAAATTTCAAAAATAATATTTTGTTTATATTTGAGTTTTTATTAATTTTGTTAGTTTATAGTTTTAGTTATTTCAGTACTTCAACTAAAAACTAAAAAAATGGGAAATGCCCCACTAAACAACATGATGTCCAAAAGACGTCTTTTCAACGTCTTTGTCACAAAAGTCGGACGTTGAAAAGACGTCCACTGAGGAGCCGGAATGAAAGTTTTTATGACGTCTTTTTTTGACGTGTTCTGCACGTCCGATATAGACGTTCATGGACCTTCTTCGGACAAGGTTAAAAACTAGTTCAAATGTGGCCATTGTGGAGATATTTTCAACATCATTTATGGTCTCATTTAGACAATTTATACTGTTTCTGGACCAAATAAACACTCAGGATGCATTAAATTAAAACTCATGTTTATATCAATGTAATTTCCTTACATTGTTTAGATGAGGTTTAGATGTTGATATGTTTCATTTTAAGCAACCATTGTGGTGATCAGTGTTTGCTTTAGTTGGGCTCTTGGTCCCAGTTCTTCTTACTTGAACTTTTCCGTGGCTGTTGTAACTGTGTGTTTGTATAACACCATTGTTGTGGCAGAGAAAGCCAAGATAATGTAACATCGGCTGTCATCAGCTCCTTGTTGAAGATGAGAAAATCACAAAGTGAGCATTTAATGTTGTGTTTAGACTTTTGTCTTTATATCTGGCGTTTATGACCACTTATTTTGTGGAACTGCATTATTTGGACTAGTACCATTAAAATAATCACTTATTTCAAGGTGGATAAAAAAAGCATATTTAAACAATGTTATTAGAAAATATACCATATAGTCACACACAGACATCAAGATTTTGCGTATGATTCACAACAATGGTGACAATAAAAAAAGCTTCATGCTGCAATGCATGATGGGTAGCTTTCATAGTACAAAACATCCTTGATTCCCAAGCTTTTTTGTTTTGGTTGTCACCGTTGTTGAGAATCATATGCAAAATCTTGATGTGTCTGTGTGACTATGTGATACATTTGCTCAAAACATTGTGTACACATGCTTTTTTAATTCACCTTCAAATAAGTGATTTTTTTATAATGGTACTGGTCCAAATAACACAGTTCCACAAGATTGGTGGTTATAAATGCCACATATAAAGACAAAAGTCTAAACACAGCATTAAATGCTCATTTTGTGATTTTGTCATCATCAACAAGGAGTTGATGACAGCCGATCTTACTTTTTCTTGGCTTTCTGTGCCACAACAATGGTGTTATACAAACACACAGTTACAACAGCAAAAGAAAAGTTAAAGTAAGAAGAATTGGGACCAAGAGCCCAACTAAAGCAAATACTGATCACCACAATGGTTACTTAAAATGAAACATATCAACATCTAAACCTCATCTAAACAATGTAAGGAAATTACATTGATATAAACATGAGTTTTAATTTAATGCATCCTGAGTGTTTATTTGGTCCAGAAACAGTATAAATTGTCTAAATGAGACCATAAATGATGTTGAAAATATGTCCACAATGGCCACATTTGAACTAGTTTTTAACCTTGTACAAAGGTTCGATGAACGCCTAGATTGGACGTGCAGAACACGTCAAAAAAAGACGTCATAAAAACTTTCATTCTGGCTCCTCAGTGGACGTCTTTTCAACGTCCGACTTTTGTGACAAAGACGTTGAAAAGACGTCTTTTGGACATCATGTTGTTTAGTGGGGCTGCCTTGGCAACTATTTGAAAATAAGTTTAAGATTTTTATATTAGATCATATTTCAGATAATGTTTATTTTATTTCAAGTTTGTGGTTTTAGTTTTGCTTTTAGTAAACAATAATAATTCATATAATATAATGTTTTGTTAAAAAAATAAAATCGTGCCTATAGCTAATAAATGTGGGTTTAATAAAACCCTTCACCGGAGCCTTTCAAATTGAAAAAGCAGAGCACAAGTTGTTCAGTTATAGCAGCAACACACTGGGGAACTCTTAAGCTAATATCATTTCTGAAGGTCTTTAAAGAAGAAGACCTGAGATTGTCCCGCTTGAATCCCTCAACAGCAGCCACTTATACTTCTACTTGCTTGCTGTGCAACTTCATAATAAATACATTATGATTATTAGTGTTTCTTTAACTTGCCGGGTAGGACAAAAGTCTGCTTGGTATGAAAATGTGACTGATGTTTAATTACCGAAAGTATCCAATGATGAAAATAGCGACCAGCAGTGAGCTGAAGGACACAGCGTAGCCGACTGTGTACATGATGTGCAGCCGCTCGAAAAAGTCCCTCTGGAAACACAACAACACTTGAGCCATCAATGAACGAAACTTGATTTTTGCTAGACATCCTTAAACATTTCCAAAGACTTTTGACTTAATAAAACTAGTGGCATTTGTATGGCATCTGCAGCTTTATGGCTAGCAAAAAGACTTTGTGTTTGAAGACACAACCCTAATTACAACTCATTGGAGCATTATAGTCAAAAAGTGACTCTTGAATAATTTTGAAAGTTGAAACTTTGAAACAATAAGACACCACAACCTCTTCCAGCCTGTTTAATTGGACTTACTTTGTCCTTTTCAATGCCTGGAGCCAAGAACCGTAGACAGTCTGAATAATTGACCCAAGTTCTGTTCTCCACCATTACCCATGACCCATTCATGTCGCACTGACGGTATGCAAATCCTAAGAAAAAGAAGATACAGAACAATTTGACACGATATTGTTAGATCTTGTTGAATTTTCTAAAAGACGTTTTGCTGCCATGTACCTTTGTGGTTGAAGTCGTACACATAGCCGGGACACGGGACTTTGGTTACGGTTCCTGGGGAACCTTGAGGCCAGCAAACCAATCCGTCCCATCCAGGAGAACAGATCTCATCTGCGTACACAATGTGAAAACCATAATCACGATATATAGATATGCAATCTCACCAAAAAACACTCTAAAGTGAGTAAAGATCCATCATTTCCGGTACGACATAAGTTACAGTTCTTTGTTCTACCCCAGATTCTGCGTCCCATATCATGCGAATATCCCAACAATGTTTGCTCAGATTTGTCTGCAGTCAGAGAGAATAAAATTAAACATTTCTCATCAACTTCTCCCATGAGAAGGCTAATAATCTGACATGTTTGGCGCTATATAGTGATTGTAAACAATATCTCATATGTTTCAATTCTCTGTTACCTGAAGAAATGTTAGGGGAAACACCTGAGGCAAAGTTGATAGTGATACATACTATACTGTGATATAATGGCAAGAAACATTGTTCTATTGAACTGTGCTCACGAGCTGAACACAAAAACAAACAATGCGACCAGTGTTTGTCTGATTCACGAACAAATGATTCTTATGACAGGTCTTGTGCTGAATTTAGACTCCCTGCTAAATGATTCCCTCCTAATCAAATTGGTAATCCATCAATACCCAGCTATAGATGAAATTATGCATGGTTTTACGAAGGGAAGAAATTAATTGTGCATGTGTCTCATTACGGTCCATTGCTCACTCAAAACTAGCCTAATATGAAACCTAATTAAAACTGTTAAGAGTCCATCGAGGAATGTCTAAAGTAATTATAGTTTCTTTAGTAACAGATGGAAACAGGGTCAAAGTGAGACTTTACGACAGTATCACCACATCAATTTTCACACAATTTCAGATAAGACAAACAACTTAGCTGTACTGCAAAAGATGGATCATTAATAAAATATATCATGCTGCTCTGCGTTTGAAAACAGATTGATTACCAGGAAAAGGAAGAAGAATTATTACTTTTAAGAATAGCATATTATATATTTAAGAATAATCTTGCATGACATGATTTTTTATGAAAGGAATAGCCTCACAGCACAAACTTTATCTTTCCTCGCGGCTCATTGATTCAAGGCTGTTGTCGGTCTTCATTCTGAGTGCAAGTATTCCGTCAAACATTGATCCAACCTCCGCAGAATAGTTTGGGGAAAAGGGCAAGGTCCCAGTATGGAAGAACCTCTCCAACTGGTCAATTCCCTGAAGGGAGAGGAGAGTGTCCGCGGCGCGACAAGAGCCTGATGCTATTTATAAACTTTATTCAGAGGGAATGAATCAGCACAGTTCAATTCAACCTGGTGGTCTGGTGATAAAGGCTACAAGAAAGAGCATTAACAGCTTTGTCTGTGCTGTAAGTAACACATCTATTTGTAGACTGGGTTGAATGTCACAGGCACCATGTCATCTTTCACACTTGGAGATTATATATATATATATATATATATATATATATATATATATGCACAGTACATCAAAGCCCACACATTATATTTAGAGTTTGAGTACATTGAATATTCTGAGAATGCTGATAGTTGCCATGGAGGTTCAGCGAGGGCGCTCGGCAACTTGATGCAAATGACAACGGCTACACTCTAATTACCACTAATAACCAATATTAGCCAATGTTGTCAAACAAACGGGAACAGGAACAGACTCTGGCTCGGGAACAGGAACAGACTCATGCTCGGGAACAAGAACAGACTCGGGGGCGGCCATCTTGTCCGTAGACACTGGCTCGGAGGCGGCCATCTTGTCCGTAGACACTGGCTCGGAGGCGGCCATCTTGTCCGTAGACACTGGCTCGGAGGCGGCCATCTTGTCCGTAGACACTGGCTCGGAGACGGCCATCTTGTCCGTAGACACTGGCTTGGAGGAAGTGACATGAACAGTCTCTGGATCAGCAGAAGTGATGTGAACAGTCTCTGGTTCGGCCATCTTGTCCGTAGACACTGGCTCGGAGGAAGTGACGTGAACTGACTCTGGATCGGCCATCTTGTCCGTAGACACTGGCTCGAAGGCGGCCATCTTGTCCGTAGACACTGGCTCGGAGGAAGTCACGTGAACCGACTCTGGATCGGCCATCTTGTCTGTAGACACTGGCTCTGTAGAAGTGATGTGAAGCGTCTCTGGCTTGGCAGAAGTGACGTGAAGCTCTGGCTTGACGTGGCTGACGTGAAGCTCTGGCTGGACGTGGCTGACGTGAAGCTCTGGCTGGACGTGGCTGACGTGAAGCGAGGGCTGGACGTGGCTGACGTGAAGCGAGGGCTCTGGACTGGACGGAACCAGCGATGAAGGCTCTGGGTTGGACGGAACCAGCGGTGAGGGCTCTGTGCTGGACGGGACCAGCGGTGAGGGCTCTGTGCTGGACGGGACCAGCGGTGAAGGCTCTGTGCTGGACGGGACCAGCGGTGAAGGCTCTGTGCTGGACGGGACCAGCGGTGAAGGCTCTGTGCTGGACGGGACCAGCGGTGAAGGCTCTGTGCTGGACGGGACCAGCGGTGAAGGCTCTGTGCTGGACGGGACCAGCGGTGAAGGCTCTGTGCTGGACGGGACCAGCGGTGAAGGCTCTGTGCTGGACGGGACCAGCGCTGAAGGCTCTGTGCTGGACGGGACCAGCGCTGAAGGCTCTGTGCTGGACGGGACCAGCGCTGAAGGCTCTGTGCTGGACGGGACCAGCGGTGAAGGCTCTGTGCTGGACGGGACCAGCGCTGAAGGCTTTGGAGAACGAGACCCTAGAACGATAGCCCTCTTGGCAGCACGTGCAGAAATTAGCGGGGGATCGGCCACGCTAGAAACCGGTCCAGTACGGCCATAGACTGATCCGGTGGCTGGCTTGAAGGTTGGCAAGATGTGAACTGACTCTGGCTGGGCAGACTGGATCAGTGATGAGGGCTCTGGGAGTACTGTGAGCTTGCGGGGTGTTTCATTAACCAAGCCCACAGTAAGTGCCGAACCGCTCAAGAAAAGGGCCAGGTCGACATATCCCTCCAGGGTCCAGCCGGCATGGCCCTCCGGCATCAACTGAGCAATGTTGTCATCCAGCCCGCTCCAAAACAGGTCCATGAGCGACGCCAAGTGACAGCAGGCCAAAAAGTCCCTCACATACCTTTCAATGGGCTGGCCATTTTGAAACAAAGAACAAAGAAATTTCCTTAGGGCCTGGTCGCTGACTACTGCTGGATCCATATTGTGGTGAGTTCTTCTGTTATGATGCAGCTGAAGCAGAGGCAAAAAGCAGGATCCAAGTGCAGCAGGGGGTTTTATTTAAATAATCTAGAAACTAACAAATACAGACAAGATAACCAGATTCTGGACAGCCCACATACAACACTACAACATTAAAAACTCACAAGGACTGAACTAAAACACAGGGCTTAAATACAAGGGAACACAAGCTAAACAAGATAACGAGGGGGCGTGGTTAAACTGAAACACCTGGGAAGACTAATCAACATAACGGGGAACAGCTGAACATGGGACAAGACACATGGCAGGATCACATGACAAACAGGGAATCACATGACAGACAAGAACAAGGAACAAGACACAAAACCCACACAGTGACAAGGGCTTTATAATTGGGTTAAGGATTAGTGCATTTGGAAAGATATATACGGTTTATGTGGCAGGAAAATTCCGGTCCAAGAATTTGATTAGCTGAGTGGCGTTCCAAGACGACAGAGCTGTAGTACAGCAGCATTGCATATTTTCACTGCTTGATATCTCTTGTCTGACTCTTTCAGCAGGCTTTATATTTATGCCAATGGGTGCTCACCTTTCAAAGGCTGTGTCCTAGTAAGGCTGCATATCTTGGTTGCCACATCACCAAGCACCATCGAAGTCCATCTCATTTTGAAGGATCCTTGGAAGTCAGCTTTCCTTTTGCGCCCTTCAATTGTCTTTTTTTGAAGGATACATCACTATCAGTATCGCTAAAAACTCTTTTGTACAGCATTCTATACAGAATTTGCTGGATTTTGTTTTTGCTGGAAGTGTTTTATGGAAAAATAGGGTAACATTTTACAATAAGGTTTCATTAGTTAACATTAGTTAACTACTTTAGGTAACATGAACTAAGACTGTATTTTTATTAACTAACAATAACAAAGATTAATAAATACTGTAAAAATTATCTTGCTCATTGTTAGTTAGTTAATACATACTTACTAACTTACATATAAGTACTTATTAGTTAATGCTAATGTTAAAAAATGAAATCTTATTGTAAAGTGTTACCAAAAAAAAGTTTTCTTAAAGATCGAAGAGTTTTCTTAAAACAACTTTAGAAAGTAAAAATAGAAGAAGCTGTCAGTAATGTGTCTAAAAGTGTAATTTAGTCAACATTAAATTATTGTTTATTGAACTTTTGTATTAAGGCAGCTTACATTTTTGGTGGTGAGTTTAGCACAGGAAAACACACTTCAAATCTTCTTCAGAAAATCAGTATTTTCACAAACATATATACCCACAACAAAGTTATTTTTCATACTTTGCTTAGGGGCAAAACTACATTGTCACAGTTATGTTATGTTTCTCTTTCTCTAGTTTGAGGAGCAATTTGTCTGTTTTCCTCACTTCTTTTGACTTGTGCTAATGTAATGTTAGCTGTGGAGTGTTCTCGTTCTATCTGTGAGAAAAAAGGGGTTGGTTCTCTGAGGAACTCTTATATTAGGCACTGTGTGGAACCGCTTTGGGTGCCTCCAGGAACCAAATTAATTTTTTTTTTATTTAATTTCATGTTGTTACTATGGTTACCATTAACTTCTATTATAATAAACAAACTGAACCAAATACAAAATAATAATTGTTTATTACATATTTTAGATCCATTTTAATACATACACTTCCATGCACTTGGGGAAAAAAAGCTAGAAATAGATTAATATCAATGAATAAAGACAAAAAAAACAGTAGCCTATATAATACATAAGCAACATGAATAATCAACCATGTATATACAATAGGCTATACAAGAAAATACATCTCAACAAAATGCATGGAAACACGTTCCACATAATAAATCATTGTAAAAAATTTAAACTTTGACTAATTAAAAATGTCCATCCTCACTTAACTTTAAAACATTTGTGTTTCTGTCACGGTTCATGAATTCATTGTCTCTCTTTCCGCCCGTATGTCTGTGTGTGTGTCTGTGAGGGTGATTACAATCACCTTAATTATCTGTACAAGCTGCTGTCTATCAGCCGCGCCTATATATATTCACTGTTTGGTGTCTTGTGTTGTCAGATCGTTGTGAGAGTTCCCGGTGTCCTGTCCTGATTCACCTTGCTACCTTGCCTATGTTGGATTCTAGTTCCTGTTGTTCTGCATTCTGCCCTGGGATTACTGCTCATCTGGAGGTTATTGCTTCATGCTGGATTTCTTGTGGATTCTCTCTTCACTTCTGACATCTCCGATTGGGTTGCCTGTCGATGTCCCAGCGTCACTCAGAGCGACCATTCCTGCCTGCCCCGGAGAGTTATTCAGGTGAACCTAAATATTGCAGAGCATTCTTAAAGTGTTCAATGTATTTTTCTCTGCAACCGCTGACTTTTAACATTGAGCGTTCTAAAGTGGCTTTTGTGCTGACCCTGCTGAGTTCTCTGCTGCGCCTCGTTCCAGGCACTCTCCGAAGAGATGAGGAGAGTCTTCGATCGTGCGGTGGCGGGTAGAGAGGCTGCCAGACTACTCGCCAACCTCCAGCAAGGAGACCGACCGGTGTCGGATTACTCCATCGAGTTTCGCACGCTGGCCGCAGAGTGCCATTGGAACGAGGAGGCACAGTGGGACATGTTCCTGCATGGGCTGGCTGACCGTGTTCAGAAGGAGATCTACGCCCTGTCCCTTCCCCAGAGTCTGAACGAACTGATCAAACTGGCACTGAGAGTGGATGCTCGGTTGAATCGGATGGAACGGCCTACACGCCCAATCAGACTAACTGGAGTCGTTGAGGTTTCACAGGCCAGCGGCGGGGACATGGTCAGCCCCGTTTTCGATCATGAGCCCATGTAGGTGGGTAGAGCTCGGCATTCCCGAGAGGAGAGAGAGAGGGGTGGAGGTCCAAGGGACTATGCCTCTATTGCGGAGAAGCAGGCCACTTCCTATACTCCTGCCCGGTAAAAGATCAAGCCCAGTAGTGAAGATGAGGCTACTATCGGGTGGAATCTCTGCTGAGAAGACCTCATCATCCACTCTCCTCCCGGTAAGACTGAGATGGGCAACCCAATCTCACAACTGTCAAGCCTTACTGGACTCAGGAGTAGAGGGTAATTTTATGGACCGGACCTTTGCTCACAAGTATCAGATTCCCATCACATCAACTGCTCACAAGATTTCTGTTAACGCTCTCAATGGACAAGAACTCCCTAACATTTCTCTCACCACCAAACCTATTACCCTCATCACATAAGGGAATCACACAGAAACACTGTCATTTCTACTTTTGGACTCCCCGTTAGCACCCATAGTTCTTGGCCACCCATGGCTTGTACAACACAATCCCAGGGTGGATTGGGGCCAAAAATCCATCTCCACTTGGAGTAATCAATGTTACACATCTTGTCTAGTGTCTGCTTGTTCGTCTGTGTCTGGTTCTGTGTTTCAGGAGGAGGTAGTGAATTTGTCAAACGTGCCCATTGAGTACCTTGACCTGAAGGAAGTGTTCAGTAAGTCCTGTGCTGCTTCTCTTCCTCCCCATCGTCCCTATGACTGTGCCAAAGATTTACTGCCAAGTAAGTCTCAGCCTAAAGGCAAGTTATATTCGCTTTCTGCTCCAGAAAGGGAGGCAAGGAGAAATATACTTCTGATTCTCTAGTAACAGGGTTCATCCGTCCTTCCTCTTCTCCAGTGGGGGCGGGTTTCTTTTTTGTGGGGAAGAAGGATGGTTCTCTGTGACCGTGTATTGATTACCAGGGGTTGAACAACATCACGGTAAAGAATACTTACCCTTTGCCGTTGATGTCTGCAGCCTTCGAGCGGTTGAAGGGAGTCTTCACAAAAATTGGATTTAACCCATGCTTATCATTTGGTCCACATAAGGAAGGGGGATGAATGGAAAACCGCATTTAACACCCCCAGGGGGCACTTTGAATATTTGGTCATGCCCTTCGGGCTGTCCAACTCCCCAGCGGTTTTCCAGGCACTCGTCAATGACGTGCTGAGAGATATGGTAGATCAGTTTATGTATGTCTACCTGGATGACATATTGATTTTTTTCATCTTCTCTCCAGGAACACGTTCAGCATGTCAGATGAGTGCTTCAGAGGTTGCTAGAGAATGGGCTTTTTGTCAAGGTGGGAAATGTGCTTTTCTTGTTCTTGTTTCTTTATTTATTAATTTTAACTTTAACTTTATAAACTTTATTTATTTTCATGCACAGTCTGTTCCTTTCCCTAGGGTACATCATCTCGTCTGAGGGAGTGCGTATGGATCCTGACAAGGTTAAGGCTGTGGTAGATTGGCCAAGTCCAGATTCCCGTTAGGCTCTACAGATATTTCTGCGGTTCGCCAATTTCTATCGGTGTTTTATTCGCAACTTCAGCCAACTAGCCGCTCCTCTGACCGCCTTGACCTCCCCAGAACGATGTTCAGGTGGTCCGATACAGCCGAAGCTGTATTCGCCAATCTGAAAAGCCGCTTCGTTTCACCTCCTATCTTGATAACCCCTGATCCTTCACATCCGTTTGTGGTGGAGGTCGACGCGTCAGAGGTGGGGGTAGGTGCGGTTCTTTCCCAACCCTCTTCCACAGACGACAAATTCATCCTTGCGCGTTTTTGTCCCACCGATTATCACCCACCGAAAGTAACTATGACATTGGTAACAGAGAGTTGTTAGCAGTCAAGTTAGCGTTGGAGGAATGGCATCATTGGTTAGAAGGGTCGGGGGTTCCTTTTATCGTTTGGACCGATCACAAAAACCAGGAATATATTAGATCCGCCAAAGACTCAACTCCAGGCAAGCTCGGTGGGCACTTTTTTTTGGTCATTTTGACTTTTCTCTCTCCTACCGCCCGGGTTCCAAGAACATCAAACCCGATTCCTTATCTCGTATTTTTGATCAATCCGAACAGCAGTCCACTCCCGAGTGCATTTTACCTGAGACACTATTTATCTCCACACTCACATGGGAGATCGAATCGAATGTCAAGACGGCCTTAGAAGGGGTAATGCCTCCGTCCGGTTGCCCACAGAGTCGGAGGGATTACGGTCCGATGTTATTCGATGGGGTCTTTGTTCCACCGTGGCGTGTCATCCAGGGGTAAACCGCACCAGCTTTTTGGTAAAGCAACGATTCTGATGGCTTGTGACGTTTGCAGTTTTGTCTTGGCTTGCCTGGTTTGTGCCACTGGTAAGACTTCCAATCGACCCCTAGATGGGTTACTCCAACCGCTGTCCCTGGTCCCACATAGCGCTAGATTTTATCACCACCCTCCCAAGGCAAGATGGTCGTTTTGACCGTAGTGGACCAGTTATCGAAGGTGGCTCATTTTATTCCCTTGCCTAAATTACGGTCCGCCAAGGAGACAGCGGTGACTGTCATAGATCACGTCTTTCGCTTACATGGCCTCCCGATGGACGTGGTTTCCGACAGGGGGCCCCAGTTTGTGTCCAGAGTTTTGTAAATTACTGGGGCTGAGTATCAGTCTGTCTTCAGGGTTTCATCCCCGAAGCAATGGCCAAACCAAAAGAGCCAACCAAGATTTGGAGAGAGTGTTGCGATGTTCCGTATCCAAGAATCCTTCCTCCTGGAGTCAGCAACTCTCAATGGTGGAGTACGCCCATTACTTTTAACCAGCGTCCAGTGTCAACTTGGTCCAGTGGACCAAGTTGGTCACTGGAATTCACTGGATTTGACAAACAGAAAGCTGCTTGAAAGTGACTCCTGTGTGAGCTGTGCTTCATACATTACGTCGATACACTGCTGTCAATGGACTTTTTTGCCTGGGTAATTTCACGAAATTCACAAACGTGACCGTACCTTTACTCGCTGCAACTTAAAATGCAATCAATAATAAAATCTTCACAAGGGACATGTGAGGTACTTAATGAGTTAGAAAAGTGAAAAGGTGCAGCAGCTTCATTTTCCCTTTGTTTTTCCTCTTTTCTGGTGGATGGTCCAGGCACTTCAATGATTTTCAGGTCTACAGGAGGATTTTTATTATTTTTCAAACTTATAGTTCAGCTTACTGAGGTCCCTGCAAAGAACAAAAATTACTGTTAGTAATGTTATTAAAGTGATAGTTGTGAACTTAAAAAAATTTCCTCAGCCTTGTGACATTCCAAACCTGTTTGACTTTCTGTCTGTGGACCCAAAAGCAGATCTCGGGCATAACGCAACCCCAGTCACCGTTCGCTTTCACTGCATGAAACACAAGCAAAAACAAAATTGTCTAAATCATTCATGAAACCATTCTTATGTACACTTGTCTAGTTCAATTCAAATCAACAATTTATGTAAAAAATGGTATTCTGTTAAGCTCCAAAAATGTCCAAGAAAAGATCCTAAAAATATGAAAAAAAGAAAAGAAAAATGTGTTATGAGTTGTGTTGTGAGTTTTCTGAAGCCATATAATAGCTTTTTTGTCTAAAAAGACTAAACTTGAAGTTATATTATTTTTCTGAGTAACATGAATGAGATTTGAGAGCATGAGGGAAGATTTTCAGAGAATAACTGATTAAAAAACACAAGTAGGCTACACAGTCAAACAATACAATTTCACGCAGAAAAGTTCATAGTAATAAAGTACTTGCATGTGGTGCAGGTAACTTACTGTAATACAATGCCTCTGAACTGTTATTTTAGAAATGTACTGGTTTTTCTGGGGAAACAAAAGAACAAAGCTGATTATATCCATTCACAACATAATATTTATTGGCCAGAAAACGTGCAGAATAAAGCCTAACCACTTGTGTTATTCATAACAAACGCCAATGATGACACCAGGAATCAGCTATTAGCTAATTAGTTATATCAGCAATTTGAAGACACAGTTGTACAGAATAGGTTGAATTGAATGACTAAAACAATCTAAGACAATAAGTCAATTATTTCCATTTGTTCGTTAGTTCATTAGATTAGTTAGCATCGCGGCTAAAACCTTCATACCACATACTGTGCAATAAACGAGTGGTAAACACTGTAAAAACATAGTAGCTATAATAAATTTTGATTATATATGTGTTTGAATATATAGTGAGTAGACTCTGTATTTTTATTTCTTTGGCGAGTTTACAAACCTTGTAACGGAGAGCCGAACAAACGGCAGGCTTTGATGAGAGGAGCCGTTACTTTCAAATCCGATGATGATCAGCTAAGCTTTGTTGCGCGCGAGGATCACTGAAGCGATGACAGCAGAGGAATAGCAGCAGTTTCGTGACATAATAAAAATTTTCTCCTTCATATTTCTTCTTCATATTATTATTATTATTTATTGTTGTTGTTTAAGGTTTAAATTAATCAATAAAATTGGCCTATACTAAATAAATGTAAGCCAATGTATACTGAATCAAACTTAAGTATAATAGCCTAATAGGATAATAATAATCTTAGGCCTCGTTCACACTGCAGGGGCTTAATGCTCAATTCTGATTTTTTGAAAAAATCAGATTTTTTTGCAAGGCCGTTCACATTTCCAATTAAATGCGAGCTTTTGTGATCTCCTGTGTGAACGTGAACGTGAAATGACCCAGAAGTGACCCGCATGCGCAGAAGAGTACTCAACGGTCAACGACGTCACTTGTTGTTTGCGGAAGTAGCTAAACATGGCCTGAATAGAGCTGTCCTCCCAAATATTAATTAAATCAGAAACCTCACTTCCCTTCCATTGACTGGTCTCAGCATCGTCCGCCATAGTTGTGGTTTGTCTTCTCATTCCCACCTACTTCAATGCAGAATTATGACGTTTGTCGCATATCAATGACGTGCGGGTCGGATACATGTGACCTGGCCGTTCAGATTGAAGTCGCATTTCAAAAGATCGGATTAGGGATGGCTCGATACCACAATTTTGGCTTCGGTACGATACCAGAATTTAATACCTCGGTATCGATACTAAATCGATACCACAGGTAAAAAAAAAAAAAGTCTCAAAATTTAAGTGACACTTAAAAAACGCTGCTTGAAACTCTCCACTACCAAATGTGCAAAGAAAAGGTATCAAAATGTACATTTAAAAAATAAATAAATAAAAATCAGTCAGGGAACATACAGTAGGTTAAATTTTGATTTAGAAAAAAAATACCCCTGAAATTATACAATTAAAATAGGTTAATATCTATAATAATAGATTCACATATAGGCTAATAATAATAATAGAATAATGAAATGACATGTAAACCATAGCTGTCATGCATCAATAGAGAATTATCAACATTTATTGCATTTATTCATCTTGGTTTGGTTACTGTTTGGGTTCATATTAGTTTAATGCATTGGATAAAGTAATGTTAACATGCTAAACATGTATTAGTATATTTAATTTTTTAGGTCATTTAATTACTGATTGATATAGATGAATAAATGCTATAATACTGTTAGGTCAGGTTACCTAATGAATGTTGACAAATGTAGCTTAATTGTAATATTAGTAATATTCATATTACTACTATCTCTCTCTCTCTCTCTCTCTGCTTTGGTCGCCACAGCGGCACTAATATGCCATTCATTTTACTATCACTAATACTAAAATTAATATTATTCAAATTTTTATTCCTTATTCATTCAAATTCAATTAATTTTGTTTGAAAGTATAACAATGATGAGACCTAAACTGAATTGGTTCTAGCGTGTCATGCAAGGAGATTTGAGCTTTCGTGTTTACCGTATCATATATAATTGATAAGCTCTTACGTATGTGCGCTGTTCAGTGTTCAATAAAAGTCTAAATTAAATCAGTTGAATGATTGGCTAACCTGTCGATCTCTGAACTCTTTGAACAAGTCAAGATGAGCAACTGACGAGTCAAGTGAGGCAGATTTGATGTGTTGCCTCCGCATTTGCAGAGTGGTGCATTGACATCTGTTTCTTTACTTTTCTCATTACTTTTGTAGGCCTTATTTCACTCATACTGCTCTCTCTATTTATTAATTTCGGGCGTGTAGAAATTCGAATGCGCTTCGTTTGATCCGGGCGGTTTGATCCATCGTGTTCCTCTGTCACCGTTTGCCGGTGTTACGGATCAACTGGGGATCATGTTAACTGGGGAAGTGCGCGTGCACGCAGACAGTTTTACCTGGATTTCCAGCAGATGTTAAACGGTGACAGATTCGTCACAGCTAATTTTTCACTGAGCAGATTTAAAAGCTTTCCACGTTATTGTTAAATGTTTGTATCATATTAGGGCTCTGTTGTTTACTCTGTCGCTGCTCCGCTGTATGTTTCAGACGCCTTTAAGGGAAGTTTTAATGTGCTTTAATTTCGCGACACACAGACCACGCCCATAAAATTTGTATCTGATGACAACTGTAAATATATTAAATAAATTATACTATTGACATTGTGTATTTGCAGTGCGTGTGTATTCGCAGATTATTGTTATGATTATTTGTGGATTAATTTAAATTGAGGAGCAATACTGCTGTGGTTAAAGGGACATGTCAAGCATTTATTTATTGATTTATTATGTATTTTAATGTTGCTGAGGAATGAGTTAAAGCATAAAGAATACACAGTACACTCCATAAATGTTCATAAAGAGAGGTGAAAATTGTTAAGCCATAGCTTATGGATCCAGTGATTTACCCACAGCATTTATATAGGGGAATGTTCAACAAACATATTCATTAGCTAACAGGTATGAAAGCAACAAAAGAAAAAAAAAATAGGCAAATGTGCATGCATGCAGGACATCTGTATTTGCCAACTGTGAAGGTCTGACCACACAGTCTCACCTTCTGAACATTCAATCTAAGGAAGGACTAACAAACTATAGAATAAGTTAGAATATAACTTACATGATAAGGAAGAACAGTTACTTGTTTTGCAATGTGTATACATTTTTCTTACCCATTGGCCAGTTCGGCCTTCATACCTACTGCTCTCCATCTAATGTAATCATGTTATTAGAAAATAAATGTCACAGTTGTATTACCTTTTTATAGTAAGAGCAATTTAACACACAATCACCCTTCATTGTGAAATTTTCACCTCTTAGTGTTCCTTTATTGAGCAGCTGCCAGGATATTGGTTATCCTACAAAGTTTTTGATTTGTCTAACTTTAATTGCATCAATTTGCTGTGGTAGTCTATGGCCTACAATGACACCAGTAACAATAATGACACTGAATTTATAGACCTTTTTTTTAATCTGTTCCTAACAGATAGCAGATGACAACAATGAATGCACATGATGTGATGAATAACAAGTAAAGAGAATATGTTCAAGGATTAGTTCACTTTCAAAAAATTTTTTTGCTGATAATTTACTCACCCCCATGTCATCCAAGATATCCATGTCTTTCTTTCTTCAGTCGAAAAGAAATTAAGGTTTTTGAGGAAAACATTCCTGAGTGAGTAAATTATTAGCAAAAAATTGTTTGAAAGTGAACTAATCATTTAATGAGTTTCATGGTACCATTCAAATGAAGAGAACTGGCATCATTTATATTACATAAAAAGAGGCCCAAACACATTACATTTTATTTATAAAACTCACAGACCATTGTGTAATATTTCTTTTGTTAAAGAGGTCAGCAAAAAAGTAAACAATAAAGCATTTCCTATTGTTTTAGAGAGGGTCATGCTATTCATGTGAGGTGACAAATGATTAAGAGGTTAGTGATGTAGGTGAAAATTAGACATAGAGAATATCAGTAGGCCTATATATTTGTAATAATTCATCATCATCACTATATCATATGTTCTGCTTATTTCAGTAATACAATTTGTGGTTGCACTTTCCACTCTGTGTTTTTCACAGGACTTTAATCACTAAAGACAAAGTGTTCTCGAAATGTCCAAAACAAGACATTAGATACACAACATTCAAGTTCATGCTACTGAGCATAATGTACAATGTTTGAGGGACTTACATTGCATTTCAAGGTACACATTTTAAAGTCTTAACAGTTCTTGCTTTTCCTGGGAATCGAACCCATGACTTTGGCATTGCAAGCACAACACTCTACTGTTTGTGCTACAGGAATACTTGATACAATGGTTTGATCACTTGGTTGATCAAATGATTATATGTTTCGAAGAAGATGCAGTAGTAAATACAGAATTGTTCTGAAAGAAACAAAGAAATTCTTTATTTTATAAATCTTTTGAAAATGTTACAAGTTCATGAGATAATTAACTTCATGACCCTATAAGCATTGCTGCTTTATATCCAGGGAAAATGATACGGACGCGTCACAGCTGGTTGTTCAAAAAAGAGATCTAAATATCATAGCAGAGTAAAATAAGCTGATAAGTATTTTTATATAAAAAATAATTGATCCATTATAAAATTAGGCTATATGCAGATCGATAAATGCAACTTGTTGAAAAAATGTAAATGACTTTGCAATTTATGTTTCTTTTAGGTAGCCTACCTCTGTTGTTTAATCTACATTTAATCTACATTTGTGATTAGAACTCATGACAACACAAGTGCGCTGACAAGTCTGTTCATCCAATGAAACCGAATGACCCTTGTTAACATGGGCGTGGTTTCTGAGCTTGACACTAAAGGATGTTAAACTTCTTTGAAAATGCGTCAAATACGAAGGAATGTCATACACTGCAAAACAAAGCGCTTTATTCGCATACCGTGTATACAACTGGTGAAATATTCGTTTTTAATCGGTGATCCGTAAAATAGGGCATGAATCTGTCGCTGTTAACATCTGCTGGAAATCCAGGTAAAACTATCTGCGTGCACGCGCGCGTCCCCAGTTAACATGATCCCCAGTTGATCCGTAACACCGGTTTTGCATGACCCGCGTCAGTTTAGGTAGCGCACTGCCGCCTAGCGGTGAACTTCGAAACAGCAGCGCATCAAATACCGAATTGAACAAAATTATGATATTGTACCGTTTGAAATATAATATATACCGGTATTTTTGCAGAACCGGTATACCGCGCATCCCTAGATCGGATACATATCGGATTTGGACCACATACCCAAGTGGCCTGGGTCGCATTTGAAAAGATCGGATCTGTGTCGTTCAGACTGTCATGAAAAGATCAGATACAGGTCGCATAGGGGCAAAAAAATCGGAATTGGGTCGTTTCAGCCTGCAGTGTGAACGTAGCCATATTCTGGCCTCACAGAACCATTGGGTTGCTCCAGATGCTGGCTTTGACATAAGACATCTTCCAGGAACTACTTAAATTTTAAAAGATCTTACAATAACCCTTTTATAGCATTCAAGTTCCTCTAATTTCCCCCAAAGCACTTCGAGGTCTCATAGTAATGAAAAGGTGACTCCAGAACCACTGAACTGAATACACAGTGCTTAAAGGATCCCATAAGTTCCAGCAAGAACCCCAAAGTGTGTCAATGCTCCACCAGTAACCCTACTTTAGGAGAAAGAGCTTTGATGCACTTAAATTACATTTTGAAGTTCCTTGAGTATCCGACAAGATATTTAAGGCACCTATAGTTTTTACAGTGATCCTGCATTACATGTCTATTTTGGATTATACAGCCAACTCTGACAAAGTGAGCAGCGGTAACATCCCGGCGCCACCCACATTGCTGAGAACGGCTTTTAGATGAATTTGTAAATATGTGCTAAACGCTTTCCTTTCAACAACATAATAAACACAACAATGTGGATATATTTTGCACAACCACTGCAAGTCACATCACATCACATTTATTTATATAGCATTTAAATTGCTTTAAATCAAGCAGCTCCAAGTATTAAACATGAAAGAAAAAAACAGTGACAGTGTCGCTTTCGATTAGAATTACAACTTAATTTTCGACAATAAAGTGGATTTCCAGTGTGTTCATGCTTTTATTTGTTGACGTCCAACCTCGACAGACTGAACAGAAGAAATAAACTGGAGAAGATTTCCACGTCCAAGAAGGTGGAGACTCTGAGCCACACCCATATATTACGTAATCACCAGTGACCAATGGAAGTTCGAAGAAGTTTACCAGTCAGAGCGAACTTTTCTGGAATGTTTGCTTTTGCAAGCTGTTTCGAACTACCGAAACAAACTTTGTTTTGAAGTATATCTGGCCCTTACCTACATTTTTACACAAACACATTGACAGCATTGCATTCACTAATAGCAAAATCTAATAGCACACCATTTTTACTTGTTGGATTTGAAAATATTCAGCTGTGTGAGACATGACATGGCATGTGTGAGATTATTGGCTGATAAGAAGATTTTGATGGATAAACTGCAGGATATAGCAAGATTCAAGCTCAGATCATGTATAATCTTGTGCAGCTGAATGGAAGTGTCTACATTCACAAGAGAGTCTGGTTCACAGTTCAGTGAATATTTTCTTGTTCTGCCATTCTCTGTGATGATTCATATGTGCACAAATAATCTCTTGCATTCTTTAATCGCACCTGCCTCAGCATCCTAATTCAGAATTACACTGGTAACCAGGAACCTTTCACAATCTTATCTTGGTATGCCTGGTCCGCTTGCACGTGGATGATGGTAGGACCAACAAAATTAAATGAAAAAAACAGGAAAATTGAAGAAAAAACACATGTGCGTCAGCTTCCGTAAACAGCAGGGTGACTCATAAGCCGCACTACACCATTAATCTCTGACATCAATAACTCCCTTCAGATTTCAGAAGCATTGTTATGGATGTGCACTAGTGCAGTGTTTTTCATCTGTTCTGTGGGCTTTTGTGTAGCTGTGGCACATCCGAAAGTAATTGCACTTTGAAAGTTTCAGCACATTTAATGGCTTTTAAAGACTATTATATTTATATGGTATGGTATGGTATTGTATGAGGCTGCTGTGCATCACACTGTAAAAAATAAGTGTCTTATTATGCTTGTTTACATGTTCATCTGTCTTTAGTGTGTAATGTTGCTGTTTGAGCATGAAAAGGTCTGCAAAGGCACAAAGTCACTCCAAAGGGAGTTATTCTTGATATCAGTGCACACTGTTTCTGAACTCCATGAAATTACTCGATTGTAGACTTGAGTTTTCTTCCAGGATGAACACGTCACAATAATCCTCATTAAAATTATACCCACACACAACAAATGGTCGAGGCCTGGTTGAGTTGCATTAGTGTGTTGTGGACATGTCCAAAAGATGCTCTTTATTCCATCAAGAATTTAAACCACCCTTTTTTGGCCTTCCCAAGGCGTACGAACTAAGGAAACAGTGGTTAAAATGTGTTTTAACACTATCTTCAGCAGTACAACCACAACCGTTTGTTTTGTTCTCACCGTTTTTCTAACTCCTGCTTTCTGAACAGTTCAGTGCTATCAGGTGTTTTAAATGAGTTATACCACATCTGAAATGTGAGAGAGATATAAAATAAAGAATTACCACTGTGAAAAGTACTGCCAAATCTTGTGAAGGTGGTTCGGGTTGGGTTTGGGTTGATCAGCTTGTTCTTTTTGACTGTCATTATTGGACTAGAGCTCAAACTAGTTACAGTAGCGCCTCAGGAAATCATTCGATACTCGCCGCTTATGATAAGGGATTTAACATTTCCAACTAAAACAGAGTGTTCAGAGAGAGGGTTAAAAAAGGTGCTGCAACAATGTAAATTATAATAAAAATACAACGTACTAGCAATATTTTTAATGAAATTTGTTTCAATTGTTTAATTCTTGCTAAGGCGTGCATCCATTCAAACCCACGACCTTTTGGTTATTAGTCCAGTCCTGTAACAACATAATGTGTATTTGCATCTAGGCTGAAAAACTGTGACCTTTATATCATTTACATAATTTGTTTAATTTACATGTTATAATCGAACAAAGCCAACTTGAAAAGCGACTGAAAATCAATCAGCCAAGATCGATATACTTGAATCTGCATCAGATTGAATACAAAAACTATATTATGCATGCTTATATAAGGGGCCAGATGTATGGTTATTTGATTGTAAGATAATTCAGTGTCTAAATAAAGAATCAAAGCAGAGAGACCAAAGGAATTTGGACAGGAGCAAGAGAGATTCAACCTTCTGTTGAAACAGATCTTGGATCTCTCTGGCTGCAGATTTTGACAGATAAGTCTTCTGAACAGATTCAGATTCTGTTCAATGGATTAGGCGTCAGATGTGAATTGACACGTAAAAATCTTTTAAACTAATGAACAAATGGCACAAATGCATTTTAGAGTCCCTTTTATCTCAATCCTCCCATATTTGCAAATGCTTAATTTGCGGGAGACACGGGTGTTAAATGTCCCTATCACTTGTCCCTATCACCCCACACAGATGTTTAATAAGAGGCGATCTGGCTCTGTAATGTGTTGTTTTTTAAATCATGCTGAGTGTTCAGTGCCAATGTTATCAAAGGCGGAACGTTGTCTTTTGGCTTGTGCAGTCTTCACACAGATGAGAGCACCAATCTTATGCCGTTGCAGAGACTCTCTAATCGTTCCACTGAAATCACAAAACAAAGTGCACACAAACGTGTCCCTGCTCTTGATATACAATCATTAATGAATATCTTTGAAAAAAATCTATGCGAGGACAGATTAGAACCCGGAACCTCTGACACGCTTAATAAAAGTTCTACCACTAGACCATGGGAATCCAAATGCTAATTGTGGATCTATATATGTGTAAGAATAAAACTATCACATTAAACATGAGTTCTCAATGTAGGCTACAACTGAAATTGATTTCTGGACATTGTAATGTTATTTTTTTTCTACAATTGTTGTATCTGATAAAGCATCTCTCCATCACAAACACACTCCTGTACTGCATATTTCTTTCAGTTTTGCAAATTATCTGTCCTCTCAGCTACCACCGAACATCAAAATGATGTTGGTTTTAGAGTGGAAAAAAGGTTCCAAGCGGAGTCTTACCAGCAGGGTTGTGTTCTGAGATGTTCTGAAGGCACTGCAGTTTGATGTCATACAGCAGGAGAACTTGTTCCTGAGCTGTTAAGCCTACATCAGGGTCCAAATGCTGCCCAGAGACAAAACCAAGAGAAGTGTTTGACTTAAGTAGTCTAAGTGTTTGACTTAAGTATCTTGGATTTGATTAGACCTCTTATCAGATATGTCATGGAGTTTTAAAGCCACCAACAGTCCTTTAAGCTTTATACATAAATGCAAAACGTCATGAAAATCATCAGAAGACATTTGCATGGTTGTTTGCTTGCAGTTACAATATAAATCTTTTGTCATCTGTCAAAAAATAAATAAATACTAAATCCAACATTTCACTCCTAAAATTTCTGCAATGTTGCATATGTCAAATTTCCAGATAAATCCCATTCAAATTGTCTTTACGTAGCCTATATGACTTCACAATGTTTGTCAGGCAACAATCTAAAATGAATGATTCTGTAAAATCAAAATTAACTGCTTCATTTAAGTCAAATATATTAACTGAATTACATAATATGTTAGATTACATAGTTAAAGTCATTTTAAGGGTTAAATTAGATGGAAAGGTAGCAATTAAAGATTCAAACTTTCACAATAAACAAGATAAGAAGAAAAACATTTAGATCTAAGATATAATGTCCAACATTGAAATATATTGTATTATATAAAGTTTTTAAGGCTTTAAATTCAAATAAATCATGAAGGTGATGTGATGTGAGATATGGGTTTATAAAAGCAACAAATTGTTTGTTTATCTTACCTGTGCTTCGACTGAAGTACCAAGCAAAACTTGACCAAATATCCACAGTACTATAATCCACATTGTGAAAGGCTTCACAACGTTTCAAAATACTTATTTATTATATAAATGGACTATTTCCTCAAATGATGTGTTTAGTAGTTTCTCTGTGCACAAAGCTCAATGTGCGCCGATCCTGCATCTCCAGTGATTTTACCCAGCTCCATATTTGCACTGGAGAATGAACTCAGCATCTGCTGAAAGCGAAGTGAACTGAATACCACCACCCACAGCAGAAATACTCCTTCAGAAAAAAACAAGAGAGGGTGCACCGCTGCGCAACCACTGGTGCGGTGGAACTCCCCTTGAAATGGCAGTGTTAAATGTTAAAATTAATATTTATTTACAGAATCACAACTGCCTGCAGCAGTTTTTTCCTCCTATGTGTTTAGCCTATCTTGAATTTCACAAAAAACCTTAGGCTACTAAATAACTAAACCGATGAATAGATGTTTTTATAAAAATGTAGTTATTGGAATATAGGCTAATATTAATATTACAAATAAATAATGAAAACAGTAAAACTATAGGCCTGTAAATCAAATAAATACAGAAATGTTAAGATAATGGGATGCGAATGTGTGTACGTTTTCGTAAATGTACGTTGAAGCGTTTAACGCTAAATATGCTATTGAACGTAGCCTAAGTTGTGTTCGTTGAGGACGCAACAATACGCCGCTCGTTACGTAGTATTAGCTACTACGTAAGGCTCGTTATCGCACTGCACACCAACAAACAAGTAGATTACTTTTTGATAGTCAGCCTGCGCTCGTTTAGAATTATTATTGTGCAGGCTACACAGAAAAAAAAAACATAAGCAGCGTTTATTTGGTGTAATATCCTGATGAATGGATCGGTGTTGACAGAAACCCTCTCAATTTCGGTGCAAATTAGCCTACACACGAACACAGAGGATCATAATGATTAATTAATAATCATTCGAAAACTTGATCTTTCTTGAGAAAATAGGCTACAGCGTAAAGTTTTCTATTCCGCATCATTTGTTCGAATCTCATACTAACTCAGGCACTGGAAATGTCAGATAACGGGAGTTCTCTTACGAGAGTATCTCTCGTACTGCGTAATATCTTAAGCTACGGGGAAAACCTCTTTTCCACGAGATATTGAAGCCAAAAATTATCCTTAATTTTGAATTAATGTAAAACGCTGTGCAGCAGCATGCAGACATAGGCAGGACAGCTCGCGCGCCTATTGGCTGCCCTGCGGCAACAGCAGCAGCCTATCGAGAGAGGCGCTGCGTGACACATATCCAATGGGGGCATTTCGCGCCCATTTCGTCACGTCCCGCCAGAAAGGGCGTGGTCTCGCCCTGTAAATATAGCTCGATAAGGCTGGTACACTGATTTTCATCTCCTCAGCGAAGCATCACGCATCGCTGGATCCGAAGTGAGAAGGCACGCCGTCTGAGGAAAAGCACACGAGCCATTGAGTCTGAAGTCGCTGGCATCGCCGCCTTCAGCCGCTGTACCTGCTACGCTTTCCGCCGTTATATCCTTTCAAACTATGTGTGTGTGTTCGCTGCTGCGACACACATTTTTTCACTGTCTCTCTCTCTGCTAAAAGAGCTGCGTCTTTTTCAAGATGCAAAGATCCTGCGGCTCGTGCCGAGCCACACTCAGCGACGGGGACCGTCATGTCATCTGCGTTTCCTGCCTGTGTGAGGATCATGCGGCTCTCGCTCTCGTCGACGGCGGATGCCCTCACTGTGAGCTACTGCCTATGATGACTCTGAGGACTCGCCTGGCATCTTTCTCAGAGCCTGCACTTCAGCCCGCTGTAGCGCCGCGCCGTAAAAGCGCCGTGCCCAGCGCGGCCCCGAGCCT